>CM053400.1:44437901-44562341 GCA_028644305.1 Xerus rutilus | reverse complement strand
AATAAAAGAAATAATAGGGCTTTTAAGGAGGTAATTAAGGTTAAATGAGGTCATAGGAGCAAGACACTGATAGAGTAGGATTAATGTCCTCAAGAAGAAACATCTCTGAGCTCTCTCCCTCTCCCACCCCCCACCTTCCCATGCCCTCTCACTAAGGAAAGACCATGTGATAACATAGCTAGAAGGTGGCCATCTGCCAGGCAGGAAGAGAGATTTTACTCAAAGATGATTCATCTGAAATCTTGATTTTGAACTTAGAACCTTCAGAACAATAAGAAAATAAATTCTAGTTGTTTAAGCCACTTAGTTTATAGTGCTTTATTATGGTAGTCTGAATTGACTAATACAGTATTGCTGTCAAAGTTCAGAAAATGCTAGAGCTTTTAAAAGGATAAAGACATCACTTTCAGCTGAGGAAGTGAAGATCATGTCAGTGAGGGAGCACACTGGAAAGCCTTGAAGCATAGGAGATGCAGTTTCCAGAAGGAGGACATGATGTGCAAAGGCTGCTGGAGGGCAAAGGTAGAAAGTCAGATCACAAGAAGGAGATGGCATGTGTGAAAGTGAGGTTTGAGAATTTAAATATTGGAAGGCAACCTAATATCACACTAGAGGTTTTTAATTTATTTTCACAAGCATCAGCAAGAACTATCACAATTTGAGCAGCAGTACTAATGTGGTCAGAAAGATGCTTCAAGAGAAACATTTTCCATATCCAGGTTTCCTTTCTGAGGGTGACTGACATCAGGCATGACCTCACTGTTGACAGTCCCAGTAGGATAATTCTATCTTCTGTATAATACATCAGCCCCAAATTCATATGTGATACTCCCATAGCTACAGGGATTCATTCCTGCCTGACATCACTTCTAGTACAAGAGGTTACATTGGGGCCAGCTCCTATCCAAGCAGTTTATCAACCCTGGGTCACAAGGAAGCCACTGTAGGAGGAAACAGTAGCTCAGGAGCCTCCTTGAATTTACCACTGGATTTATTTCCAATACTTTTGTAATCTCTTCCTTAGAGCAGTAAATTCTGAGCTCACAGGGCTTTGCATTTAATTCCAGTATTTGGATCCTGAGAGCTTTTAATACCTGTGGACTTGGCTGTTGCAGAGTAAAATTGCATCCCCATTAATCAGAACTGGACTGAGTCATGTTACAAAACCACAGATTTCTACAAGAAAATTAAAAGGCAATATCATTTCACTTCTGCTAAATATTTTCTTATGATTCAAGGGAAAAATTGGGACACTCTATATTGTGTCCAGTGATGCTGCCAAAAATATATCACCCAAAGACACGACAAATGAATGTATAAATAGGAATTGCTCAGAAGGAGTTAGTCATAAATCACTGAATGAGCCGGAACTCAGGCTCTTTCTTTGTGTGTGTGTGCATTGCTTAAAATGTGAAACATTATTGGTGACTTTTAGAAAAGCAATTTGAATTTTGTACAGTTGCTTTAGAAGGTTGTGGGAAATAGGGAAGTATAATTTCCCTAGGTGAAACCAAAGCAAGAAATAAAATTTTCTGGTGACTCCAGGATTATAAAAACTACTTTGAAAAATGGGATGGTATTTGTTGAAGAACCGCAATGGTGTGGTTTCTGGAATCCTGAGTTTTCATCTTGAACTTTTAGAAATTTGGGGTATGGTGATGGGCTGGCTTTGGGTCAATAATGCACTATAATAAATTGAACTGAGGCAGCAGCATCAAAAATGATGGAACTTTTTCTGCTGGGGTCCTGTAATTCTTTCATAGTACTTCTAGAAAACCTCTCTTACCGTTTTAAAAGAAACTGCTTTTTCATGTTTGGAGTTATGTTAGGGCAATTTTTTTTTAGGAAAAATAAGAAACAGAGTTCTGTTTATTAAAGTAGAAACTGGAGAATTATTTTAAAAAAGGTGCTAAAATCTTCATGAATATAAGCACTAAGCAATTTAACAAAATTGCAGATGTGATTAATGCTAAATAGGTATTTAAATTTTCTCTTAACATTTGATATTCCTATCATGATAGTTATAGTTTTGGTTAAACGTGATAAATTTCAGCTGGACATTGTGGTGCATGCCTGTAATCCCCGCACTTTGGGAGGCTGAGACAGGAGAATTGCGAGTTCAAAGCCAGCCTCAGCAATGGCAAGGTGCTAAGCAACTCAGTGAGACCCTGTCTCTACATAAAACACAAAATAGGGCTGGGGATATAGTTCAGTGGTTGAGTGTCCCTGCTTCAATCTTCAGTACCAAAAAAAAAAAAAAAAAGTGATAAATTTCCTTTTTGTTTAAGAAGAAAGTGGTCAAGATTGCTGCTTTCATTTTCAGAACACCTACGAAGAGGTTTGGGGAGTAATCAAATAGTTCCATCATTGACTCCAATGCTACTGGTTCCTTAGAAGCCAGTCAGAAGCTGGCTGAAAAGGCCTGGGCTGTTACATGGATAGCCAAACTGCTATGACTTCTCAATGGCCCATTTTTGGAGTTAGTTTTTGCCATGTAACCAGTCACCCCAAAAGTTATTGGCTTAAAACCCAGTTGCTTATTACTCCATGATTCCATGGGGCTGAATATAACTGCTTAGCACCTATATTCATGAAGATCTTAACATCTTTTCAATAATTCTCCAGTTTCTACTTCTATTTGGCCTGGGCTCAGCTGAGCGGTTTTTCTGCATATCCTATCTAGGCTCAGTCATGTGGTTGTGGACAGGTAGAGGGCTGATCTGGGACTTGTTGGTCCATATGGCCTCACTCACACATCTGGAGTATAGATAAGATAACATGGGCAATTAGACTACATGTCTCTGACATCGGGCAGGCTATTCCTGGCTATTTCTCATGGTGACTGAATTCCAAAAATAGCCAGAGAGAGCAAATGCCAGTGTGCAAGCCATTTTTTGAGATTCTACTTTCATCATGTCTATCCATGCCTTATTGTCCAGAGAAAGTCTGAACAATAGTGTCCAGAGGAAGTATGGACAACCTCAGATTCAAGGGATGGAAAACTAAGATCCCAAAGTGGGAAGACTCTTCCTCTTTACATGTTGGCAGAATACAGTATTAACAATCTCAAGTGCTGAGCTATTAAAAAAAGAATTGCAAAAAATTGTAGGAAGTATGTGTGTGTGTGTGTGTTTTCATCAATCTATCATGTTCAACTTTTTCTTTATGATCCCAATGGTGGATTCGTATTGTAGCTAGTGACTTAGGAATGCACTTTAGCTGCTCTGTACCCATTTCCTCACTGCCTCAGAGGACTAAGAATAGTAAATATCTCATGGGTTTATTCTGAGAATTAAACTAGTAGTTGTAAGGTTTGAAACAATGTCTGTGATGGAGTATAAACTAAATAAATTGTAGCTATTACAACTTTGATCTTGAAATTCTGTATTAGTTTTCTATTAGTGCTATAACAAATGACCACAGACATAGTGGCTTTAAAATACACACATTTATTAGCTTACTATTCTTGAGGGTTACTGGGTGACCTCTGGGTTTCACTGAGCAAAATCAATATGTCTATGTCCATCTGTTTCTTTAGCCTTTTAAGCTTCTAGAAGCTGTATGCATTCTTTGGCTCCTGGGGTCTTCTTTCATCTTCAAAGCCATTAATGGCTACTAGAGTCTCTCTCATATCATATCACTCTGACTTCTGCTTCTGTTGTTATAGATTCTTCTCTGACTCAAACTCTTTTGCTTATAAGAAATCTTGTGATTATATTGAGCCCACCTGAATAATCCTGGCTAACTTCCCCATCTCAACAGCCTTGATTTAATCACAACTGCAAAATCTCTTTTTCCATGTCAAGGAATATAACCAAAAGTTCTGGATATTGCAATGTGGACATGCTTAGGGAGACATTATTCTGTCTGTACTGAAATTCTCCATCCTAGGAACTTGGGTCATTCATTATGAAGTATGTTAAAAACATGATAATAAGGCCTTTCTTAACTGTGTTTTTCAGGAAAAAGTTCTAGTACAAATGAAGAAATTCTGTTTTGTATGGTGGTGAGAATATCTCTTTCTACTCTAAACTGTCAAAAGAAGAAACAGTTATCTTGAGTCATGAGGCAAAAATGGTTACCTATCACCTATCAGAGTGCAATAAATAATATGCTACATATTCACCAAACCCAATTTATTTTTCTGTGGATATTTCAGCTACATATACTTCCATCGTACCTGCCTCTCTGTGAAGTCTTGAGGCAAATTCTCACAAAGAAATGAGTGGCAGTGATCTATGTCACACCTAGGATGAAGCACATAAGAGCAGGTATGCATTCCACAGTGCAACTTCTCCACTGAGTGACTTCATATGTCCATAGAAATCTCAGGCCATAGGAATAGAAAAGACACAAAATAGAAAGATCATTGACTCCTAAGTGACTGCATGATAGAGAGCCCCATCTTCCTGTTGCTAAGGAACTGAACTTCGTGGTTTTTTCTTCAGTAATTGGCCTACTTTGACTAATACAAGAAGTTACCCAAACACTGATCTTCAGAACAAACCCTCCATCCTTAGCCCTGTACCTTTAGTGAAAGGGGATAGAGTTTGTGCTTCATCTTGTCTACAATCTTATCTTCTCACTCTTGGACTGTAAGCAGAGATTTTAAATACTGAGAAAAGTTAATAGCTATTGATCGTATCATGCTTTGGGCTAGAAAAGTTTCACGGCATTACAGAACTTAAGAGCCACAGAGTCTGTCAGTAATAATCTCATCTTGTATCTTACTGAACAGATGAGGAAGCTTAGGCCCATAGAGTTTCAGTGATTTTTCCAGATTTCTTCTAGTGTAACTCAGTGGTGGAACTGGGGCTTGAATTAAATGCAACACTGAGCTCATCATTCAGCAGAGTGTCTGGTAGACAAGAGGCTCTGTGAGAATGTATGAGTGATCCACTCATCTTCAATGTCCAGATCAATGCCACATTCTCTGTGGAGTCTTTCTGGAAATCCCCCATTTCAAATTCATCTTTCTCATCCTCTCTCCTGAAAGATGATATTGATCTATATACAGCATTCAATAAAATCTGCCTAAGATGTTAATTTGCATGCATCTATCTAGGAGTGACAAATAGATTTGATTTCTCATAACACATTTGATTGATTGGTAGTAATGCTGAATCATAATAGGGAAACAGAATATGAGATCTTATCCAGCTCAGTAGAGAATACCACAATTAGTAATGTTTGCCATGGGAAAAATAATAATACCTGCATCATATGTTTACCAATTCCAATCTATTGTTTATTATTCTAGAAACTTCCTTAGGACAGAGGAAAATGGCTTTTTCTTTTTGACATCCTTCATGGTACAAAGAAGAGTATCTTGTATATAATAAATAGATGTTTAAAAATATTCGTTGAATATGAGTGAAATAAAATCCACAGAATATTAAATCTATGTCTCAAAACTGTAAAATTACACTTGCTCCTTATCCACTTATTTTCCTTCTTTCTAAATATTAAAAAAAAATTTTTGAGAAGTATTCTGAGTTCTGTGGTCAATTTACATTTTACAATTAATGCATTGGAGATATTTACTTCAAAGTATTTATCAACTCTCCTAAAAATAAACTCATACAAAAAAGGTATTCAATTTAGTATATTACTTCTACAAGAGTATACTAGAACTAGTAACCTAGAAGATTGCCACAGTGTGCCAGGTAGGAACTTTGCCTGTCAACTAATAACAAATTTACTAACCAATGTACTTAGATAAACTGTATCTTCAAAAGAAATAAAGAGAACAAAATAAAAAAAAAGAAAGGAGTAAGAGAGAGAATGTGAAGATACCAATTAATGCTTCTTTAAATAGAAATGAAAAAATTGAAGCAATAACAACAAAATGTCAAACTATCATTGGCATCAATAAGCCGGACAGACTATCTGATAGTTGTTTTTAAAAAATCAAAACAGATGACCTTTTTATCATAGTATCAAATTTACATGCTTTCCTCATAAAGTAAAAATTATTGGCTGGGGGTTCTCTCTGAAGTTCTCTCTAAGTGGCAAAGAAAGGAACTGACTTGTATGTAGTCCCAGGGCATGGAGGAACACACTAATGGCATAGTCACTGGCTCTATATATGAGCAGGAGTAGAAACTAGACTGCATCATCAGGGTGTTCAGGGATTTTAACTAGTGCTTTAGCACTGAGATTTAACTTCCATTTCTGTCTTTGAAGGCTGGATCCATATATCCATTTTTGTAGTCCAAATCTGGTCCTCAAGGCATGTGAGCAAATGATACTGGCTTTGGTCCTCCATTAACAGCCCCTCTCCTGTCTCCCCCTACATGTCCCTGGGTAGCTAAAATGGACTGCATGGTGTTAACTCATCTGGCCTCATCAACATATCTATTTATCTCTATTCCTGTGCCTCCGCTTTTCCTAACAGATCACCAAGCTGCCCATCACGCAAGCACAAAGCCACGTGCTTACCTTTATCTCTTTCTTCTGGTTTCACATCCTTTCAGAAGCTCAGTAAGTCTTGCTCATCCTACCTCCACAATGTAAGGGTAGTATCTCTGGAAACCATCAGGTTGAAAATCTAGACTCAGTTCTGCCTCTCAAGAAGTATGGGACTTTGTACAACTTATGTCTCTAGGCTTTAGTTTTCAAACCCATGGAAGGGAGAGAATACCTCATAGATTATGTAGGTTTTCAATGATGTAACGAATGCAAAGCACTTGGTACTGTGCCTTTCAGAAATCTAAATAGACTGAACTATGACTGATCATTGCTGCCACTGCATGCTCTTGCATTATTGATAATGCTACCACCTCTCTCCTCCTCACCACTACCCTTGTTCAGGACCTCAGAACCTCTGGCCCAGGATCTTACAAGCACGCTCTTCTCTACTTTCCCTGTCTTGAGCCTGTTGCACTGATGCACTTCTCATCAGCTTCCATTGCTGTTTTGCAGGAGCTTAGCTCTAATGACATCATCTGACTTAAGGAAGCTCCCCTGACTATGCACACTCATGCTGCCTGTTCCTTGGATTAGAGTCTCACAAAAGAAAGGAAAGGATGTTCCATAGGAAATCATACCTCAGATATTTGAAAAATAAAAGTTAGAGTTATATTCAAGGTCCAATTTCAGACTCTTGAAAGGAATGGAGACATAGAACAAAGTTAAATATATATAAACACACACACACACACTCTTCTGCTAGGCGTGGAAGTTTGTGTGTGTGTGTGTATAGAGGTGTGTATGTGTGTGTGAGGGAGAGAGAGAGGATATGTTGGGGAGTTGTGATGGTAAACTGCCCATTAAAAATTGGTATCTTGGGGCTGGTGTTGTGGTTCAGTGGTAGAGCACTAGCCTGGCATCTGTGAGACCCTGGGTTCGATCCTCAGCACCGCAAATAAATAAATAAATATTTAAAAGATCAATAAGAACTAAAAAAAATTTTTAAAAATTGGTCTCTTGTCTTCAGTGCATTTCCTATGCACTGCTCCCATGGGATTCCGTGGGTCAAGGCAGAAGAACTTGGTTATAATCTTAGACTAGAGCCCAAAATATCTTCAAATAAAAATGACAAGGACAAGTTTGTAGGCCAAAGACCTACAGTAATAAATAATTTGAATTTCAATGGTGGGAGGCAGATTCTGAACCCTGTTATAACTCTTCTAATTGTCTTCAGTGCTGGTAGTAACTAGTTGGGGGATTTATAATTCTGGAATCCTAGTCAAGATAGCTTTATGATTTATCTCAAACCATAAGTTTTGTTATTTTTCTTACTTCAGTTCAGAGACTTTTTCTTACTTCAATTCAGAGAGGAGTCTTGGAGCACTCCCTCTTTGATAGGCACAAAACATGGCCCAGCATGTAAAGATAAGTAAGGTTTGATTTGTTCTTGAAGCATGAAAAGCTTATAGGAGAGGGAGACACATAAATAAGAAAGAAGCAGCATGAAAAGTGTTGTAAGGGGAATATATAAATTTCTATGGAATATATATATGTTAGAAATTAGAAATTAATTGTTTTTTTTCACAGGAGGTTTTTAAAATATATATATGTATATATATGTATATATATATACATATATATATTTCTGTCTAGGAAGAAGTTATAATTTCCAGGAAAATGAATTTGAGTGAATAAAGACAGAGGAGTAAAAATTCAGGGGGTCTAAGACCTTGGAAGATGCCTGCATGTGGGGATGGCATCCTTGGGTCAAAGTGATGCAGGGAAAGAGGTTGGTTAAAAATTAAATAGGAGTAGTAAATTCACTGAACAGATTGGTATGCATTTTTTGTATGTGAGTTTCTATTTTTAATTCCTCAGTGTTGGGTCAGCTATGTTCCCTGAAGAACCTTGCTGCTAACTATGCAACTTTTGAAAAAATTTTACATAGGAAATGATGAGGTAAAATCTACATCTTTGAAATATAATATTGGTGGCACAGTGGGCCTCTATCGAGAAACCACTTAGAAGATTTTTGTACTAAGAGATAAAGTGATGAAGACTGGATTAAAGGAATTAATAGTGGGTAATAATAAGGGAGATGATGTGGCAGACGTTTTATTCATATTATTGCCAAGACTTGATCATTGATTGGCTCTGAGGAAGATGTCAAGGATAACTGCAAAATTTTAAAATGTGGGCAGTTGGGTGGATTGAGATAAATTAAACTACCTAGAAAAGGCACATTGATAACCAACGTTTAGGAAAGAACATTGTGTATAGTGAATTTTGGTTTTGTGTATAGTGAATTTTTTTTAGTGAGCTTTTGTATAACATTTTACCTGAGATATTGATGGGCAATAGGAAGTGGGAAATATGGAAACAGGTTAGGACTTGAAATACAGATTTGACATATAGATGATCAGCACCGAGGAAACTTTGATTTTTTTTTTTTTTCTTTTTTTTTTTGTACTGGGGATTGAACTCAGGGGCACTCGACCACTGAGCCACATCCTCAGCCCTATTTTGTGTTTTTTTTATGTAGAGACAGGGTCTCACTGAGTTGCTTAGTGCCTCGCCATTGCTGAGGCTGGTTTTGAACTCGCGATTCTCCTGTCTCAGCCTCCCTAAGTGCTGGGATTACAAGCGTGAGCCACCGCGCCCGGCTCCGAGGAAACTTTGAAAGAACAGGGGTGATGGTCTTCAGTTGAGGGAGATAATGTAAGAAGAGAAGAGTTGGGAGTAGAGCTCTTAGAAACTCAACTTTTCAAGGTGGACATTATTTCTTTGCACATTTTTTAAATTCTACCGTCTGCCTAGATTTCCAATCCCTGCTTTTTGCAACTCTTCATTGACTTAAAGTGCATTTGAATTTCATGCAATATTATGTTTCAAGGAAAAAAATATGTAGTTATCCTTTAAGCATTCTGCAAAAAAAAAAAAAAATTTTTACTTCCTATGAAAAAGCTGCCGGACTCTTCTGTGGTAGATTTGGAAAGAAATATAAACTAACTGTGATTCCCACACAGATACATTTTAAATGGACCATATCCACAGGCGATACTGTTAAAAATATGCAAATTGTGCCAAGTTCAAGGAACTACATAGAGTAATTCTTAGCATGCAGAAGGGTAGGGCTGCCCTCCAGCAATGGCCACACCAGTTCCTGGGAACACCACACGCCTGTGGAGATCTTGAAGAGAAGAAATCCTTGCAATGGAGGAGAGGGGGACTATTTAGGAGGAAAGGTGTCTTCTGAGAATTTCAAGGCAGTAAAGGGAAAACCTAGATAATGCTCATAACTGAAGACCTCATTATGCACATCTCCCAAGAGATCAGAATTCCCCATGTCACTGTGGCACTGGTACTTGAGCCTGAATTCAAGCGTCCTATGGTTTGAGAATCTGAAAGAAGTCAGTAGTCATTTGAAAATGAATGAGATATTTCAAGGAATAGCCAAATATCAAATCCAAAGCAAGCAAATATCCACCCTTTCCTAATGGCTATGGATGGGGGCACAGTGGCAGGAGAACCATGTAGCAGTATTTCATGTGTCTCTTGCCAAAAGCCACAGGCTTTTCTTTCTCATTTATTTTAAATCATTCTCTCCAAACTCACCTCATAGTTCAGATTGCCAAAACCCTTAAGTTCTAGTGGTCTGCTTTCCTTTTCTCACACCCTTCTCAAACATACTATGGTGTTTGATCTATTGCCAAAGATTGACCACTAAGAAAATTTGGAAATGAAGCCACTCAGTATTTTGTAACTAGAAAGAAAGGGGGTATATATAATTCTAACAGTGCTGCCTACCCGGAATATTTCTTCTTTTCATTTGGAATCTCTGTATTTCCAGAGACGTGTGTGAAAGTATAAAGGAAAAAGAATAAAGTAGCATCCAGAAATCCCATCCATAGTCCTATCATCCCAAAGTAACCATAGCTGCTTATTAATCATATTTTTGCAGTCCTTTTAATTTTTGTTTCTAATATAATAGTTTAGATATGATGGTTATTTCCTTTCTTTATATGTATTTTCCCAAGCATGTAAAACCACAGAACTGATTCTATGCATTTTACTTTCATACCAAGTAGATATTAGTTATACCCATTTTGTAGATGTTTTTCTGAATGTAAAATGGTTAGAAGACTTATTGTCATACAACTAATCAGGTTGGGATCTGAACATAGGTTCCTTGGCTTATGATTGGAACTATTCTCAGTATAAAAATAGCTGCAAAATTGTGTTGCTAGAGTTGTTTACTGGGTTGAACAACTTAAATTTCAAGTGGCATGTTAATGAAAAATGCAGCCTGAACAGGTCAGTATCCACAGGTGTTGAGATTCAGTAATAAAGTTCTGGCTTCCTTGACCCCTGCAAATTTTGTTCCAGAATGTTATTTCAGTTTCTCCTCCTCCCCCCCCTTCTCCTTTTTTTAAAGAATTAACCCAGCCTCTTCAGACTCCCAATTTCCTACCTGTGACTTGCTCAAGCTTTCACGAGTGGACTCACACAAAACGAATAAAACATTCACACCTCATCTTGCAAATAGGTAGAAACGAGCTAGGAGGTTTTATGAAGAGACATGTGTTGCCGTTGTTTTATGAGCTGTAATTTGTACAACCTTAATTTTAGATCTTGCTGATTTTTTTTTCCAATCCGCTAATTGAAAACTAGCAATGTTAGACAGTTGGTCTGTGTTAGTTTATCTTTGTTTTTTATTAGTTTGCTCAACAACTATCTTCCTAAAATTAAAGCAAAGTTAAGAATGAATTTCAAACCATAAATAGAATTTACTTATTTATTTTTCAAAAGTAAAAGTGTTTCCAGACCAAGATAGAATATCCTGTTCCAAGTTCCAGTCAAGTCTACATTTTTGTAATTGAGTTATGATTCCGCAGTAGCTTAATTTTATGATAGGAAATTCAGAAACCACCCTCCCAATATCATATATCATACATATATTTTTTTTCAGAAAAAAAAAGTTAATTGCATACTCCCTTCCCAGAATGTCACTGGGGTGCTCAGCACCACTCATTACAGTTGTTGAAAACCACTGATGAGACCATAAGCACTTCCAAATTCTTTTCCTGCTTTGGCTCAAGGTTTCTTCATTGAAGATCTGTTGCAGCTGGAAATGTGCCTTTCATTATCCCTCACTAATTTGTGTCTACTGGAATAAGTTGGATCTCTTGATTGCAAACTTTTTTGAATAGGATACACTGAAAAGGGGATATCAAGGTACTTTATCTTTTTGTTTAATTTTCATTATGATTCCATTGTCTAGGTTAGGAATTGTTCCAGAGCCATAGTTTACTCAACTTCTGCTCCAGATCAAATACATCAGACTGGACCTAAGGTTTGTAACCATTTGTCTTACTTTGTAAATTTTCTCAGCTTAGCTCTATAGCCATGAGTTTGCACATAAAGCCTCAGCAACTCAGTGAGGCCCTAAGCAACTTAGTAAGACGCTGTCTTAAAATAAAAAAATTTTAAAAGGGGCTGAGGATGTGGCTCAGTGGTTAGGGTTCAATCCTTGGTACCGAAAAAAGAATCTTGCACATAAATTCATATATGACAAATAATATACATTGACAACAAAGTTCAATTAATTTTTATAATTAGAAAAACTGACATTTTTGTAGACTATTTTAAAAATATTTAAAAATAAAATAATTAGTAGTCCTAGCATCTATAAAATTCTGCTAATATTTTTTGTGTTTACTTCTAGTTTTGTATGTGCTTGTATTATGTGTGTGACCATATGTTTAAATACTGCATATAAATTTTTATATCCTGGTTTTTCACATAGTACTATCAGATAAGACTTTTATCTCTAAAATGTATAAACCTAGTTATGGATGATTTAGTCAAACACATAATTTTCTTCTCTGTTTTCTCATATTAGCTATCTAAGTTATTCTTGAATATTTAACTGTAAATGATAGTTTGGTATTTTAGAGCTAAATACAAGGTGTCATGATCAGATTTGTTTATGTCAATGAAAGGTCTGATATTCATTGGTATAGCAAAATGTAGAAAAACAACCACCACTCAGTTGAAAAAGTCCTTTGGTTTTATGTTGCTTTAGTTGTTGTCTCTATTAGGGGACAATGGTTAAAAAATGGTTTTGAAATAAAGTTAGTCTTCAATTCTTATCAGACATTGTTCTTCAGTATATTGCTTATGAAGCCACAAACAGGTTACCACGTTCTCTAAGCTTCTGAGTCCTTTTTCACAGACCAGTTAATGATAGCACTTGTTTGATAGAGCGATTGTGACAATGAATGAGATAATGTGTGTAATGAGGCTTCTAGTTAGGAGTGGTGTAAAAGACCACAATACAAACAGCATCACAGGTGCTAAGGAAGGATGAGTACAGAGTCTTAGGGGCCTGAACAAGGAGGCACTTATATAGAAAAGACAGAGGGTAGGATCAGACCAACAAAGGTTACTAAGATGGATGGTAGGAGGTAGTCAGGTGTAATAATAAAGTCAAATGTTTTCCAAAGGACCCAAGATGTTTAAAAAGCAATTTCATATGGAGAGTGGTTAGGACAATAGGCAGCCAGAAGAATGCAGGGAAGACAGTTCTCTGCCATTCTTAGGACTGGCATTTGGCAAAGGATGAGTAGGAGCACCATGAGCTGTAGTGACCTCTGGGGGTCAAGGCTCCCCTACAGAGGGCTAATATTCATGTGCAACCTAGATGGTGCAACCTTTTGAGCTCTTCTCATGGTTCCTGTAGAAAATCAAAGGGAAATTTTGATCTATAATCTTAAGGTCCAGTACAACTACTTTTATACTTTGATACTTTGGGGATTTATTTTTATATTATATGTATGTACATAATTTTGCCTAAATTTTTCCCAATTTCATGTTTTATGGTAATTTTTTTCTATATTCTTATGAATTTTTATATTTTTAATAATTCCCATATTTTAAAAATAATTGCATAATACTCAGATTTAGAGATTAATCATAATATTCCTAATCCTTCTCCTGTTCAACTTCTAAATCTGTAGCCATTATTCTCTAGTGTTAATAATGTTATGGAAACTTTTTTTTCATCTTTATTATCTTTATTCACATTTTACCTTAAATTCTTAGATTAGATATTAAGGATTTGATGTATTGTGTTAATGTGTCTGCATTGTATTCTCTCATTTGTTGTGGCTGAGATGATTCTGTGAAGAACTGAACTGATTTTATGCTCTCTCACTGTAAGGGTATTGCACACTTTTGTCTTTCTTCCCCCCACACCAGGAAGCTGGCAGGTGTTTTCCTGGCCTGTGCACAGTGCTGTAGGGGTATGAATGTCCCTGAGGGGCAACCAATGACCAAAGGCTTGATATAGGTGGTGTCATAATAATTGTGCCCATGACTTTAAAAAGCTTCTATTAGTGCATTATGTTTATACATAATAGTGAAGTTCCTTCTGACATGTGTAAATGAATATAACATTATTTGCTCCATTTCAATTCCCAGTACTTCCCCTTTCCCTTCTCTCCTATCCCTGCCCCGTACTCCAGTCTTCTCCCTTCTATTCTCATGATATCTTCCTTTTTTATTCCTTATGTCTCTCTATCTTCTACATATGAAGGAAAACCTTTGACCCTTGACTTTCTGAGTCTGGCTTGTTTTATTTAGCATGATGTTCTCCAGTTCAACCCATTTACCAGCAAATGATATAATTTCATTCTTCTTCATGGCTGAGTAAAATTCCATTTTGTATATATATCACATTTTCATTATCCATTTATTTGATGGTGTCCCTGATTTTGGATAAACAATATAGGGTAATATTTTGTGCACTTCTGAGGAAGTTCTGGAAAGGTCGATTCCACATTTCCCACAGTGGTAATTTTGATATTGCATCTATCATCTGTCTTGTCTTCTTTCCTTATTTCAGTCTTCCTAGTTCCTCATTCTTATTCCCTGATATGACTTTTCTGAACCTAAATTCTTGTCAAACTCTACGTTGGGGGAATCTCAAGCTAAAGAAAACATTGTCAAAGATTTCAATACCTTTTTCCTACAGAATTGTATTCATTCCTCATAGTTTTATCCTATTGAAATCTGATTTGCTATCTTCCCCTGAGGCTGGAGCTCCTAAATAAAGGTATACTTTGAGTAATATCTGACCAGTGAATACCATCTTGTTTCATCCAGAATCAACAGTAATAATTTGGCTTTTCAAGTTGAGTTATATCTGAGTTATAAGGACTATGGGAACTAGGACAATTAATAGATGAGAAACTTCTGCTCCACCAGTAGACAATGCCTGCAAAGAGTCTGTTGCCATATGCCTGGAGTTCAATGCCTGGAGGGGACAAAACACAGTGCCTTTGCAAGCACAGGGTCTCAGCAACCTGACCTGCCATCTGCTTTAAATTTTAAAATTTTATATCCTACTCCTGGTCCTGCATTAATTCTGGAAACCAGAACCTTACAGAAGGCTGCACATTTGCTGGGGCCTTACTCCTTGTTCACATGGTGCAGTTAGTTCCAGGTGCTACCTCTCCACAGAGTTTTTGCTTCTAGGATTCCCAGCATGACTTCATCCACACCTTTCTAATCCAGGTTTTTTGCTTTTTGCTCACTCCTAACTCAGGGCCCCTTCTGTTGTTGACATCAGTTTGGTTGGAACTGTAGTCAGCTGTATGAAATACATTAGGCATAAAACTGGAAGATTATCAAAAAAAAGTTTAGAGATAAGCCCTAGGAATTTACTGTACAGAATTGTGTCCATAATTAACAATACTCTAGTGTATACTTAAAACTTGAAAAGAGGGTATATATCATCTTAAGTGTTGATATAATAATAAGAAGAAGAAGAAGAAGAAGAAATAAAGGAGAAGGAAAATTTGGAGGTGATGAATAGGTTTACAGTGTAGAGTGTGGCAATGGTTTTATGGGTAAAACTAATCTCAGTTGTTTATGGGAACAGCTTTTTTATGTTGACAATACCTCAATAAATAGTTCTTCAAAAGGCAAAAAATTTTAAAAAAGTTTAGAGAATGAAGAACCAATAAAGATAGGAAAGACATATGGCCTTGGATGAAAAATTAATTTTGGGTAAGTCCAGGAATGAAAGTTCTTGGATACCAGATACTGAGTCCTTTGGTGCACATTTTATCCCTTAAGAGCCAGGCTTTCTTCACCAATGCCTGTTTGGGTAAAGATAAGAAACATAATCCACATGGGATATACAAAATGCCCTTCATCAAAACAATTCCTACAGAATAGACATAAGTTACCATCATATGCTTTACATTTTACAGAATAAAGATGACAATTAACTGATTCTTTCTTCTTTCTTTCCTTTTTATTTTTTCCCTTTGTATTAGGGACTGAACCCAGGGGCGCTTAACCACTAACCAACATCCCCAGTCCTTTTTAATTTTAATTTTTTTTTAAAGAAAGCCTCCCTGAGTTACTGAGGCTGCCTGGGACTTGTGATCTGCCTGCCTCAGCCTCCCAAGTTGCTGGGATTACAGGCGTGCACCACTGTGCCCGGAAGCTAATACTTTCTTGTTGTACTACCTAAGATGATAATCTAACTTCTTTCATTCTTTCATTCCATCATTCTATCATTTAAGGCCTTCTCAGGAGAGTATGACAAAGCCACCTTTTTTTAATAGTGATGTCTCTTATCTGATAAGCTTATTTCACTTCAGACATGTCTCTTTGTCAAAGCTTGACCACAATGAATTATTCATCATGCAAACTTAGTACTATGTCTATCCAGAAATCCAACTCTTGCCTTGCCCATATTATACAACATGATTCTATGCATTAGAGACAATGATATTATTTATTCTCCCCAAATTACCTGGAAACCATAGCAGTCATTACAGTTTGCAAATATATTTACCTTTTTTCTTGATCGTTTCATTTCTTTTCTTTACTATTCAACTTCTTTTCCTTCAGTGAGTAAAGAACTGGGAGAAGAGAGAGTTTCAGTTGTCATTCTATAGTTGGTAATATCAAACCTGTGATATTCTATGCTACTGTTGGAATTATTACTATCATTATTTCATTTATCTATTAAGTACTTACTGATTGTTCTGAGAGGCAGAACATAGCAACGGGTAAAATAAATGTGGTCCCTGTTCCTATGGAACTTAGAGTGAATTCTACAAATATCTAACTTTGGGCTGAAGATGGACTTTAACTTAATTATGATATCATATAGAATTTGAGAAGAGAGTTTGGAAATAGTTTTTTTTTTTTTGTACCAGGGCTTGAACTCAGAGGTACTCGACCACTGAGCCACATTCCCAGCTCTATTTTGTGTTTTATGTAGAGACAGGGTCTCACTGAGATGCTTAGCTCCTCACCGTTGCTGAGGCTGGCTTTGAACTCACAATTCTCCTGTCTCAGCCTCCCTAAGTGCTGGGATTATAGGTGTATGCCACCGTGCCCAGCTTGGAAGTAATATTTTTAACATGGGAACCCAACAAGAAAAACTGATTCTCCTAAACACATGGGTAAACTGTCAAGGAGTTGACAAGCTTGGGCAAGTTTCAGGCAGAACATGAGGATTTCTAGTCATATTTGGGAGAAA
Source organism: Xerus rutilus (assembly GCA_028644305.1). Lineage (NCBI taxonomy): Eukaryota > Metazoa > Chordata > Mammalia > Rodentia > Sciuridae > Xerus > Xerus rutilus. The sequence goes on along the minus strand of CM053400.1, from coordinate 44,545,366 downwards.
AAATAGTTTCTTCTGATTTCTATGAATTGGACAACTACTTCATTACCCTGTACCTCACTTTATCCTAAGTGTAAAATTCTTATTTTAAGAAAATCATTTGTAGTTTGCAGAGTTGCTTTAAATAGTTAAATATGTATAAAGTGCTTGGAACCATGAAAAGAATCTAAATAATACTAAGAAATATCACCTACTGCTGTTATCAATGCACCAAAGGATCTTGGGAGGTCAGGATTTTGTATTTTGGACTCCACAATTTTAATTATCATTCATGAATTCTGGCAAGAGACAGCACAGTATTGGCTCTGTGTTCCTGAAGAAGACAAGCAGAGAAAGGACAGACATGAGTGGATGAGACCTAAAGAGGCAGTCAGGAGAATGAAGGAGGAAGAGCTACAAAGGCTCAGGAGAGCAAGGGCTCCTGCCCCGGAGTTATCAGGAAGACTCCCAGAAGATGTAATATGTAAATTGAATTTCCAAGAGTGAGGAGGGTTTAGCCACGGAGAGAAGAAGGGAAATTATAACTGTTAGCAAAAAAAAAAGAATGAGGTGTGGTTGAGGAACAGCAAATAATTTATTCTAGCTGGTATGCAGGGTATAGGATACCCATGACACTTTGGGAAATGGTGAAAGAAGATATTAGAGAGGAAATCAGAGCTCATGTATGTAGAGTCTTATGTGAAAATGGATTAATCCAATAGAAGTTTACTCCCAAATATTTAACACTGTAATGTAGATATTTTAGGGGTGATTTTTCAATGCAGTGATCCAAGTATCCTTTCATTTTTTTTGCTCCATTATCTTTGAATATTGTAATGTATCAAAAGAATCCTCTGCTGCAACATAGAGTTCTGTGTTTGGAATGTCTTTCTTAGAATTGAATGCACCACACCTGCATTTCCCAAACTGTGCGTTGAGGCACTCAGGGATTAGGGTACAGCTAACCTAGAAAGGCACTTCATAAAATTTAGAGAAAAACGCAATGATGCCCCTCATCTTTCAGAGACCTCATGAACTACTAGCTCAAGATAGTTCAGAATTTCAACACTAGATCACACTGCATTCCTTTTGATGATATCGTATCATTGCAAAGTTAAAAGTTTTTATTAAAATGCAAGCACCAGGTGTGTATAAGAAAGAGGCTATATGGCTGCTCTCTGTATATTCTGTTCAATTTTGCTGTGAATCCAAAACTGCTCTATATATTAAAAGTCTGTTTAAAAAAGCAAAACAATACAATAGGCATTACACGGAAGTCAATGTGAAACAAAAAGCAAGAGTGGGGCTCAGTTTCATTCAAAGCTGAGAAGTTATATAGTGCCCCAAAAGCAGACACTTCTCGTTAATAACTTTATATAAAAATAAAATAAAATATTTTTATATATGTATTTTTTTCAAAGAATGTAATTAGTAATAAATAATTAGAATGTAAATACTTCTTTAGTTGTGTCGACTATATCATCAATAAAATTGTTAGGTATTTCTTTTTTTTTCTTTTTTTTGCCAATTTTAAATACAGTTTTATTTAAGACATTGCATTTTCCACTTACAATACAGTGTTTATACAGTGCAATGTTATTTCCTTTCCCTGTGTATATATGTTCCATATTCAAGTATTGAGAATGCCCAGTAATTTACTATAGCAGCAACTTTAAAACTGCCACAGAATTTGCTACAGATTTGGGCCCTTCCATATTTTACTGTGGAACAATGCTACATCTGTACTTGGGCTGGCTTAGTCAACCTCTTCAATGGTGGGCCCAGAGGAAGCACCACCAGAGGGAGGTGCTCCCCCACCAGGGAAACCCCCAGGCTTTCTTTTAGCCAAAAGAAAAAATTGTTACTGTAAAATTAAAAGTACCATGAACCAAAGTGATTTGGGAGACTCTACAGCTACAGTAAACAGTAAACCCTGTCAGGTTTGACATCTGTGTGGCATGTTCTTTTTAATCTTTCTGTCATAAATGAAATTTGACTTTGAATATTTGCTGTTACCATTTTGAAATTGAAAGACTGTTCCTATCATTCACTCTGGAAATGATAAGGTCCACACATATCAAGAATTAATTTGTACTAAATACAGGAAAAATTCAATGAGTATACACTGAACTACTTAAAATTGTTACTGTTAGAGGAATTAGTTTGTATAAATTCATTTTAGTCAGCTTTTTTGTTGCTGTTACCAAAAGTCCTGAAAAAAGCAATTAGAGGAGGAAAAGTTTATTTGAGACTCTTGGTTTCAGAGGTCTTTGTCCATAGACAGCCAATTCCACTTCTTGGGGCTAAAGATGAGGCAGAATATCTTGGCAGAAGACTATGGTTGAGGAAAGTAGCTCAGAACATAACACCAGGAAGCAGAGAGAACTCTGTTCAACAAGGATAAAATTTATACCCCAAAGGCACCAGCCTCCACCAGCCATATCACACACTGCCTACAGTTACCATCCAGTTAATCCCTATCAGGGAATTAATGCACTGATTAGATAAGACTCTCATAGCCCAGTCATTTCACCTCTAAACTTTCTTGCATTGTCTCACACATGAGCTTTTGAGGGACACCTCATATTTAAACCATAACAAAATTTTAAGTGGCTGGACTATCAATGGGTCCTTTTTATTTTTTTGCATGTTTCTTTGTCATTTTTCAAATACAATAGTCGTCCCTTATCCACAGAAGATACATTATGAGACCCCAAGTGAAGCCGGGTGCAGTGGCGCATGCCTGTAATCCCAGCACTTCGGGATGCTGACACAGGAGAATTGCGAGTTCAAAGCCAGCCTCAACAACGGCGAGGTGCTGAACAACTCAGTGAGAGCCTGTCTCTAAATAAAAACACAAAAAAGGGCTGGGGATGAGGCTCAGTGGTGGAATACCCCTGAGTTCAATCCTCAGTACCAAAAAAGAAAGAAAAAAGAAAAGAAAAAGAAAAAGAAAAAAGAGAGAGACTCCAAGTGAATGTCCAAAACCATGGACAACAACAAATCCTACATACACTATGCTTTTTCCTATACATATATGCCTATAACAAAGTTTAAATCACAAGTTAGGTACAGTAAGAGAGTGAACTGTAGTTACCAACAATAAAATAGGTTATTATAACAACAGACTATAAAAAGTATAAATGTGGAGACTGTCTCTTTTTCCCTCTCTCAAAATATTATGCTGTACTTACCCTTCTTGTGACAATGTGAGATGGTAGAACACCTATGTGCTGAGATAAAGTAAGGTGAATGACATAGGAATTGTGACATGCTTTTAGGCATAAACACTATGATATGACCATTGATCTAATAACTGGGATGGTTCCTAAGGGACTAACAGTCAGGTATTGTCTATAGTGTGGCTATGCTGGAGAAAAAGAATGATTCATGTCCTAGGTGAGGCAGTGGGCCAGCATGAGATTTCACTGCTTCTCAGAATGGTGCACAGTTTAAAGCATATGTGCTTATTTCTGGAACTTTCTATTTTAATACTTTGGAAGCACAGTTGACTGTGGGTAAGTGAAACAATAAAGAGTGTGGATAAGTAGGGACATTTTGATTGACAAACATAGCTTGTATAAAGCAGCTCATTGCCATTTGTGCAGAAAATGTGGATACTGCTTCTGGCATGAAGATTTGAGATTGCTTCCTTAGAATTGTTCTCAGAAATGAAGCCCAACTTTGCTGACAACTTTTGTGTGCCATGTATTATGCTACCTTCTTTAGTATATTATTGGATGTACTTCTTTCAATGGTCCCAGGAGGTATTATTTTCTTTATTTCACAAATAAGAAAATGAATTTACACTTCTTGGATTCTTTTCTGGTGACATGGAAATTTAAAAACTCAAACTCAAGTTGGTAAAAAAAAAACAACATACATTATATAATTTTATTTATATAAAACATGAAGAATAGAGAAACAAGAAAAAGATGAGTGGTGTCCTGGGGCTGTGAGTGTGAGCGGTGAGGGGAAGGACCACTGGTGGGATGAATGGAATCTGACAGTGGGCATGAGTTTCTTTTGGGGCTATTTCTGTGAATATACTAGAATTTCACAAAGTGTACAGTATAAAAAGTTGAATTTTATAGTATATGGGTTGTATCTTAATAAGACTATTACAAATTTTTTTTCAAAACCCTCATATTCTCCATTGTTTAAGTTCGAAGGACAGTTTAGTAATAAACTTCTGTTATGAACTAATCCGAAGGAGTCAGAAGGCCCCAGGAAATCATAAAGGCAGTAAATACTTCAAGAGAATAAGTATTATTTTTTTTAGATTACCTGTTCTTTGAAAAATATTATAGCACCCTCTGTAAGTATAATTAAAACACAGAGTGTCATTGGTGTAGCAAGACCAGGTGACAGGTGTTATTCAAACAATGCATCCCACATCTAGTATAAAGTATAGTAGCCCTTTGACAAATGTTCATACGGTTGAAAATGTATCTGTGACATTCAGTAGTGAGTGTCTGTCTATTCCTGGGAAGAAGAATCCTTTTGTAGAAAGAGATGGTTTTCCTGAGATGGTTTCAAAGAAGCACATTGCCCATTTGTGTTTATAACCTACCCTCTGGGTTTCAAAGAAGTTGTTGAGAATCCTTTTGGCCATAATTGTTTGATTACCATGGAACCTCTAATCCAGGCCAGAAATTCCTCACTGCCCACATTTCTTTCTACTTCAGAATGCGTATCTAATAGCAACCAATTACTTTTCCTATTTTCTCACTTGGAATCTGTTTTGGGAGCTGGGAATTGCTATCTTTCAAAATCGGTAACATCTGTGACGGAGGGTAGGAGAGTGGGGCCAGTTAGTGGGCTAGACAGATTTCCTGCATGTTAAGGTCTTTTTCCTCTGCAGGGATCACTCTGAGACAGTTATTTGTAAAGCTTCCTCTGACTTTTTCTCTGGCAGGGGGGAGTTTTGTGTTTAAAGGATCAAACGAGTTAAAGGGACCCTTCTAGTCTTCTGAGAAGTTTCTCTTTCACATACATGTACTAGCATTCTGAAGTTATAGCCCCAACTCTATTTTGCTTCTGGTTATAGCTTTGATTTCATGTTGGTCCACGTCTGCCACTAACTATTTGAATTGGTTTTCCAAGAATTCAGGCTCAGCACTGACTGTCGCTCATATTTGGCCACAGCAGAGCAATTGCTGGTTTTGGAGCTTTAAAGATTACAAACCACATTCACTCTTATGCATATCCTTAAGCCACATGGAAATAAGTCTTCTATCATATTCAGGAACACAGTTTAGTACTTTGGCCACACATGCAAGATACAATAGCGTTGGATGATTTTAAGAAAGAAAGGAAAAACGATCCTTTGATATGTATTAAATAATTTGTTTTAGATTTTTTACTCTTATTTTATATTTTAAACAGAAACCTCTTTTGTGTTCTTTGGCTCTATTTGTTCCTTGATATATTTGTGAGTTTCTAACCAGGCATGTTCAAGGGTGAAAAAGATTGTTTTGTTTGGGAGGAACTAATTTTGTTGTTGTTGAACAGCCTCTCTGCTCTTTGAGCAGACAACAAAAGTGTCATTATCTGGATTTGGGAGAATCTGATAAATTATTCATACCACTCATGATGACTCTGAACCTTCCTGGGAAATGCTGTGACTTATTTTTCTTTCTCATAAAAAAAATGAAGCCACTTCTGTAGACATTCCTGGCACACCTGTGATTTTGAGGCAATCAGGTGTGATGTGTTCCTACACACATCCTCCCCACCCGCCATTCTCCAGGCCATGGTTTTGAAATACAATCCTCTAGATGTTTGATATTCTTTTGTATGATAGACATAATTTTTTAAATGAATTCACCAGGTTGAGGGAGAGAAAAATCTCCCTCATAAGCCTCTTACAATTAAAGATCAGACACCAATGGATCACATTAATATCCACACTGCTGGTTGCAAGTGCACACGGCTTTGAAAATGCAGACATGTGAAGAGATGAGACAATATTAATAAGGAAACTAAGGTATCGAGATGGAACTCAACGGATAGTCTTCACTGAGCACTTACATTATGCTAAGTACTTGGTGCATGTTATTTAATTCTCATAACAGTCTTATTTTGCTAATAAGGTAATTGAGTCTTTAATAGGATAAGTAGTTTTTATCAGAGTTACTCAGTAAGTCAGCTGTTACACTAAAAATCAAATTAAGAATATTACCCCAAACCCTATGCTATTCATGATAGAAATATTTCTTAAGGGTATACCATGTGGCAACCAGGATGCTAAGTGTTGAAATTATGAAAGCAAGTGAGTCCTTGCTCCTGTCCTATGGGAATTTGCTCTTGCAACTCATATACTTTGACTACAATATTCAGTCATTCATTGCAAGAGTGTAAATTGAGGGTCAGTTTCTTTGCTGTGCAATGTGTAATATGATGGCTCGATTTGCAGAAACAAAATTTGGGACGTGCATCTAACATGGAATCTGAATAATGAGAGAGGATATAGTGGATGGGATACTTGAGCTGGGATATTTTGGCACTAACTGTAGAGAGTTCAAGGGGGTGTGAAGGAGCCCTCAAGAAAATAAACTTGTGAGAACCAAAGGAATGAGTGTCTCTAAATTGTCATTGTGAAGAAAACTGGGCCATGTCCTATGAGAAGGATGCTATCATCAGCCTTTGGTGGCTCCTGGCTTCAAATTAACTCCTCATCTGAGCTCAAGATTGGTAAGTAAAGAAGCTGCAGGACAGCAGACCCATAGCTCTGCCAATGCTTTTGCTTTCTGAAAACCTGGCAATTAGTGAGCAAGGATCCAAGAAAGAGAGAAGCATAGGGATTCCTTGCTCCTCTCTTTGGGGCATCTGTGGGGTGGATTAACCCAGGAGTGAAGTGGGGAGAGGTATGAAGACAGGGCTTACACTTTCCCACTCACTTTTTCCCATGTCAGATGGCCAGAAATGGCAGTAACTCTTCTATTTGGACAATGAGAAATTAGTCTTTCTAACAGGCCAAATTTTTGTAGTGAATTAATTTTGTGTGATTATGAAATTTCTTTGGCCTTTCAATAGTAGAAAATGTCACTTTTCTTCATCATAGGGCAAGCTATAGGGTCCAGTTTTCAATTCTGACTCTTCCATGGCTTTTCTGGAAAGAGGAGCCAAAGCTGTAATTCAATGAGAAATCTTTGCCTTGTAGTCTGTGCTGTTGTGTTATTATTCAAACTGCTATTTTCAGTGGAATATAGAAAATAAGGAAGAAAATATTTTCCTCTCCTCCCAAGGAAGACATAGAAATACCAAAAAAGAAATTTAGAAGCATCTGTAGTACATCACCAGAAGCAATTGGAAGGGAGATAACTTTGTTATTGTTCCCCAAGATAGGACATGTCATTCAGCTTGAGATTGTCATTACTGAGATAGTTTTCTATATGGAAATTAGTTTTATTCATTAAATATTGTATGGTCACCTACTCTGTGTTGGATTCTGTGCAAGATAACATGTGTCAATCAGGATTGACATGTGTCAATCAGGATAGTCAATCAGGATAGATAGACTAGGTTATGCTGCAATGACAAACAACCTTCATGTCTCAGTGGAGTAAAATCAAATGTTTATTTCACTCTGAAGGTGCATGTCAAATATAGGATCACAGCACAATTTTGCTCATGGGAATTACTCAGGGATACAGCTTGGAGAAAGATGCTCCTGGACATGTTCATCTACGTGGCTATGGCAGGAAAAGATGTGGCTCAGTAACTGCAACTCAGCACTTGCTCACATCTGCTCTTACTGCCTGCCCAAAGGAAGCCACCTCCAACTTCAAAGGGTGGGAAAGAAAAATCCTATTGCCTGGTCGGAAGAAGAATAGGAAGTATGTAGTGAACAACTTTACAGATTGCCATAGTGGACCAAGCTTCTGATGCACCTTCCCTTTTCTTCATGTAAAATTCACATTGGCTCAGGATGGGACAGGGAAGTATATATGGTCACAGTTCACCTCCCAGTGCTTTGGAAGGAAGCAACATACAAAATGTAATTGATTTTATTTTTCATAAACTTAAGAAAAACACAGATGAAATCCTCAATTTATTTATTCTTTGTTGTATACTTACAGAGCAGGCAAGAACTGTACTAGAGGATTTATATGTATTATTTCTCTTAATCCCCTCAAAAGTTTATTTACTGTGCATGATTTTTAGTTATTTATATTAATGTCCCATGGACTCGTGGATTACCTTCTCACTCAGGCATTCATTTTCATGTGCTGATTGTCCCAGATACAACTAGGAAAAATAACATCAGGCTGATTCCTAGGAATTATTCTTTTCAGCAGTTTTATTGAGATATAATGTACATATAATGCCCATTTTTAACTGTATAGTTCACACTTTTATCTGATGTGTACACTTACATAATCATAGACATCATCAATATCCAGAACATGTCCAAAAATTCCTCTCAATTCCTTTGTGCTTCTTCCTAGATAGTATCTCCCCATCCTTATTTTACCAGCAAAGAAATTAAGGTTCAGAAAAACACAAAATCCAATCATTCAGCTGCTTATTCCAAATTTTCTTAAGAATCTGCATGCCAGGTGCCAGGCTAATTCCTGAGGACACATGAATTAAAAGATCTATCCTCTGCCTTCAAGGAATTTGAATCATAAAGTAAATTTCAAAAGATTTGTAGTTCTTACAGTATGACAGATTAACTCATGCAAAATGCATCCCATTATATACACTAGGAATTCTGGAGAGAATTAATGAAAAATTCCAAAATAACAGTTGGGAAAGTTTACCAACAAAGGTCATATGAAAATGTTATGGTATAGAAACTTACCCTAACTTGTATGCTGATTTTATATACTTCATATAGGGTGCAGTTTCAATGTATGCTTTCTGTCAATTAATAAGATATTTTAAAATATTTAATAACTCAATTAGAAATTTAACACTTTTCTAGGGATTCATACTTGGAAGTGATTAAAATTCCTAGACTACACAGAAATAAGTAATACCACTATAATCCTATGGAGGGCTAACAAATTGAGAATGTGGTATCTGAGAATTTAATTCTAATTTTCAATATTAGTCATACTATGTGAAAATTTCGTGAAAATGGGAGAAAAACTTGAGATATTCAGATTCTTTTGTTCCAGAGAAATAAATTCTTCACCACCAAAGAATTCTAATCTTTTATTCTCCAGTGTCACTCTGATTGATTGATCCCAGTGATTCAACTGTTCTGTACTTTCATACCTCTGGACCTTTGCACAAGCTCTTCCTTCTGCCTGTGATGCCCAATCTGCCTAGTCATCTTCCCAAGTCCAAATTTTCTCTTTAACACTCAGCTAAAAACCATGTTTCCCTGAAACATTTTCTTAGATGCTACCTTCACATATTCCCACCAAAGCAATAGCTAGATTTTGTCATAATTGTTAGTCTTGGACTCTTGTAGGAATAGGCTTTTTTTTTTTTTCCTATGAATCTTCAGTTCTTCACTCTTAGTTGGATTTTCAATATTTGTTGAACAAATAAGCTGAATTAATACTTATGCTGATAATTATTAGAGTGGATCTCTCTATTTGGCTGAGAGTCTCTATAAATATAAGCTCTTGATTAAAAAAATTTCTTTGATCAAAAAGAGCAGATAGCTTATGAGAAGAGCAGCTTAGTCAAAGACAGAAGCAGATTACCCCAAGGCATTTCAACAGGTGTAAATGCTCAACCTGGGTTTGAGTACAGCCTTGTTCAGCCACAGGAATGAGCTATAAATCAAGCTCTGAGTCTGAAGTCATCATCTTGTTCAATTTCCTAATATCCTTGAGCCTAAGCTCTTTATCTTTTAAGATGAAGATACATGATAAGGGAGGATTTTTGAGCGGAATAAAGTTAATATATATAAAGATCTCAGCTTTGCTTAATGTTCAGTAAGAGCTGTTCTTCTAGAAGGTCCCTTTGCACTTGTAGAAACTGCCCAAAGAGGTAACCCTTCTGAGACAAGTCTTTCCCTCTGCATGGGGTTCTATGGGAAGCACACTAAAGAATGACTTCCACAGCACAGGAGCCTGTTGCTTAGAAGGACTGGGCTTGTGAGGCTGTAACCTAATAAACACCACTAGTGGGATACATGTGAGCCATGAGCATTTCCCCTTTTAGTTATGTAAGAGCCGCCTGCCACCTTTTCAGCTCTAAGTCATGGATCAAGGGTCCAAGAGTTCTTTGTTTCTTCCCGCCAAGCCTGACATTGAATGTGCCTGCCTTTACTGCTTTCAGAAATAATTAGGTGTTGAAAGGTCTGACTAGAAGGATTAGAAATATGAATAATAACTTGACAGATCAAATCAAATACATTCTGATTTGATTACATTACTAAGTCAATTATTATTTCTTGTCACATTAATTATGGAGTTATAAAATGTGTCTTCCAATAATTTCCTAACTAAATCACAATAGCCACATCCTCGTGGTGAATCTGTGAAAGATCAAGGCTACATATTTGTGCTGTCAGTGGAAGAGGGACCAGAAAGAGGGAAGGATTTTTATATGCATATATTTATTTATTTATTGAATATTTATTTATTTATTGAGCTAATAGTTCGGAGAGTGAGTCTGACCTGTGAACACGCAAGTCCATTTGAAGATTCAGGTAGGAGGTGGACAGTATGGGAGTGGAGGAAAGCTCAACTGTGTTGGTGCATTTAGAGAAATCTTCAGAGAAGAATTTCTATTTGGAATGTTTATTTGCATTTTATGTTATTTTGCATTAATTCTACTCCTACCTTGAAACTGGGGAAGTACTTTGCAACTTATGATGATAATGTTTGAAAACAATCTTTGCTTGATGCTCAGTAGCCTAAAAGTAATGTTTTTGATTAGAATTGAAAAAAATTAGGAGATATTTTGCTGAGCAAGATCATGGCTAAAACAAACCACCCAGGGACATCCTAAAAGGCTCATCAAGGGCTAAAGAGCAAACATGTGGTCACTGTGCCTCTACCAATACAAGCACCCAGTTTTTAAATGGGACTAGGGTATATTTAATGTTGGATCCAAATATAAAGGGTTAATTTGTATATGAGTGTATACATACATATACAGTGAGTTGGGCTTCGTAGTCAGGGTGAGAAGGGTGAGAAGGAGTACAAAATTAGGAAGCTCTGAGCCAAGGGCATGTCTCAGCACATGCCACCACCTATCATGACCCATGCAGCATCAACAAAGGATCTCCAGTGGGGGTAATGCGAGATGGAAAAAAACACAGAGACATTTTTAAGTAAAGCTGGGGCCAGGTGAGACATTGCACTCTGATGGAAATTTATTATACAGGGCCTCATAATCAGGAAGTTAACTGTAGGACATTTTAAATTGTTCAAGGCTTATAGGTCATCAAGAAGCTTCTTTGTGCACTAAAAAGTTGCAGATATGGAAACATTTTTGCAGCTATCCTACTGTTGCAGTGCTGGAAACATCCTGCTATTACCCTGTTGCACCCAGGAAATCCATTGCCCTGGAAGTCTGACAACTGTTAGTATCAGAGCTGAGTGTCAAGGCTGTTCACATCTTTGTCTTTTTGGCAAGGAATGTTTCCCAAGTTTGGCACTTGCTGACATCACAGAATCAGCCAATGACCAGGGGCTCATTCGCTTTCCACAGGTACTGGGGATTGAACTCAGAGGCACTTTATCACTGAACTACATCCATTTTTATATTTTTATTTTTTAAGACAACATCTTAAGTTGCTTAGGGCATGTAATCCTCCTGTTTCTGCCTCCTGAGTTGCTGGGATTACAGGTGTGTGCCACTACAACTAGCTCAAATAGTCCTCTTGAAGAAGAGAATATTCTCAGTGATACAGTATTCCTGCTGAGGAAATTGAAAGTTAGAGAGGAAAAATAATTAACCAAGATCACCTAGCTAATATATGACAGCACTGAGATTTAGACTTTGTTATAACAGGTTTAAAACATCATTCTGTGATGATTTTGTAGCAACCTAAAATGTTGACATTATTTTTCTCAAGGTGGGTTAAAGCCAGTATATGAGTTGCTTCAGATCATAGAATGATTTAGTGGCACTCCAAACATGAAGCTGCTTCCAAGTAACTTTATTCTCTTTTCAAACTATGTATTAAGCCACATTATATATCCTGGGAATCTTGCAATTTACATAGATATGGTATAAATTGAACAAAGAGAGAACAAATGGTTCTGAGAATTGCTATGCTCTGTCTAGTTTTATAGGAATTCAACATGATGTCAAATTTGAGATATTAAGCATAATTTTTTTGTTTAAAGAGGTGGGGGAAGGAGAATCAATTAAGCACTTGGCTAACAACAAAAATAATAATTATAATAGCTACCATGAATCTGGCATATATCATAAGGTGCTAAGCATTTTGCTTGGATTACTATATTTAGTCTTTAAAACAATACCCATGGGGCTGAGCTGCAGCTCAGTAGTAGAGCACTGGCCTAGCATGCCCAAGGGCCTGGACTCAGTCCCCAGCATCACACAAAACCAAAACCAAAAGTCAAACAAGTAAAAACAAAACAAAACAAAAAAACCTAAAATGCTGCAAAACATCCTGAAATAGCTGCTGGTAAGACTTTCATTGTACGGAAGTTGAAACTGAGGAGCAGAGAAATTATATCATGTAGCTCTACGTCATAAAACTAGAGAGAGGCCTCCTTCTAACCCTGGCATTCTGGCTCCAGAGCTCATGCTTCACTAATGTGTTCTTATTCAATACTGAGTACGATAATGTCATGTTTTCATTTCCATTTTCCAGATGAGGAAACCTAGTTTTGAAGAAAGAGAATGAAATGCCTGATGGTTCACCACGAGCAAGGGGGCCTAGATACTGTTGCACCATTCACTGACTCCCAGGCGCCACAGAGCTGTCTCACACTGGGCAGGTCCATCATGGCTCTTGTCTTACCTGGCTTCCTCTCCTTTCTCAGCACTTGCCCCAAGAGAAATGTCATTTGCTACTGACTGCATGTGAAATTTGGAAGAGGATCCCAGGGCTAAGAAGAAAGGGAGAGATATTACTGTACATTGAGAACTAGCCAAAGGCAGCCAGAGGACTTTTTTTTTTCTGATGTTCTATCTTGGTACCTCTCTTATCCAATATCATTGATGAAACATTTCAATCTCTGGGAAGATTATAAAGGGCATGAAGCTAAGATCTGAGATGTTTTAAAGCAAATTAATGCAGTAGATAAATACATTAATCCAGTACATTACCTGGGATTTTTTAAGGTCAATTAATGAATTTAGGTAAGAATTAAGTAACCTTCTCATTTTAAGATCTCATTTGGTATGATTCTGCTTATTGGAATTTTCTGGAACTAATTTATATTATTCAAAAAGTAAAATGACAAACCTTACGGTCTGAATTTTTAGGGAATTAGTAAAAATGATGTCCCAAGATTTAATTCAGTTCTAACAGATATTATTCAGACTGATGATTTCACATATTGTAATTTTTAAAAATCATTCTTTTATTTACAAACAAAATTGCATATATTTCTGGGGTAAAACATGAAGCTTTGAAATATTTTCACACTGTGGAATGGCTAAATCCATTTGAATAGTGGCTTTAAACAACCCTATTCCTTTGACCTATTTTGGAATCCACAATAATATATAAAATTCTCACTCACTTTTCAACATTTACATAATTGATCCATAAGAGAGTTCTTTTTGCTCTAATTTTTTCAGTTTTATACAGTAATTCTGAATTTTGTCAGAAGTTGAAGATCATTCTAATACTCTGTACTAAAGAGGGAGGCAGAACTTCCTATGTGTAGGAAATCCTTTGGTTCAAATGGTTGCTGCATAGGCAAAATATCCAAAGATTGTTCATTTGAAAATTATGACTTCTTTTCATCATTATACATTGCATTATTTGTTTTATGGACTGTTCAGTATGCATTGCACCAACACTAATTACTGCACTAATAAGTCAGCATGTAACCAAGATGTTTTGCCATTATAATTACAGCCACATGTTGTTGTCCTTCCTCAAATAGTCCAGGCTTAATTGCATCATTTTTCAGGAAAATTTATGTGGTGAAGCTTAATTCAAAATTAGTACATGAATAAATGAAGTGCAAACTGTTTTCTGTAGTGACTCACATACAGAATAAATGTACTAGAGTGGAGAGTGGCCAAGCTTTCATGTTCCCTGTTGTCTGTAGTGATTTCCATGATGGACCTCTGGTGGCAATTTATGGAACAGAGGTCACAAAATGACAGAGGAATCTGAATGGACATGCAGAAAGAACATTGTGAAGCAATCAGAAACATGGGTTCTGATGTGTGCAGTTCATTCATCATATGAATCTTGGGGGTAATTTTCCCTTTCCAAGGTCTCATTTTGCTCACCAGAAAATTGAACAAGTTGTTCAAATGATCTCTGGTTCTCTCTAATTCTCCTATCTAATAATGGTTCACTTTATGAGTTAGTTCTGTAGAGATGATATTAAAAGTCTTCCTGCCTTTAAAAGGATTATATTCTTTGCTGTGTTATTAAGCTATCACTATAATAAATACCTGAGACAATCAAATTATAAATAGAAAAAGTTTATTTTGGCTCACAGTTGTGGAGATTTTGATCCATGATTGAGTGGTCTCATTGCTTTTGAGCTGGTGGCAAGGCAGCACATCCTGGTGAGTATTACATGAAAGAGCAGAACCTCTCACTTCATGCCTGGGAATCTAAATGTAGAGAAAGCCAGGGTCCCACTAACCCATTTCAAAGGCATGTCTTTAATGACCTAAATACCTCCCACTAGGCTCCACCCCTTAAAGTTTCCACCACTTCCCAGCAGCATCAAACTAGGGACCAAGATTCTAACACATGGGGCTTTGGGGAAAATTCTAGATCCAGACTATAGTACTTTTCCATGCCCAAAGTTAAAAGATATGCATAAAATGAAAGTAAACACAGGTCATCTGAGTTCTACATTCTGTAATCACTCTCATTCCTAACATTAGCTAACATAACCTTCCTTACACTTTCATAACTTTATTTTTATCCTTCCTCTATCCTTTTATCTTTCCTTCCCATCAATAAAATTAAATTTTTGTTTGCATAAATGTATATATTGCTATTCTGATCTTTGACATTGAAGTTCCACTGCTAATACTCGTTTTCTGATATGGATGAAAAGTTGTTTCAAGCCTCTTGTGTCTGCATGCTTAGATTGTTCTTGTGACTTTAAGTTCTAATATTTCTAAATATCTAGTGCTGGTTTCAGGATATGAAAATTGTCCCAGAAAATAAACTCATCCTCATTTTCCCACAGAATATCATGCTGTGGTTTGATATGACAATGAATCCAGGTTGGATTCATGCCCAATGGCTTCTGGTAACCAGTCAGGTTTTATTCTTGCAAAAAAAAAAAAAAAACTATTTAGGAGAGCCCTCTGCCCCCACCAACAATATTTGAGTAGAAAGAAAAGTAGGAGGTAAAAATAGAAACAGCTCTCAAGGTATACGCTGTGGAGGATGGCGGAGGATGTCCAATTGCAACTTACTTCTGCCCATTTGGACAAATCTTTGAAACCTGATTCCCTCATCTGTCAATTGGAGATACTCCAACTCACTTTATTAAATGAGTAATATAAAAATCATGTGTTCTACAAGTCCCCTAACATGTGTTGGTTGTCTGTGTTCTTAAAGGCATGCTAACAGATACATAAAATTGTTGTAAGAACATTCCAGGTGGTGAGAAGGCCAGCAATATTGTGAGAGGGGGAAACAAGGTGTGTTTATGGACTCCCAAAGTGAAACTGAAGTTTCATGAAGGAGAGAAGCCAGAAAGAAACATAGAATGGTAGGTTGGGAAGAGCTCAGAGGACTGTGGATACCAAGATACAGAACTGAGCATTATGCTGGTTCCAAAGGGAAGGATTTAGTAACGGAATATTAAATGTCAGGGTAAGGAGTTTGCAGGGCTCCACCAGACTGCTTTTTACAAACACTTTTTTGCAAATTTAAAAAACAAATCATATCTTTCTCCAGACACTTTTTCATCAGTCAAAAGTTAATTTTTATGATAAATATACAATTCTATTATATTTATAACCCAAGTTGGGCTCTCCTGAAACAGGGGACCTTGTTCAAGGTACCCAAACAATGGCAGGAGAAACAAGAACTTTCAATCTGTGGGATTTTATGACTCTTGGTTGAGATGTGGAAAGTCATGGATTGATCTGTTCTTTTTTTAGAAAATATAATCCAAAGGCCTCTTAAACACCAGGCAGGATGTCAGGCATTGGAAATATGGAGTTAAAATGCATCTGTTGATATTGGTGAGCTACGTTAAGAATGGGTAAATAGAAATGTTAGCTGTTAGAGCAATCCCACAAACATATCCAGGAAGAGTCAGAGAAGTGGGAGAAACTTTGGGCCACTGGAATACCCTGGCAATGGGCAGTACAGGCAGTGTACTGAAGACATGAAAGTGAACTGAATGAAGCTGCTCTGTACAAGGCAAACTCAATGCAAAGAAATGCCTGGCTGACTGTAGCTTTGGTGGCTAAAGAACCTGGACATTACCAGTCCTCTACTCCTGCCCTCAAAAAACCACAACGCCCTGTTCCTTTCTCCACTTGCAATTATTCTCTTCCAGGCTGAATTCCTTTGCAATTAATGGATGCAAAGGATGGGAGTTGTGGGGAACAAGTGGAATCTGTCCCACACTTATTCAATTTCCAATAAATTACATGGTCTTGAAAGATAAAAGAAAAGTTCTGGGGGAAAACACATTTTAGGTTTCATTGCCCCACATTTTGGGTTTTCCAATCTGAGGCTTGAGTATTCCACTCATTCACCCAGAAACTAAGAAGGAAACGATTTCAGGGCTTGAACCCATCATGTGGAATCTGGATCCCACAAGATCAAGTCTCCCTGCAACTCAGAGGGATGTGGCAATTGCTTTTATGAGTGTTTCCATTTTTATGAGATTAGAAACTTACATTGACAAGGCAATAGAAGTAAAGGTATCTGTCTGTCTGCCATCTTTCCCTGTATTTTCCTTCCCTTGACAGACATTTATTACATGCTGATTACAGAACATTTTTCTAGGCCTCAAGGACAGAAGGATGACATGTTACAGCTGTCAGAACGATTTTGTACTTTAATGTTAGCCAGTTCTCAGAACACTCTCCACAACACAGGCCAGGATTATCTTCACTGTTCAGTCAGGTAGCTTGGGCTCAGGATAGTTTCATCTTGTTTAAAGTTAGACAGTGTCTTAGTCTCTCTGGGCTTCTTTGACAAAATATAGAGACAAGGTGGCTTACAAGCAATAGAAATTTATTTCTCACAGTTTTGAAGGCTGGAAAATCCAAGATCAAGGCAGCAGCAGATTAGAAGTCTGATGACCTTGTTCATAGTATCTGGCACCTGCTAGCTGTGTCCTCACGTGGCAGAAGGTGTCAGGAAGCTCTCTGGGGCTTCATTTAAAAGGTCACTAATCCCATTATCGAGGGCTTTAAGCTTATGACCTAGTCATCTCCCAAAGGTCCCACCTCCTAATGCTGTCACATTGGTGATTATGTTTTCAACAGATGAATTTTGGAAGGACCTAAACATTCCGATGATAGCATTTAGTTAGCTGATGATACAATTGGCCCTCTGTATCCATGAGTTCTGCATCTGCAGATTCCACCAACTGTGGCTTTAAAATATGTATATATTTAAAGGGTGCTGAACATGTACAGACATTTTCCTTGTTCTGATACTCTAAACAACCCAGTATAACAGCTATTCACATAGCATTTATGTTGTATTAGGTATTATAAGTAATCTAGAAGTGCTTTAAAATAAGTGGGAGGATATGCATAGATTATATGCAAATACTATATCCATTTACATAAGGACTTTAGTATCCATAGATCTTGGCATCTATGGAGAGTCCTGGAACCAATCCCTCATGAATCCCAAGGGATGACTATATACCCAGGACTAGAGGCAGGTCTCCTCATTCATTAATCTGAGTGAGGAAAGCAGAGGAAACTTTTCATAGTATTCTATAACTGAGAAAAGGTACTACAAAGCCCAAGTGTATGAGGAGAATAAAAATGGTAACAAATACGTCCTGTAGTTCAACTGACTAGTTCTGTGAGATTTTAATGGATTTGGTTTCTTCATATGAAAATGAAACTGCAAGCTGAAAGTGATTTTCAAACGTTTTAAACAGCTGAAACGTACTTTTCAAACTAAATACACTTCAGAAATTTGATATATAAGACAGATTAAAATGGATCTTCTCTAACTGAAATGACAGGATCCCAGAGCAGACCCACCTAAGTTCAGTTCCTTTCCTATTGCCTTCAATCCACCCCAGTGGCCATTTGGGCCCCTGTAAACTTGAAGACCCTGCAGATTCCCTAAGGACACTCCGAGCTTCATCTTCCTGGCCTAATGCTATATGTTCTGGTTGTGAACATCCTTCATCTGTTATGAATATTACTTTTAGCTCCATCATTTTTGAGTAGCAGGTAAGAAAACTGAGGGTGTGATGGGCTAATCAACTTCCTCAAGATTATTTGATTAATGTAAGATGGCTCCAAAACCTGTTTGTTTTTTTGTTTGTTTGTTTGTTTGTTTGTTTGTGCTGCCTGGAGTTGCTTCCAATGGGTCTGAAATCAGCCTGCATGGAAAGAAACTCCAGTACCATAGCTGTTGTGTGCTGGGATCAAAGGCCTTGGGGAATTGGTAAGTTTATATTACCCTTCTTTCCTTGTGAAGAAGGCTCTCTGTGTTATTCCTAGCTGTGCACCATGGCATGTCAAATTGTTGCATAATATTATTTAATCATTATATGCATATCAGTGAGAAAAAACCTTGGCCTTTATTGCTAGCTTGAACCATACAGTTATAAGAAAGGAGAGAAGGGACAGAGGAATACATTTGTGCATTCACGCATTCAACATTGCCCACTATGTGTTAGGTACTACATGCTAGGTGCTGGTAATATAGAAGTAAGCACAAGAGATGTGTGGTCTCTTCCCTCACGGAATTTACAGTCTAGTTGCGGACATGAATAGTCAAAAGACTGTGGAAGTCTGAAACAAACTGATCGATTCTAAGAAGGAAACGATGTTTCCATGAAAGTACAAAGCATCTAAACAGATTTGCAGGATCATAGGAAGCTTTCCTGAGCAGTTGGCATTTGAGAAGATATATAGAGGAAGAGTGGTGAATTAATCAGAGTGAAAGAAAAGTGGTACAGAGAAAGGGACTAGGAAACACAAGGAAAGAGACGCATGTGCCTGGACGGGAGAGAACAAGATGAGGATAGTGTGAGGTGGGGCTGGAGATCAGCCAGTACCCAAGTTGTTAAGTACCTGGAAGGCTGCTTTATGGGTCTGGATTTTATCCTGAGTTCAGTGGAGAACCCCAGAAGGAAGGGGTGTTGGTAGGGGTGAGGAAATGGGAATAGAGTTTTAAAGAGATCCTCTGGCTGTCACATAAAAATAGATCACAGACCTAAAATATTTCAGATCTTTCTTGCAATTTGCAATTTACTATTATCAGAAACCACTAGAGAGACTTTTGGAAACAAACAGTACCTAATCTAACATCTGATGTAAATGTAGACTTCTGGCACTTGAGAAGTTGACATATGTGTTTATATAATTGAAATAAATAGATAAGATTTTAAGTTTAGGCTCATGATTTTCTTTGATATCAGATTATTTCATCTTTCCCTTATATTCCTTATATTCCAAAGCTAGATAACAATATTTACTTTAAAGACATTTTATAATATAAAAATGTTTTAAAAATGCAAGATGCCTGACACTGAATTCAATAAATATTAATAATTTATATGCAATTTAAGTTTTAGTTTCAGAGCTGATAATTCTTTAGGTTATAAATGAACTAAAATTCAAATGTTTAAGTAAGAAAAGTAAACAGATAGTTAATACTTGCTTATTAAACTGAACAATGACAGTTGATATTACATATGTTAACTGTTGTTTAGTTGCCACTTCTTGCTTGAGGAACATGTTCCCAGGAGCAGTCTGCTCTAGTGGGTTCCTGAGGCTGTACAGGTGCAGCCTCCTCTTGAACACCTTACCTGGAGATGCCAAGCACATAATCTGACAGTCTAAACCCAAAGTGTCCAACATTTTCAGTGAGATTCAGAGCCAAAGCCTTTCTCAATAACAACCAATTTAGCTTAAATCTGAAAGCTCTGCTGACCCAGAGGAAAGAGCCAATGCTCATTTGGCAACTGCAGCGCACATCCAGTTGCAGCCAAAAGACAATTTCCCCATCCGCAAAAGGGTGCCAACCACAGCAGCTTAGCTTTTCCAGGAAGTCTACTCTTGGTGTCCTCGCTGAGTCTCCTTTACAAGGCCAGCATACGAATGTTTGTACCGTGAACACTGGTGGCTAATAATTCAGAATCTTGGGAGGTGGGGTAGACTCTGGAGATAAGTAGGAAGCCATCTGTGAGTCATGAAGAGAGACATCACACATTCATAGTTAAAATCATGAGCTGCAAGATTAGACAGTTCTGGCCAAGAGTGGTGGTGTACTCCTGTAATTCCAGTGGCTTGGGAGGCTGAGGCAGAAGGATTGCAAGCTCAAAGACAGCCTCAGTAAAAGTGAGGTGCTAAGCAACTCAGTGAGACCCTGTCTCTACATAAAACACAAAATAGGGCTGGGGATGTAGCTCAGTGGGTCGAGTACCCCTGAGTTTAATCCTGGCAATACCCCTCCGCCAAAAAAAAGATTAGACAGCTCTGGATTTGGATCCAAGCACCATTGTTAAATGGCCACATGTCCTTGGGAATATTTCTATACCTGTATATCAACTTCTCCGGGGTTAAAATGAGGTGAGTGGACCTATCTCAAAGTACTGCTATAAGAGATACCTGTTTGAAAAATGCTTGGTTTTTAAAAATATTCTAGACATTACCTTATATAATTCAACTGCACAGTAATTGCTCATTCATCCACTCAATGATTTTTATGTATCATCCACAGTATGTCAGGAGCATTGTTGGGTCTAGAAATAGAGATGAGTCTAAGCAGGGAAATAAGAATTGTGAGTGACATGAATCATACAATGATGGCACAGGGGGTGAGGGACCAACTATGCATGGGGGATATGAGAATGATAGCCATGGAAAGACAGTGTGAATATCTTCATGCGTCTGTGTGATCATATACTATCTGAACAAAATTTATTGGCAACATGGGTTAAATAATAACCTTAACATAGTAAGATACCTCAAAGAGGGAGGGAGTTAAAGGTCACCTCGCTGGAGCTAAGCATGTAAGTGTCAAAGCATTGTAAAGTCAGGAGCCATTTGCTAAGGTTCCAAAATGTTGCAACAACTTTGGGATGTTTCCTAGGGTGGGGATGTTTAAAATAAAAAGGAAAAGTTTATCTTTCTCTGTCAAAAAGAGTGGGAACAGCTGTGCAGTGGTTCCTATATAAATTTCTGGATTCATAAATTTGGGATTCCTTTCTCTGGAAGATCCTTATCACTTTGCTCTGAGGGCCAGAGTGGAGCTTGGGGACCAGTACAGTTATTTCTGTTTGTAATAATAAACTTGGTTTTTCATCCAAAAACCTAATGCTTTCCTCAAAAGAAAATAAGAATAAATATTAAAAATGTACATCATAAGTTGTTAGATAAAAATTCACAGGTAGCTTATTGGTATAAGCTATGGAGGATGAATTGGGGTAAAAAAAAATAGCATATTGGGCAGAAAAAGAAAAATGGGCTAAAAGATACATGAAAATAAAATATGAGGATACTGAGTATATACACACCTCAGTTGCTTGTCACTGAGGTCTGTAGTCATTTCCCATGATGCACAGCTTATCTCTTTTTCATTCTCATAAAGCAATAGTGTTCGACTGTCATTAGTGCTGCCTCAGTGGCAACCTATCTTAGGGAGGAAATGTAAAGCAATTGTCTTAAGGTGATACATTAAAGAAGATTGAATGTGTTTTCCTCAGTGTCAAAAGCAATGTGAATTAAAATAAATAAATTGTTATTGCTCAGAGGCATTAAGAGGCAGCAAGGTACCAACCTAAGCACCTGCATGGACTGGAGCAAGTTGTCCACACAGTCTCAATAGAGGGAGATTACCATCCACAGAAACGAAAAGAATGATTTAAAGGAGAAAAATCAGAGAGCACATAGAGTAGGAGGATGGATGGAAGAAACTCCACTGATGCTTGGTGTTAAGTTTGGATGTGACGTGTCTCCCAAAATCTCACGTGTGAGACAATGCAAGAAGGTTTAGAGGAGAAATGATTGGGTCATGAGAGCCTTAATCCAGTCCATGAATGAATGCACTGATGGGATTAATTAAGTGGTGACTGAAGGAGGGTGGGGTGTGGCTGAAGGAGGTGATCCCTGGGGGCGTGCCTTTGAGGTATATATTTGGTACCTGGGAAGTGGAGTTTCTCTCTGCTTCCTGATCATGATGTGAGCTGCTTCCCTATGCCACAGTCTTCCACCATGATGTCTTGCCTCACCTCAAGCCCCAAGGAATTGAGCCAGCTGTCTATGGACTGAGACCTCTAAAACCATGAACCCCCAAATAAACTGTTTCTCCTTTAAAATTGTTCTTGTATAGTCTTTTAGTTGCAGCAGTGAAAAAGCTGACTAAAACACTTGGTGTCTTTTTTCTCCATCTTTGACCTAATGGTAGCTGCCCAGGGCTAGGGGCTTCCCAGGGGATATTTCTGTGGTTAAGAGGTTTGAGATATTTAATAACATATTTGGAAAGCTTTTGTAAGTCCACTTTAAATGAACAAAATTAACTTAATGATATAAGAATACAGCCTTTACTCTTTGAATAATATTATTTTTGGAAGTATGCAAATACACACAGAGTTCTAATGTTGGCAGGCAAAATCATAGAGATGCCAGAAGAAAGTCTCTTACCTTCAGGAAGAGGGATAATAAATCCTTACATCTAAGTACCACTTTCAGTGTAAAAATATTGTAACATACATGGTTTCATTGGATCTTTCAAGAAGGCAACCAGGAATTACGAGAGCAGATCTGGATCCAAATTTTGGCTCTTCTACTCCCATAGTAGATTGAGGTTTTCTAATCTCTCTGTAACTCAGTTTCTTTTCTCATAAAGTTGGAGAAACAAACACCTTGTGGAGTCTGTTGGAAGATTAGGCCTCAAATGCAGAAATCACCTAGCACCACATGTTGGCATAGTAGGTTCTTAAGAACTTTTTGTTAGAGGCAGCTGACTTAAGATGCTTGTTTAGTTTCTTTTATTCTCCCAGAGATGAAATGAAAATTTAAAAGATATAAGTGATGATACAAAAGTCATCAAAATATAAAATAGATGAGTTTAAAATCCAGATTTATATCCTCAAGATGAGTACTTCCCATGACACTGTGCTGCAGCCCCGGTCATACAAGTTTTTGAGTAGCTCACTTGGGGCAAACAAAGTTTGCAAGATGAAATGTGGAAGAATTAATAAAGCCCCTCTCCCCAACCCACCAAAGATGCCCATATCATAGTCCCCAGAATACGTGGATATGTTACCTTACATGACAGAATAAACTAGCCAACATTAACAAGTTCAGAATGTTGAGATGGGGTATTAGCTTGACCTCTCTGGTGGAACCAATACAATCACAAAAAATATATATAAGAGGGAGAAAAGAGGCCAAAGAGGTGATGAGATGTCATGCTTCTGGCTTGGAAGATGGAGGAAGGAGCCACAAGCCAACAAATGTAGGCATCCTCTAAATTTGGGGAGGAAAAGAAATGAATGCTTCCTTGGAGCCTCCAGAAAGAAAATAGCCCTTCTGATTCATTTTATTATCTTATATGTCTGACCTCCAGAAATAAAAGATAATGAATTTGTCTTGTAGTAAGCCACTGTGCTTATGATTATTTGTTATAGCAGCAATGTTAGACTAATATAGAAACCAAAACAAAATTTTAACTTGGAGAACAGCATGCAAAAGTAGAATTTCCTGAATCTGCATGTGTACACATGTATTGCCAATATCTCAAAAGTAAATAACTGATACTGACTCTTCTAGCTCCTTTCTAACATAATTCAAGGAAATGCATGGCATATGGCATTGTTGTTTTTCTTAATTGTAAAATGGAAACAATAATAATATTAGAAAAATAAATAAGATAACATAACTGTTTTTAAAATTATGGCAAGTGCATTAATGTCTGTCAGTACTATCTATGTAAAGTTTAAAGTAAGTAAAATGTTCAATATTAATAATCTAGCTGGTTTTTCTAAAGAGCCATATAGATAAATATCACCACTGGGAGATTTCAGTTGCTCCAATAAATGGTTTAAGATATTTCCTCCTTATACTTAAATGGGGGTACCTAGGCAAATATACTCCAAATGTGTTGATCATAGAATGGATTTTAAAGGATGCTGAATCCAATCATTTGTCAAATACCTTCATTTTCTGTTAGGCATTCAAGATGAAAGATTTATAGAAAATAGAACGCTTTATATGCATAGCATATACTGAATGTCTGCAGTTTCTTCACTCAAACTAAACCATTTGAATCCCACATTGATCCTCTAAAGTAGATTGTTCCCACATTAATGACCTCTTTCTTAAGAAAAATTACAAGCAGAAAAAAGTAAAACTTCTTTCCAAAATATACACAATCAGTTAAAGTCATTTCAGGCCATTTGGGGGCAAGTCCTTTAAGGCTTGGTTGAACTGTATTTTATAGAAGCATGGAGTTCTAAATAAGAGCTAGGGATACCACTTGGGGCTGGAAAATCAACACTGAGAAAACAGGCACAGCCTTTGTCATCATGGAAATCATAGTCTAGAGGAGAAGAGAGGCAATTAACCAAATTATAATACCATGTGGTAACTGCAGGTGATGAAAATCAGTAGGTGACATATGGAGTCACAGGTCAGGAAGTCTTGGTTCATACACTTTTGGCTCCAACCCCAGATTTTATTTCTTACATAGTGAAGCCTCTTCTGGAAGGTAATTAATTCACCAAATTATCCAGGATTGACCTATCTGTGAACCTCATTTACCTGTTTTCCTTTTCCTTGGTGTGTGTGTGTGTGTGTGTGTGTGTGCACTAAAAGCTAAAATAATGGTACAGGCAGCCTAATTGAAGAATAACTGCAAAGAATCCTGTTGAAGGTGAGGGTTCTGAAAATGTTTAGAGCTATAAAGTGGAAGACTCCTTGAAACTTGAACAACAACTTCCTCCTCCTCCTCCTCCTCCTCCTCCTCTTCCTCCTCTTCTTCTTCTTCTTCTTCTTCTTCTTCTTCTTCTTCTTCTTCTTCTTCTTCTTCTTCTTCTTCTTCTTCTTCTTCTTCTTCTTCTTCTTCTTCTTCTTTTTTGGCACTGGAGATTGAACTCAGGGACATTCAACCACTGAGCCAAATCCCCAGCCCTATTTTGTGTTTTATATAGAGACAGGGTCTCACTGAGTTGCCTAGTGCCTCTCCATTGCTGAGGCTGGCTTTGAACTCACGATTGTCCTGTCTCAGCCTCCCAAAGTCTGGGATTACAGGTGTGCGCCACTGTGCTTGGCTGCAACTTGAACTTCTTGACATCACCAAGTGGTTCCTGGAATAGGTGAAGAGAAGGGGCAGGATTCTTTTAAAAATCCTACTTCTGTTCAGATGAATCACAACTTGATGTGAAATCAAACTATTTAAAAAAGAGATTAGTGATTAATTCTATAAAGCTTGAGCCAGAATTATTATAACTTCAATTAGAATACCAAGCAAACTATAGGGTAAGACTCACAATGTTTCTTCACTTTATTTCTAAACCTGGAAGAGTATGTCAGTCTTGTTAATGTGTGTGTGTGCGCGCACACATGCATACTTGAAAGGAGAGAGGAGAGAGAGAAAGCAACTGTGTGGAAATGTATATTGTCCCATTGGTGTGCTGTGGATTGCTCTGCAATGGTTGGAGAAAAAAAAGGTGTTACAAGACTTCATTCTGAAGATTTTTCTGGAAGTGAGACTAGGCTGTCAACATCTCAACTCCACCACCTAATTCTTGTATTAGTAATGCTTCCATCTAGGTAAAGCTCAGCAGTAAAATGTGCAAGTTTTAGTTCCAGGTTCAAGTACGCTTGAAATATTGACTTGAAGAATGTTTTTATGGATATGGTTTGAAATAAAACTATGCTGTGAAACGATCATCTCTCACATTCCCATGATCTAGTCTGTAGGCTTCCTCCAGGACCGCTGGACAGCATTTTTTTGGGATTGAACTCAGGGGCACTCGACCACTGAGCCACATCCCCAGTCCTATTTTGTATTTTATTTAGAAAGAGGGTCTCACTGAGTTGCTTAGCACCTTGCTTTTGCTGAGGCTGGCTTTGAACTCGTGATCCTTCTGCCTAGGCCTCCTGAGCCACTGGTATTACAGGCGTTGGCCACTGCGCCCGGCTGTTGACTTTCACTTTTGATCAGCCTTCCCTTTCTTTTCATTCCTTCCCCAGCTTCCCAGACACTATGTTTCATGTGAATGTCTTCCTGTCACTGTGTCCTCCTTGCCTTTTTCATTAGCTCCTGTTTCTTTTCTTCCTCTCCAAGTCCCTCTCCAAGTTTGATCTTTGTCTTTTAGATAAGTTTTTCTCTGTTCCTTGAAAATGCTGCAGCACAAAATGATTAGAGTATGGATTTTAAAGTGTGAGTAAGACTGTAGAGTCATACTGTTTGCATTCAGCACAGGGACCAGCACACAGAAAGCCCAAAACAAAGATTTATCAGTGTCATCATTGATGTCAACATCCTCCTCCTTATCATCATCATCATCATCATCATCATCATCATCATCATCATACCATCATCATATTTTCTTTCCTGGAATGTTGCCACAATCTGTAGCTCTAGCTTTGGCCACTGACCTCCCAGCTTTCCATTTGTTAGCAGAAGTCCACTGGCATTTCTACCCACATATTTAAGTTCACATACCTAATTCCAAACTCAGTCTTTCCTTCAGGAATTTGAATTGGTACTAAATTCTTAGATGTTTAGGTTCATGATGAATAGAGCCTCTTATTACCCCATTGAGAACTTGGTTCTAACTTCTAACAGTGTCTGCGTAAACAGATCCACATTGCAACTGAGACAACACAGGCTTGTGGCCTCCTGAGCAAGGCATAGAGTGCCTTCCATTCATAAGCATTTCTGTATCTGAGGTTCACCCCATGCACATGCTGTCTGAATGTAGCCCACAGGTCAGGGTGCACCACAGGCTCAAGAACCTTTCTCTCACAGATAATTCTCTTTCTTGGCCTAGGGTGGCTTGCTTGATTTGGAGCCACAACCATCTGAGAGTTGGGATGCATTTAATTCCTATATGATGAACTTGACAGTTCTTGGTCCCCAGTATTAGGCAGCAAACTCAGTAGCATCACTGACACTCAGCATTCATTTCATCTAGAACACACATATCCTATCCTTTTCTTTATTGATTTATTTCTTCATTTCCTTATTTGCTTTTATTGACTCAAATGTCTTAAAATGACTAAACTGAATACATTTTATTTTTCATTATTCTCTGTCTATACATATTGGAAACTATGAATTCACATTGATAAATTAAATTCTAATACAATAACAAATGGGTCAATTCTATTATCTTTCTGTCTATATGTCCAATTGTCTTCAATAGTGAGCTATCTGGTTTTCATTATCCTTGTATCTTTTCTTACTTATTCAATTCACTGGCACCCTATCAGTCTCGTATTGTCATGCTATCGCCTGCTCCATGCAGATAACCTCCTTATTCCACATGAACTCCAATAATGTATTAGTCCATTTTCTGTTGCTATAGAAAATGTTCAAGGAGAGGTACTTTATAAAGAAAAGAAATTTATTTAGGTCACAGTTCTGGAGGTCTAAGAGGAAGGCATCAGTGTCCTTCATGGGCCCCCTGGCTGTGCCTCAACATGGTAAAGAGACAGAAGGAGAACCAGGCACATGAAGAAAGGTCCATGTGTGGGGCAGCCTCATTGTATAACAATACCCTTTTGTGATAACTAGCCCACTTGCGAGGCCAGAATTAATTCTTTTGGAGGGTGGTGCCCAATGAATTAATTACCTTGCAGTATATCCCACCTCTTAAGGATTCCATCACCTCTCAACATTGCCACACTTGGAATGAACCTGTTGGGAACACATTCAAATCATATACAAATTATAGCAAGCCCCCAGTACTGGGTCTCAGCTACCTCCCTCTCACTTGTGTCTTCACCCTACTCATGCTCTGATGCTCCATGCAAGGTTGACTTCCTAAAATACACACCCTTCCTCCTGCGTGGGTGACTTTTTCACTCCCTATGCAGGGTTCTGTCCTTTGTGTGTATCTTTTTCAGCCTACATGCAGCCCCATAGCAGCCTGTCCCTCAGGGAGATGACCATGAATGAGACCATCTTGGTGGATGAGGTTTGTCTTACATGATTCCCCAACCTTCTGGGCCCCCATCTAATATACAAATGACATTTTCTGAAAGGGAAGGAATAGGAAAGAGAGAGAAGGATGTGGAAATGACCCCATCCCTCTGGATGGATATGGACTTCTGGTCTACCTGTGAGCTGTTGCGCTTTAGCTCTCCTCACCGTACTGGCTTTGCATTTCTTCTTTGTTTCCTATAGCTGGAGGTGTAGGAGCACTCCCCATACCCTCAACCCCTCCCTTCCCTCTTTTCCCATTCTATGGTGATGAAACGCATGCCTGGCAGAGCGTACCTCATTGGTTGTAACCTCAGGGCCGTGATTGGTCCAAGGACCCTATATAAACCTCTGTACTTCCTGGATTAAATGGGTTCTGCGTCTGGCTCCGGCAGAGCAGTCTTACCTACCCCTGGAGTCTGGGTGGAGTGACTCCGTGGACCATCACCCCTAATCTCCTCCCATGAGACCCCACTTCGTCTTCCCCAAAGACCCCTTTTCGTCTCTCAGGACCCCAACTCATGGAGGAGACCCACAAGGCACGACTTCTAACAATAGGAGGGAGGTGTACAGGCTTAAGCATGTACTTTTTTAAATGTTATATTTTAGTCAGCATATTTTAATGCGCCTTGAACAGACACAAAAATATTCCTGGATCAGTCCATTCTGTCACAGTGACTATGAAGACACCAGCTGGAATAAAAAGAATGGTGAAGAGTTAGAGAGATAATGGGGTAGGGAAGACTATGAAGGCACACTTGAGAGCAGAATAGAGTCAAAGATACTGAAAACATAGTTGCTAAAGTGGAGACAGTGAAGGACATAATATGATTCATGATGAGGTTGGAGAGGTAGGAAGCATCCAGACTACAAAAAGGTTTTTTTCTGTAACCTAAATAAAGGGAGATGAGCTATGTATTAGGATTATCTACAGAAACAGAATCAACAGAAAGTATAATTATAAAAGGAGGACTTATCAGGTTGGCTTATACAACCAGAAGCTAGATAGTCCACAATGGCCATCTGCAGGCTGGAGAGCTGGAAAAAACAGTAGCTATGTAATCCAAGAGGCTGAAGGCCCAGAACAAGAGGGATCAATGGTGCTACCCTAGTCAGATACCCAAAGGTTCTGGAGAATCACTGGCAGAGACCACTTTGGAAGAGTGAAGAAGCAAGAGTCTGATATCCTCAAATGATCACAGCAGCAATCAAGAACCCATTCAAGAAGAACCGAGCTTGCATTTGCTGCTGCTTCCTTGTTCTTCCAACTTTTATTCCATCCAAGCCATCATCCTATTGGTCAGTGCTGCCCAAGCTTGGGGAGAGTCTCCATTTTAGTTGGCTATCCCACATGCCAATCATTCCTAGACACACCCTCATTGACATACCCATAAGCCTCTTAGTCTTTGGCATCTCTTAATCCAACCAAATTGACAATTCAAATTAACCATTACCAACTCTCATGCTCTTACACAGTCACCTTTTAAAGATGATGAGAAGCTTCCACCAATAAGGTTTTCTCTTGTACTGCCAGGTAGCCAGGCTGATGAAATATGGCTAAAACAGTGGCAAACTCTTAAGGAAAATTCACCAGATTTTCCTTGTGTCAGATCCCAGACCTTTGCCTTCAATTCTTGCCTACTCTTTCTGGTTCCTGACTCTGTCCTGCTTGGAGTTCAACACATTTCTGAGTCTCCAGAACCTTCTGAAGTAAAGTCCCAATGTTTATCAGACTATCTGCCATAGTGTTACTACTGAAATCTCAGAGAAAACCTGTGACCTTAACTTAGTCCCACTAATGTGGGCTCCTACCAAGTCCCATTTCACTTAGGTGAAATTTCACTTGACAAATTTCAGCTGGAGACACAAATTTAAGAAGACAATGACATTTTCTGTTATCATTGATAAACGCCTTATCCCCCACAATGTCTACCAACTTCATAATAAGTTCTCTAGGATGGCATTTGTATTTTATTTTTTCTTGCTAATTGGAAGTCATTGATTCTGCCTTTGCAAAGAGACCTCTTTTATTTTTCAATTAGAAAAGCTGAAAACAGAGCTCATAGAGAAGTGTGGATTATAAGTACATGGAATCTTACCTGAGGACAAATTTAATTAACAAGCACCTATAAATACTCAGTGATGGTTAAAATGCTTGTAGGCTGTGCCGTGGTGCATGAATACAATTAATTACAGAATTTTTTTCAAGAAAGAAGGAGATGAAATTGAGTAATAGAATAATGACCAAATGTGTAACACCTCAACTGTGTCCATATGTCCGTGTGTTGAGGTCTTCAGTAGACTACTCAGATAAAGGATTTATAGTGAGAAGAAAACTCTGAAGTGGCTCACAAAAACTCTTAAGAATCACAGACAATTGATTGCACTTCCTTTCCTCTACAGAGAAGGAAAATGCAAGGAGGACAACTCTGACTATGAAACTTAAGAGAATTTGGATTTCTAGTCCTGGTTAATAGCTGTGTTGCTATAGGTAAGCTACCTACAGTATGTTAGGAAACATAGACATAAATATGGAGGGGTATTCTACATGCTTAGCAAAAATGCCATAGAGTAGGCCTTCAATACATGTTAACGCCATCTCCTCTGTGTGAGCCACAGCTAAAAGCCCACTTCATCATATTTAAGTATAAATTGATTCTTGAATCTGTCCTTTGGGAATGAATGTGCATTAACTTTGCTTGATTAATCCTGTAAAATGAGACAAGCACTTTGGGCTGCCAATGACTTTCCTAGTTCTAGGAAACTCCTCTTTAGGTCAAAGTATATGTAAGAAAGGCATATTATACAACCGAGTCTATACTTCATCAAACTGTTTGCCTCCCTAGCTCCACTCCAACCCAAAGGAGCTACAATGCAGTCATAGAATTGGAAGATGGGATGTGACTGCCCTCTCATTCTAATTTGGCACAGCACAGCTGCAGGGCACAGAGGATTCCTTTCCTTCCAAATGTGAGACTTTTTCCTCAAATAATGTTCAAGAAAAATAAAAATTGGAAGGCAGGATATTTTGATATATTCATTTATTCAATATACTTTAAAATGCTATTGTTTCAGATTATAAAAATAATATCCACTCTAGAACATTTGAAGAATATAGACTATTATTTCAAAGAATATGACTATCTAAGATCCTATCACACAAATAGGCATTTTCTAGCAAAAGGATTCATTGAGTGCCTACTCTGTACCTATACTTGGCCAGGCACTGATTATCAGTGATAAACAAAACAGACAAAGTTGTTGCTTTCATAGAGTTTGTTTTAGTGAGAAAGAAAGGAAATATGAAAAAAATCAATTATTAATCATGATAAAATCCGTAAAGAGAGTAATAAGGGGATATTTTGTAAAATAATGACACATTAGACACAATAATGAGGATAATGTAACTTCTGAGTGAAATCTGAGAGGGAAATATAAGGCATCCATAAAAAAGTTATGGAAAAACTTTCCTGGCAGGAGGAGGAGCAGAAAAGAAGCTGGTGGAAGAGAAAGGAGATCAGAGGGATTTAATGTGTTTTAGAGGAGAAATGGTATAAAAGAAAACTGACTTGAGAAATTAGCACTTTGGTGTATATCCTTCTAATCTTCCTGCTACACATAAACATAACATTATCCTGATCATTTTCTCATAATAGTAAGTATTTTCTTAGTGATAACAGGCCTTAGCCAACCCAGTGAGAGGTCCAGATGAGTTTTGCCTATAGGAGTTGTCCTCTGTGGGTCTTAAATGACTGACCAATGTACTCCTGGATTGGTAGGTCGCTAGAAGAGTGCAACTTGAACAAGATACTTCTAGAGTTGAGGAAGACCCTAGAGGAGCTGATAATAGCTGGACGTTACCTGTTATTTACACTCAAGCATAGTCAAGAGAATCAAAGGAAGCACTCTATGAGACAGTGCATATCGCTAAAACTTTGGACATGTATTAGCTAAATAACAATAATAAAGACATGACTATTGTACTGTTTTAATCTGTTATAACCAGAGATGTGTCTGTTGGGTTTTTGGTGCCTTGAACAGAAACCTTAAAAGTAGTAATTTAAACCAACAACAATTTCTTAAACTCCAGAGTCCACTGAGTGGTTCAGCTCATGGTCCTCTTATCCAGGCCAAGTATGGCTAAGTTCTGTTGGACTTGCTTGTACATCTACCATAGCTGGTGGGTTGGCTAAGAGTTAGGTGATCTAAGAGAGCCTTACATGTTTAGAAGTTGGAAGGATAAAGGAAAGAATGATAGGGATGATTAAGCTGTGTGTGTCCTTTGTTATAAGCACAATAGACTTTTTCACATGGCAGAGGTCACAGAGTTCCCAACTGCAGTGCAGTGTAAGCCCCAATGTGCAAGTGAGCTGCAGGGTGCAAGCATGTCCCATGTCCTGCTTGTATCATGTTTTTTCATCTCCCATTGACCAGAGCACATTATGAGATCAACCTAGATTCAGTGGTGGAAAAACAGCCTTATGTCATAATTAAAGGAGAAAGGAGATCATCAGAGACCATTTTTTGTGATACGTCACCAAGGGATCCCTTGAAGTACATATAAATAGGACAGTTGAAAGTCCGGATCCCAGCTGAAAATCATTTCACCACAGATGGTTCCAATGAACAAAGTCTAATAAAAAGACAATTTGCAGACATGTGGGTAGGGTTAAGGAAGCAAAGGAGTGGTGAGGGACCCAGGTAACAGCAGCTATCAGAAGCCATTATCACCTCTAGGGATGGAGGGACAAGGAGAGAATATGGGGTGAGAGGTGAGAGTGCTGGAGAGACATTACGTCTGTCTGATAGGTGGTGTCCAGACAGGGAGCACACAGCAAAGAAATACAGTGCAGTGGCACATGCCTGTAATCCCAGGGGCTCAGGAGGCTGAGGCAGGGGGATTGCAAACTCAAAGCCAGCCTCAGCAATTTAGCAAGGCCCTAAGGAACTTACAGAGATTTTGTCTCTAAATAAAACATAAAAAAGGTCTGGGGATGTGGCTCAGTGGTTAAGCACCCCTGCATTCAATCCCTGGTACCAAAAGAAAAAAGAAAAAAAAAGAAATACTGTTTTAGCTTGATTTCCTTAGAAGCAGAATCTGATAAAGTGGTCAGGACATCCTTGATGCTCCTGCTCTTATATCAATTTAGTTGATTGCTTCAGTTCCTTATAAGAACAGGCCCTATAAGTTATTTATTTAGGATATTTTTCAATATTTGAATATATAAATTGTTATCTTATAATTATGGCATATATATTTTAGTATTTTCAACTATATAAATTACTTGCTTCTGACATCTCTAAATTGTAAAACTTGTGAATTTATTTTATCTTGCTTATGGAAGAATAAAAATCACTGGAAGAAGGCTCAAAAATGCTTTAGCCCTACCTCTTGCACTGATCAATGCATGACCTCTTCAAGTGGTGGCCTGATGTCTTTTTGCCTCTTAGATGAGAGCAAGAGCTCTATGCCCACATCAGAGTGCCACCGCTGTACTGAAGGGTGATCTTTTCTTGCCTAATTTATCATTCTGGATTTCACCATCTGCTGAAGAATGGCTTTGTTTCCATCAAGATGCTTCGGGCTGAAAATAACAGGAAGCCTTTCTCAGCATAGCTTAAACAATAAGGACAATTATTATTTCCAACAAAAAGTCCTGAGGCAAGGTAAGTCTTTGCGTTGATTATTTCAGTAGATCAACAATGTCATCACGATCCAGGTTTCTCCGTCTCTCAACTCTACCATTCTCAGGCTGGTGACAGCAGTCCCATGGATCACATCCAGATACAACTACATAGGAAAGGAAAAAGTGGCAGAGGGTGCAGAATATTTTCCTAGAAGCAGCCCAAGAGACTTTCCATTACATTTCACTGGTCATAATTAGAACTGTCATGATAGTCTTATATCAATCTTCTGGGGAGAAATGGACACAGAGAAATCAAATTTATGGACCCCATTTATATTTTGTCTCTCATTTCTTCTGTATCTCTTCATAGCACACTGTATAGAGATGGGCTTAGGAAAAGAATGTAGGCATAGATAAAGACAGGGGAAGAGTAATCAATTAGGGTCACTTTCTCCAACTCAAGTATCAAGGGTTAATTCCTTGCTTGGAAATATTTGGCACATATTACATGTGGTATAGTGAATTGGATTTTGGATACTGAACTCCAGCTGTTCAAGCCTGATTTTCAGTTCTATTCTTCACTACTTAGATGATGTTAAATAAATTACTTATACTCTCTGAGCTCCTCTTTTCCCACTTGAAAAGTGGAAATAATAATTGTAACTGTTTCAAAAAATTGTTC
Organism: Xerus rutilus; assembly: GCA_028644305.1. Taxonomy (NCBI): domain Eukaryota; kingdom Metazoa; phylum Chordata; class Mammalia; order Rodentia; family Sciuridae; genus Xerus; species Xerus rutilus. The sequence continues at coordinate 44,510,661 of CM053400.1, read as the reverse complement.
TAAGGATGCATTAATACATGGATGCTAAAGTGCTTACAAAAATCCCTGCATGTTGCAAAGTATTATTAAGCACATTATCATTAAATAATTGTCTTTTCTTCTATAGGGAATTAGCTTTTTAAAGTAACCTTTTTCATTTTTCCAATGAAATAAGAGTAATTTCCTTCAGTTTAGTTTTAGGGATTAAACCAAATTTCCTTTAGTTTAGTTGTAAGGTGTATGCAAATCATGTGTGCTAAGTTCATGTTTAGTAAATTTTGTAAGTAGCATTATTCAGTAGACCATCATAAACTTTTTTTTTATTTTTAAAATTTATTTATTCTAATTAAGTATACCTGAAAGCAGAATCCATTTTTGATTCATTGTACAAAAAATGGAGCACAACATTTCATTTCTCTGGTAGAAAGAGTTGTACCATATGTGCAGCCATACATGTACCTAGGGCATTGATGTCCATCTCATTCCAGCATTTTCTGCTCCCATGTCCCTTCCCTTTCCTTCCCTTTGATCAAATTTCCTCCATTCTTCCCATGACCCCTCCCCCATTATGGATTAACATTCACTTATCAGAGAGAACATTGGGCATTTGGTTTTTTAGGATTGGCTTATTTCGCTTAGCATGATATTCTCCAACTCCATCCATTTACCTGCAAATGCCAGGATTTTATTCTTTTTAATGATAAGTAATATTACACTGTGTATATATACCACAGTTTCTTTATCTATTCATCTATTGAAGGGCATCTAGGTTGGTTCCACAGTTTAGCTACTGTGAATTGAGCTGCTATAAACATTGAAGTGGCTGCGTCACTGTAGTAGCCGTTTTTAAGTCCTTTGAGTATAGACCAAAGAGTAGGATAGCTGGGTCAAATGGTGGTTCCATTCCAGGTTTTCTAAGAGATCTCCATACTGCTTTCCAGAGACATCTTGAACTTTGAAATTCATTAAAATAAATACAACTCCCAGCTCAATATGTTTCTAAGGGTGAGGCCCCTCTTTTCAAGCCTATCAAGTGGAGAAAAAGAATTCTCTGATAAAAAATGTGGAATAAATTTTTCTGCCTCATGTAAGTTGTAAAGGTTGAGTGAAATAATGTATCTAAAGTACCATACCAGTGGCACCCAGTAGGGCTTATCAAATACGCCAGGTGACGGAGCACATTTCCTTGGCTTATGTAGGGTTCTGACCAGTTCTCCTTTTCTGGGTGCTTGCCTTGATCCAACCACTTTTCTAGAGTCTGTGAAAGATACCAAGAAGCAGAAGATGTGGCCTGTATGAGCTGCAGAGGTTTATTGCTAACCTGTGTCTTGCAGATCTGTTACTCATGACATAGTCAATTGCTTTGCAGATGTTCTAAATGAATTGTTCCCAAGGAAGCCACAAGCACCTTTGCACAGATTTTCAAAATTCTTTGTCATATGAGTTGAATAGTGAATAGCAAAGATTTTTTATTCCTTTTCTTTTAGCATGGTCTCCAGAGTTCTCCTGAACACTACCCTGAACAAACTCTAACCCAGCTTCCACACTTAGTATTATATGAATACTTCCAAGGCCACCCATTTCTGTCCACTCTTGAGACCCTCTACAGCAAGCATTTTGAGAAGACCTGGGCAGGTCCTCGCCCTTGACTGTGGCTTCATCACTGTTTACTCCTGTCATGGGGCCAGGTGCCCACTTCTTCTCTCTCATCATCCCATCCTCAAAGAGAAAAAAAAAAAAAAAAACCAAATTGCAGAAAGATTGTCTCCTCTTCCTCAAGCCAATAACTGAAGATGGTAAGACAGGAGAGTGGCAGAGCCAGAAAAAGAAGCCGCCTTGACTCTGCCAAGCACTCTTCCGTGCTGCCAATTCCAACTCTTTGTATGCAGACAGTCTGTGCAGCTCCGAGGAGGACCTGCTTCAAGCACCGCATCTGCCCGGGGCTCTTTCCCAGTATAGTTTACTGCTCTCCTTTCCTCCCCTGATGGTGTCACTTTCTGATCCCTCTCCCAGCCCTCAGCGACAGCTTCCTGTCAATTGATTCTCCCCCACAAGTCTTTTTTTGACAAACTCAGAGATGCAACAGCTGGTCACCCTTCAAGACTTTCACATGTCTCTGCTGCCACTTACACAGATTTCTTTCTTCCCTATTGATTTTTTTTTCCATTTCTCATCTCTGCTTTGTAGGGATCAACTAACAGTTTACACTCTCTTGTATTGCTCAGTTTTCTCTATTTGAAATCCCTACCTTGTGGCAACTTCTGCACATATGGGCTTTCCAATTATAAAACGATAAGAAACAATGAGAGCTACTAATGTGTCTCTGTACACATTCTGCTTCACTGTTCAAAAAGTATTTGCACAAGCAATCATATTAAAACTTCTCTCTGAGGTGAGTACCTGATGCAGAAATTTATTTTCAAATGTTTTTCTGAATGATTGTGTAGCTTCAAAGTAATAATTAATAAGGTGCATTTAGTTTTACAAAAGTGCATCCATGTTCCTACCATGGAATTTGTACAAAGGAATATTCTCATCACCCCTGAACCCCCAAGAACTGGCCCTCCTTCTCAGTGCCACCCTCCTACCCCTGGGTTTCCAAAATAGTTTATGTTTGACAAATACTTTTTGGATGAATACGTGAGTGAATGTGTAAGTTCTACATATCAGGTATCTACGACTCCATTTGTCTGCAAGGCAATCCCAGTGAACTGTAATAAAAGAGATTAAAACAATCCCTTGCACCACTAGTGGATAACTGAAAACCATCACATCATATAATGCCTAGGAAAAGCAGAGACAAAAAGGAGCAATGTGCCTGCGTCTTTCCATTGCTCATTGGAATGGAATCTCTTGTTCAAAGAGATGCACAGAAGATTACAGTAAGAGCATTCCTGGAATTTGAATTTTAATATTCCTTTGACTGAAGAATAATATTTTCTGAACAGTATTTATAGAATAACATAGTCATGTTTTATAGAATGCTTGATCCATATGATTATTATTCAATATAATAATCTGTTATATTATTGTCTGTTTACTGGAACGTTTGTAAAATTTTTTAGGTTTATATTAGTGGAAAACAAACAAATGATATTTTGTGCCAAGACTGTTTTTAACCCATTTAACCCTGACTCAAATCTTTCCATGCATTATTGTCAGACTAAATAATTTGCTGAATCCTCTACTGTATTACCCAAAGGAGTGTGTAGGTAAACTGCAGTGACTATATTTTAAGTGTCATATGAATATAATAAAATAATAGAAATAAAATGTAAGTACAAATATGATTTGTGCTTATAAATCTACATTTATAAAAATAAAATAAAATTAAAACAAAATATCTCAATATACTTAATATTTATAAGCTATATTAGTTTATCTCATATTCAGAGTAAATTTAGGGAGAATAACTTTCAAAATCCTCAGGCAGATTCAGGTGCCTTGGGGACCTCTCCCTCCATCCTGTCACCCAAAGACCCTTCCCATTTATAAAATCATTATCACAAAACTTACACAGAAAAAAGTCTGCATTAAATTGGGAAATAAAGACTAAGAACTGATCATGCACAGAAACTGTTAAGAATTCCTGATAAATCTATGCTTTTAGGAGAAGTTTGAAGGAAGAAAAATATTTGACTCTAGATAAATAACAATGGGGCTAGGACTTTAATTAGAGGAAGGCTAGGAGATCGTAGCACATATTTCAAAATAAATTCTCACTGGATTAACGACCTGAATGTAATATTTTTTAAAAAGTAGTAAATGGGACCATGATGACTTCATTAAGATTTATTAAAGACGTATTTGGCTAGGGGATTTCAGCACTACCTGGCTCCCACCTCCCTGTCACTGCCTTAAAAGAACCCTGTCCACAGGTCTGGGGTAGGGTAGGGTCAGGTAGGAACTATGTCTACACTCTAAAACTCCTAATCAGATCCATTGATGGGACAGAGAACCCTGAGGGCTAACAGAAACCATCACAGAATTTACATAATCAGAACACTCTGTGTTGGGCAAGATTGATCTAGACCACGAGGACAAATAAAATGCCACGATGAAAAACAATCTGGAAGATCATTCTCCATGGTTCTTGTCAAAAGTTCCAGTGTAGGTTCTGGCATTAATTGTGCGTTCTTTGTAATGTTAGTTACTCAAGTGGCATATGGCTGTTTTGTTAAAGCCGCATAGACACATGTCTGCTCAAATAAATTAATGTTCCCATCTCAACTGGATGTTTTGGCAGGAATAATGCACTTGCCAGCCAATATGTAGACTGACCCACAGAATGCTCCCAATGAAGGGTCAAAAGTGAAACATTGTATATTTGGCTGGTAAGCAGTTAGAGGCAGTCTGTTTCTCTTTAAATATTTTCACATCTATTGAACTTTACCTAATGTCCTATACAATGCACTTGTGTTAGAATTTGAAAAAACAGAGAGAAGCTGGGAAATGGTACACAGACTGGGAAGGTGGGCAAGAAGTGTTTCTAAAGTGACCTAGATGTCCTAACAGGCATCTATGTCATTCCTTTTAAAAACAAAGACTCACTCCAAAGGTGAGAGGCTGGTGCACATACATGCACACATGTAAATGTGTATGTGTAGCACTGTCTGTTTACTGGAAAGTTTGTAAAGTTTTTAGGTTTATATGAGTGGAAAACAAACGAATGATATTTTGTGCAAAGATTATTTTTAACCCATTTAACCCTACCCCAAATCTTTCCATGAATTATTGACAGACTAAATAATTTACTGCGTCCTCCACTCCATTACCTACTGCAGTGTAGGTAAACTGCAGTGACTATTTTAAGCATCATTTATTCAACTACACTACCAGGCATTGCACTCACTCCATCTACACATGAAGCACTATGTAACTAAAATGAATCACATTTACCACGTACAGTGGGTGAACTGAGATGCATAGTTATATTTTAGGAAAAGCAAAAATTTATTTTCAAACTTCAGTGATTACAGTTCTCCAAAAGGGAACAATATAGCCAAGTGGGCTTTCTAACTATTCAGGCCCTGAATTCAAATTCTCTCATCTTTTCTTATCCATTGTGTCATCTTGGTGTGTCGCTTTATCCTGAGTCAGCTTCCTCATGGGTAAAAGGATCATAAGTATCATGGTTAAACAGAACAGGTGAACAACTCTCTGATGCTTTGTGCTTAATGATAATTCAAACACAAGGTAGAAGACCTGGTAGTGAGTGCTGCACATCAACAAGCATGGATAGTGCCAGACATGTGAACCTCTCAAGTCAGGATTCTTGCCTCTGAGAATCAGACTGTCTGTGCTGTGTGCATGTTGAAGGTGCCATGGTGAGTTTCACCTTTATGTATGCCTATAAAGCTCCAGTTTATAAACACAAATAGTTGGAGGGAAGGCCAATGCAGCAGAGTAGGGGAAAAGGGGTGAAGGAGAAAAGGGAGGGAGGGAGGAGTAACTAGGGACTGAAGTGGAGATAATTATATTCCATGCATGTGTAATTATGTCAAAATGAATCCCACTGTCATGTACAGGTATCATGCACTAGTAAAATCTTAAGAATTTGACTCTCCTCAAACTTGGTTAACCTGCATGTTGTGCACTTTGAACAAGGGCATGAGGGAACTATTCATATACAGATACATTCTTATGAAGGATTTTTGCAGGAATTATTTTAGAGATACCTAAAGTGTGGTAACACTTTTCTGGACACTATGGAGTTCAGGAAATAGATCAGCTAAGAATCTACCCTCAGATTATCTGAAATTCAATTTTACCAAAATTTCAAATTCCATGTCTTATTAATCATTTTGATATCAACAAGGATATCACTTTCCAGTAAGTATAGATCTATCTCTTAAAATTTGTTTTTGCTTTGTTTCAGTATTACAGAATAAGATGTTTCTCTGTCTCTGTCTCCGTTATCTCCTCTCTTTCCCTATCACTTCCATGAACTACGGGTAGTTTCCTGTCTTCTATGAAATAAAACCAAATCTTGGCCATAGTTCTTGACTATTGATAGTAATGTGGTTATAGCATGTATTTTTTATCCAGTTCTGTCAGCATTATTTTGTTGGGCATGACTGTTTTGGGACTGGGGATTTGTATATAGAATATTTTTAATTAACTTATTTAGATACATTTCAAGTCATAGTACGTATATGGAGCTCAATTTTTCCATATGAATAGGATTTTTAAAAGTTTTGAGTGTTATACTGGTACTTAAATAACCTTTTGTACCTTATTAATGATTTAGACTCTGATAAGTGAGGCTCATGAGAAACTTGAGGTTATAATAATAGCACTTCAGAAATTTGGAAACTGCAGTGACTGAATAAACAATGTTTCTATCCAAGTGTATTGTGCTCTATTTTACTGGAGCTAAATAGAAAATTAACTTAAGGGAGGAAACATTTGGACTTGAATTCTTTTGAACTTTAATTAAAATGCCAATTTAATTTTTGGAATTTCCTTTCACTCTGGGAATTTAATGATTGATTTGTAGTGTTCAAACTGGAGGACTTTGTGTATTGTAGGCAATGCATTAGTTTAAGTATATTTCTGCTGTCAATTGGACACATTATGTAACCTGTGATGTGCTGTATTGGACAACGTGTCTCTGCATAATTTGAAATGGGAGTCAGAACAAAGAATGAACTCCCAGTCCACGCACACGTGGTCTTTAGTCAGTTTAATGATAAACTCTACTGATCCACATCCCTGATCCTTTCAGTTGGAGGGCTGCTAGGAGGGCCGTAGAGAACAACAAAGAGAAAAGTTCACATAGACTATGAGAAAATGTCCTCTACAGAAAACTGTAATAGCTTCCTGCTTCTGGGTATAATATCTGAATTATCCACCACCCTGCTCTTAGTGAGAGGAATACTCAGGGACATTTTTGTCTTGCTAAGCTGAAGAACTTATACTTCAGGGAGGAAACCTACTGGAAGTTGACAGGGAATTCATTGTTAAGATCAGTTGAAAAAAATAAAGTTAAAAAAAATAAAATTTAGTTGAAAAAAATAAAATTATTGAATTATAAAAAAATTATTTTTCTTTCTTTTTTCCTCCAGTCATGAAATAGGTACCCCTTCTCTCTTAGAAGTACCAGGAAGCACCTTTGTCACCTGTTTCTCACCACCACTCATACTCAGATCTAAATAAGTTTCATTGCCACTCATTCTCAAATCTAAATAATTTTCTCCATTATGGCTTTATCTAAGATGACAGGCACTTTTCTCATTAAAGCATAGTGCATTTCCAAAAGGTAATACAATTAAAAAGGTTTGAAACTCCATTCTGCTCTTACAACCCCAGACACACTCTTTTCAAAAACATTTCCATGTATACAGAATAACTTCATACCGCTAAAAGAAATTTAACTCCTCAAAGAGTGAAAGTCCTTGATGCTGAAACCCTCACCAGACATCATCTGCTTAGGATGATTAGGAGAAACCATTAGTTCTAAGAGAAGAACGGCTGTCTGAGGTGGAATGTTACCATAAATTGGACATTGTTTAGGACTTGTGACACAAGTTCTAGAGATGAGAAAACTAGGACCTTACTTCCTTAACAAGACTCCTATAGTGCAAGAACTAAAATCAAGAATTAATAAATGGGATGGATTCAAACTAAAATGCTTCTTCTCAGTAAAAGAAACAATCAATGAAGTGAACAGAGAGCCTACATTCTGGGAACAAATTTTTGCCACATGCACATCTGATAGAGCACTAATCTCCAGGATATATAAAGAACTCAAAAAACTTAACATCAAAAGAACAAACAACCCAATCAATAAATGGGCTAACGAGCTGAACAGACACTTCTCAGAAGAAGATACACAATCAATCGACAGACATATGAAAGAATATATCAACAGATATATTAAAGAATGTTCAACATCCTTTAAGATTTCATCTCACACCGGTCAGAATAGCAATTATCAAGAATACAAACAACAATAAGTGTTGGCGAAGTTTTGAGGGAAAAGGCTGGCTTATACATTGCTGGTGGGACTGCAAATTGGTACAACCAATCTGGAAAGCAGTTTGGAGATTCCTTAGAAAACTTGGAATGGAACCACCATTTGACCCACTATCTCACTCTTCAGTATATACCCAAAAGTCTTAAAAACAGCACACTACAGTTGCACAGCCACTTCAACGTTTATAGCAGCTCAATTCACAATAGCTCAACTGTGGAACTAACATAGACGCCCTTTGATAGATGAATGGATAAAGAATCTGTGGTATATATACACAATGGAATATTATTCAGCAGTAAGAGAGAATAAAATGATGGCATTTGCAGATAAATGAATGGAATTGGAGAATATCATACTAAGCGAAATAAGCCAATCCCAAAAAACAAATGCCATTGAATGCCAACCAAATGTTCTTTCTGATAAGTGGATGCTGATCCATAATGGGGGAGGGGATACAGGAAGAATAGAGGAAATTTGGTCAAAGGGGAGGGACGAGGCATGGGGACAGTAAAGATGGTGGAATAAGGTGGACATCATAGCCCTAGCTTCATGTATGACTGCATATATGATGTGATTCTACATCATATACAACCAGAGAAATGAAAAGTTGTGCTGTATCCGTGTAAAATGAACCAAATGCATTCTGCTATTATGTATACCTAAGTAGAAGAAAGAAAGAAAGAAAGAAAGAAAGAAAGAAAGAAAGAAAAAGAAAGAAAGAAAGAAAAAGAAAGGGAGAGAGAGAGAGAGAGAGAGAGAGAAAGGTAGGCAGAGACTGTGGGACTTACTCATGCTTATATAGCTGATATATGACCAAAATCCATGACTTCCAAAGCCCAAAACCTCTCTCACCTTTGTACCTTCCTTTAGGATTCATGGAATAATCTGGGAACCACATAAGCTATGAAGCTGAAGTTATGCTTCATATCTGTCTAAATTGGCATTAGTTAGTTCTAACTTGAGACAGATCTGAGCAATGAACTGTATTTGATGCCTTTGCCACCCACCTTACACAATTCACCATACACAGGGGGCTTCTGTCATGACCTTCCAGCACATATTAAAGAGCTAGAATATTTATGAGAAGCTGTTATATCTTCTAAATAATGAGTCCCTTTTTGGTATCACCAACTTCCTGCATTTTAGGTGCATGTCTCCTCATGCACATGCTTTATGCTGAAGCACCTGTTGGTAATGGAGCAGGAAACAGTTGGCAGTGAACTACAAGTGTAAGAATCTGAAGGTAACTAGGTCTTATTACCGTATGCCTGCATAAAAATATTATTTGTCTACTGTAGATGGAGGAACAGAAGCCTTGTGTCTGCAAAGATATGAACATTTGTTTGGGAAATTTATGTTGATATATAACAGCATATGGTCTTTTTCATCATGGATTTATGTACAGGAGGCAAGCTTCATGTTCACAGTTAGAGGCATTAGAAATGGAGCCATGCGAAGTGACCCAGCCTGTAGCTGTTGGCATCTGTGATGAGAAGAACAGTGCCTGGCACACATACACCATCACCTTCCTTCCCAAAGAGGCAAGGACAGCATGCCTCATAAAGAATTTGATTTTCCAAATTATCGACAGTACCCTCAGTTATGGACTCTAGCAAGAACTACTGTAAAGGACCCACAGTATTTCAGAGTAGTCTCCTAGCATGGTGACCCAAACAAACACAAAAAGTGAGGAAGAGCAAGAATATATTACTAGGTCTGGCTAAACATTAGAGAACATTCTTTATGCCTGTGTTAAAAGATAAAAAGTGAGACCTGGAAGGCCCCTGTCAAAACAAGTCTGTCAATACTTGTGATTAATAAGTTTGGGTTTTGGGAATTATTTTACTGGTTTTTCTAGGGTTGATGTTACATTTTATTTATTGATTTTCTTGGTTCATTTTACTCTTTTGTTTTCCACATTTATGCCATTTATTTCACAAATACTTGTGGGGTTAAGAGAAAGTTGGGTTACATTTAGAAAGTTGGGGGTTTAAAATTAGAAAACCTAGGTTCAAATTCTAGCCCTGATATTTTCAGTAGTGTCCCAGAGTAATTTCTGAATTCAGAACCTCATTTTCTTTATGTGGTGAAGTTAATTATTACCCTGTCTTTGTAAAGGTGTTATAAAGCTCAAATGTAGCAATAAGCATGAAAATGCTTTTAAACCAGGGAGGAAACATGGGAGGGAGGTGGGAGGTGGGCAGGGAGAAAGAGAGAGCAAGAGCCAGAGAGAGAGAGAGAGAATGAGAATAAATAGTCATATTAATATAAACTATGTGTGTATTTTTTTAGTTTATTGGGCTGCCATAGCAAAATACTGGTCACTCCTCTGGCACACACATCTGTGATGTTTCTTCTTGTATCCAGATTTCCTCTTCTCACAAGAACACCTGTTGGATTATGGCCCACCCTAAGGAACTCATTTTAACTGATCACCTCTGGGAAGACTCTATCTCTAGATACAGTCACATTCTGAAGTGCTGGAGTTTAGGGCTGTCGTGAGCGGCACAATTAATAATTACGCAGAGGCAGATTCTCTTTAAATGCACGTGTATATTCAATCACACCAATCATGAAGTATAATCAATTAATGCAGTAAGTGTTGGGTGTGCCAGAGCATCCCAACTAGCATTCAATGTGCACTAATTAAACACTCTAGCTAAGTCACATTATCCTAGGGCAACTAAACACTACAAGTAATTCACACAATCCTAAGGCAACCACGAGCCCCAAAATACCTCCAGTGCCACGCAACTTCTCTTAGCCAAAGAGCAGATGTTGTCTATCTGGTGGTTCTCTTCAGCCGACGGCCAGACATCAGGGAGTGGTGGAGTTGATCCAGGGACAGACAACAAGGAGGCCAGTCTCACTGATGTCCTTGGAGCACAAAACCCCGATGTGGCAGGACAAGCAGTTTAAATACAGTTCCAAGTTGGTGGTGTGAGCTGGTGATTGGTTACACCCAGTGAAAGTCAGTGTCCATTGGTTATGTCTAGTATGATGATGTAATTGCAACTGGGCATATTCTTTGGGCATGTGCACTGAGCTGTGTTGGGTGTAACCAGTCATTGCTAGGCAGGCCTATGGTTAGGTGCCCCTTATAGTTCCTTATCGATTGCAAGTATCGATTGCAAGTAGGCATGACTAAGCAAGTCAATGGCTGCTGTTCCTTATGGTCAGCAACTTAGTGAGTCCCTGGCATGTCCAGGCATATCTGTGGCATATACTCCTTACAAGAACTTTACATATGAATTTGGAGGGACATATTACAGTTTTATTTCCTGCACATACTACACTTAGGATTTTTGGCTTTGCATAGATTTTGGGGGGGCTTTCTTTCTTCATCATTTATAGGACAGAGGAAACAGGCCACATGCTTTCTTTCAACCATTCCATTCCATGACAGTGAGATTAAGTCTATTTTATTAAGAAACACCAATAAACTTGGAAAAAAAAGATGGTAGCTTCAGTTTGAGGCAAAATATGAGAGAAAAGGAACTGTTGAACACATAACACACAACCTCTGTAAAATGTCATCGTCCAGTTGGAATGTTTTCACGTGCGACAGAGAAACCCCATTTGAGGAAGCATACATGTCAGCGTTGACACGTGTAATGATAAACGCCCTGTTCCGGCTGCTTCACTCCGCTTGCTCACTCTCACCTCTCCCCTGCCTCTCAGGCTTCTGTGTCACTCTCCTGGTTCTACAGCTGCAAGTTCTCACTTTCATACAGCCCCATCCCTCACCTTCCATTACCACCTCACAGCCCAAGGCTTCCACAGACAGTGCTAAAGAAAGACCTGCCCTCTCATGTAACATCAGGATCTCTCCTTTTTTCACAGCTAAAATCTTCTGTGCGTAGCCTGGCCCCAGGTGTGAGTCTAAGTAATTCATTCACTACCTATTTGCATTTACATGTCACAGGTGTGGAAAGCGATCACCCGACTTATACAACACTTCTTCTGACAAGAAGCCATTCCCCAGTAGGGGTGGCTGTGCTTGCCTTGCATTTGCTCTGGTCTCATACCTGTCATATTGTATGCAACTGCTTATACACTCTCTGTCTTCATTCCTGGACAGCTGCTCCCTCAAGACAGGGACCATGCCTGCCTTCTTCATGTCTTTTCCCTTTAATTTAACACAGTTCCTGATGTGGAATAGCTATCAATAAACCTACAAAAGACATAGTTAATATTGGTTAGAACATGTATCCTAGAGCCCAACTATCATCTCCATTTCTGCCAACATGTGATCTTCAGTAAGTCACATAGGCCTATGTCATCTTCAAAAGGGAGATAATAGTAATAGTTATCTCAGAGATTTGTTGTGAGGATTCCATGAGTTAACATCTTTAAGCATTTAGAATAATACCTGGCACACAGAAAACTTCAGAAAAGGTCAGAGGTTGCTATTATTGTTTACAGTTCAGTGACCAAAGTTTAGTTGGTGGGATGAGGGAATAAATGCATGAATGCATTCTAAGTAGACATCTGGCAACATTTTGCCAAGTTAGTGTCACTAAAAAAGTTTGGGGCACATTTTTTTCTTTTAAAATTCCATCGAACATCTAAAATGTCTTAAAACATGAATCATTTGTGGTTTATTACCTAATTTGTCTTGTCAGCAATGATAACATGAGGTTTATCAGAATCACTATTCTGGCAGGCCTTTTTAAGAGAGGATGGGCTACCGTGTGTGTTTTGTTTTGTTTTGTTTTTCCTAGCATTTTCAACAGTATCTGGAAATGCACGCATATCAGAAGCTTCCCTTTCACTGCAGGTTGATATTTCTTTCATTTTTTAAACTGTCTTTCCCCATGTTACAGGCATGTAAAAGGCCCTCCATTATTGTTTATTGAAGGAATGAATGAATGACATTGAGAAAACAATTTGATAAAGTATTGCTGTCCATAAAGTTCACTGCTAGGAAAATATTAGAAAATTACAACTGGAAAATAACTGGAGTCAACCCTAGCTGCATTTTGGGGGGGATGCATGAGGTTGTAGAAATCATTTAAGTTCTATGAGCTTCACTTCTGATCAGTAAAATAATGATAATTATATTCATTTTATGGTGCTATGCAGATTAAATGATACAGTTAAGTTGAAATACTTGCTGTATAGTGATATCTGTGAAGATTTTCATTTCCTTTCCTCTGGTGAGTCATCAGCAAAATGGGGATGTATTTTTAACATTTTTCAGTTTCTCATGGTCATAAGGTGATGGAAATGATAAATGAGACAGTGTAGTTATGAGCAACTCAGTGGGAAATGTTTTCTATATCTCTGAGAGTATTTAATAAAAAAATTCATGTTAAAAATGTCAACTTTATGATGGAAAATGAATGCCAAGAGCAGGAAAACATCTTTTGCAGTATTAAAGTTTGGGGTCAATGGATGTAATCTTAACTCTTGATTAGTTTATAGATCTATAAGCTGAAGAATATCTGTCAACTTGATCAAGACTCGAAATCTCTGACTAGAAATAAACTTTGAAGGTCAATATATAACTGATAGACATTTCTACTAATCATATAGACAAAAAGTAAAAACTGAATTTGCTGCATTTAAAATGATATATTTTGACCTATTTCCCCTTTAATTGTTATAGAAAAAACTACTGTCATTTACTTACACGTGTGCATCTGTCAGTTGATTAATTATTGTGTGTCACTTAGAGGGAGGGCACTGCCCTGGGAGAATGGAGATATAGTTTCTATTTTGTGTCCTATCCTAATTAGAACCTTGGTCAAATCATAGCATCCATCTAATGGCCCACAGGAATACATGGCAGCCTTTCTCCCTCAAAGCCATGAGGTTTTGTACAAGAAATACCCATCTTTACCCAATATGTTCCAAGAACTCTTAAAGTAGAGAAGTCAGAAGAAGTAAAGACTAGGAAAGCAGTGGTTTATTTTAAAAGCAAGATTGTTGGCTTCACTTATGATAAATGTCACAGGGAAATAGCCACATTCATCAACCATTAATCTGATTAAATTTTCATTTTGTTGTTGAGAGTGTGTTCCTTCAAAAATTTCTGAGGCAATATGTGAAATGGAAATTAGAAACTAAATTAAAAGTCAGAGGGAAATTTTCTTGTTTGATGCAAGCTTATGATTTTCTTAAGTTTCTTTGGACAAATCATTTAATCTCTTTCTTTTTTCCTGTTACAAAAGTGAATAAATTTATTATCCTAGATAAATTTATATGTGTTCTGTGATAAACAAACTTGAATTTAACCAATATTTTTGCACTGTTACTGAGTGCCAGATACTATTATTGTGCATTTTAAAATTTTTATATTCAATAAATAATTCTTGAGCATCTACCATTTGCTAGATTTGTGATAGATTCTTTATGGTAGAAGGTGCAGTCTAGTGGAGATGGTTATAAAATATACTGATGAGCTAAATACAATGCAAGAAGTGTGAATATATCCACCATAGAAATACAGGGGAGGGGTGGCTAATTCTGTTGGGGTATTGGCAAGGTTATCAAAGGCCTCATAGAGAGGATAACACAGAATTTGCATTTTGAAGCATGAACAGAATTTCTGTAGTTGGGGAAAGTATTAGAAAAATACATAATGGATATTAAAACATTTGGTAAAATGTGAAATCATGACATATTACTGCTATGCTACTATGTGTGATATTCTTACAGTGTCCTGCTGTAGATGTTGTAAATAGAATTGAGTATACATTTTTCTTAATCAACTGGTTAGGAGCACAAATGAAAAACTCAGCTCCTCTAATCATTTTTTTCTCTTCTTCACTGAGTGTCCATGTGGAATCACTTCTTCAGAATTCATTACACCAACTACTGCACCAGTTGCTCAATACTGGAGCAACTGGTTGCCCCATTGTTTCTTTAACATGAAATACCTAATATTTGCATAGGCCACATGCATAGGCTCATGGTAAGTGCTTTTCAAACATATCATTTTTACTTTTGATGATCAGATATTATAGACATTATTACGTTTACAGAAATAAAATTGGATACTATATAATTGATGTGACTTATCTAATGACATAGAATTTGTTAGTAATAAGCTACAAAACTGATGTGGATTCCCTAACAAGTGTATGGGGCTTTGGCCTAAGACACTGGGTGTATATAAACACACACACACACACACACATACACACACACACATACACACACACACACACACATACACACACACACACACACACACATGCATGCACATGCGCACGTGCATGCCTCAAAGTCAGTTATATTTGATACCTCTTCTGTAGTAGATTGCTTTTCAATGATTCCCACATTCTCTCAGAGTGATTCTATTCACAAAAGTGAGACTCCATTTTCTTGTCTGTGTAATGTGGTCTTAACACCTTGCTCAAAGATAATTGAGCAAGGTATAGCATTTTGTTCTGCTTATTTGGACTGGATCTGGAGAAGATTCTATCTCTGGTGGTGATAGCCACAATATATGACACTTTGCATTTGCCAGAGGCCATTTACTTTGACCTGGAGAGGAAGCCATCATTTTCTTTGAAATAAAATCTTTCTTACATATAATTCACATACTGTAAATTTCACCATTTTAAAAAGTACAATTCAGTGGTTTTGATTACATTCAGAGCTAAGAACTAGTCTCAACAATTTCAGAACACTTTAATCCCCCCTAAATAAAACCCTATCTCCATTAGCAGTGCCTTCTCTTTCCTCTCTCCCTCAGTCCCTAAGTAATCACTAATCTCCTTTTTTGTGTATTTAATCTAATATGAGGAAGCCATTCTTTAGTAGAAGTGACTGAAATTGACACATAGAAGACAGTCAGCATGCCACATATATTTATACATATAAATATTCTTTTCACTTTTGATGATCCAATTGTATAAATATTATATTACATTTACAGAAATAAAATGTGATATATTCACTAATGTGATTTATCTAGTGGCATAGAATTTGTTAGTGATGGGGTTACCAAACTGATATGGATACCATACATACAAAAAAAATATGCATAGGATATCTCCTTATATACATATATGTATTTATATATATGCACACACATATAGACACATCTAGATGTCTATATACCTATATAGATGTACACACATGCATATACCTATTTACATATACATTTACATGTAGATATCCATATATACAGACTTTTAGAGACACTTGCATTCTTAATTTCAGTTGTACTAAAACCCAGTTGCATTCCTATTTTTTTTTTTCTTTTTTTTTTAAATATTTATTTTTTTAGTTGTAGGTGGAAAGAATATCTTTATTTTATTTTTATGTGGTGCTGAGGATCGAACCCAGTGCCTTACGCGTGCTAGGCGAGCACGCTACCACTGCGCCATAAACCCAGCCCCGCATTCCTATTTTTCTCTCCATTTTGTTATTCTAAACTTCCTTTAATTGCATTGCAAAGCAGGAGACTAATTCATTTAACTCAGATATGCAGATACAGTTATTTTGTCTATAAGTAATTCTAACATCCTCCTTAGCCTCTCAGCTACTAATCAGAGGGGAAAACGAACCAATACAGTTTAACATTTAGTCCAAGTCAACTACATAAAGTGGCAATTCAGCTACTTCTCACATTCTTTTGAAGAAACATGGAAATCCTTGGTAATATAAATCTTTCTTTGGTTCAGTGGATATGGAACAGGCTTTGAAATCATATTGTCACAGATTTAATTTCATGATCTGTCACCAACCATATACATCTTTTGGGATAGTCACATTCCTTCTCTGAGGCTCAATTTCTTTTTTGGATATTCAAGGTAATACTTTACAGAGCTTTTACAAAGATCAATTCAGATAATATGAAAAGAATCTCATACACTGCATGTAATAGATGATAAACGAAATTCCCCTTGGGAACCTAGGCACATCTAGGGAATGTATGAATGGCAGAATCTAACAGAAAGTAGTACTCAATAGTATGGAACTGTTGAGATGTGGCTGACCCACCAGGGACACAATTTTTCAATGTCCCGTATGAACTAGTCATAAAGTTGCTATCATCTCTAAAGTTGCTTCCACTAGAATGGAATGTGAATGGAAAGGATGTGTATTACTCTGGGACAGTATTTGAAAGAAGCAGGTGTATATTTTTTCTTTCTCCCCTTATCTGACTCCAGATTCTTTTGAGATGTAAGAGCCAAAAGGCTGTAATGACTGAGCTCCTGAGTTTCTACATAGAGGCAGACTGCATGCCCAAAAGGAACAGAAATGTGGCACTCTTACGTGAGTAAGGAATAACTTGTGTTAGGTAAACCCATTGAAATTTGGGATGTACTGAGTATAGCAACTAGCTCAATCTTAACTAATACAATATCCACCAAGTCTGTATTGTTGGGTTCTCATTGAGAAAACACAAATCATAGTACCCTAGAGTTCATGGTTCTATTTCTTTATGGAATACCAAATCTAATTCATTTGAATCCAGTGCCATTTATCTTTATGAGAGTATTTTTTTCAGAAAAATCAATGAAATAAAACTGCAAAATTCATAAGGCTATTCCATGACTCTTGATTATTATTCTCTCTTCAACATTCATTCAACAAATATTATTGAGTGCCTTGTTCAGAAGAGAGGGCATAGTGAAGATATATTTTTACAAAACAGATAGAAATACCATACTGGGTAATTGGAAGGTAGTGGTCAAGGCAAACTGTAGATCATAGGTTTATTCTAACAGCCTTCATGAAAAACTGCTGACTTTTCCAAACATGTTTGATTATGGTCTCAACTGTTAAGTCTTTAGCTGCTGCTTATCAGATGTAATGTCATCTAATTTTTAACAAATGTTTTTCCCTCCAGCCAGAACATATGAAAGCCCAATGCTAGCAGGATTTTCAAATTATGTAGTTGTAAAGGAAACAGACCCTCCCCCAGCAGCGGGCTCTTGTAAGAAGGATGAGGCTTTGGAGCCCCTGAAAGCCAGGTTTCAAACCTGTCTTTGACCTTTGAAATTCATTTTCTTCATCTCTAAAAGGAAAATTAATGGCTTTTTCATGTAACTTCAGAGAAGATTTTTAAGTCATTTACATATACTGAGTGTAGTCTAGCAGATGTCCAATAAAAGGTAGTAGGTATGATTACTGTCCAGAGGAATCCATCTAATTCACTCACTAACCCAGATTCCCTGACAACCTCATAACTTACAAGCCCTACTGCGATCTGTATGCTCTCCTCCGTCCAGATAAACAGAAAACTCTGACCAAATTTAACTCCAGTTTACATATATGTTTACATATATGCATGCACAATTGCAGATATACATGCACACACAGGAATACACATGCATGCACCCATGCAAACATGTGCGCACATGTGCATGCATGAGCTCATACATGCCTTTCTTCTGCCAGGGCATTCATGATGAAGTTTGACTTAATTTCAGTGGTCCATAGGTTCTAAAAATTCTATTATTTCTCTCTGTATTTTACGTCTCTGTTATTCAAATTGCTTAAAGAAATCTGTTTGTTTTCCCAGGACCTGTTTTATTTCTCTTAAGTCCCACAGAGGAATGAAAACTTCTATGTCATGCAAAGAAACAAAGACTCAGAAATTTTGAAAACTTTTCTTGAGCAATACTCTATAAATAAGCTAAATTAGAATTCTCCTAAATGATATGATGTTTCTGGGAATTTAAAGCTCCAGTGTAAATTGAATGTTCCCCCATTTTCTGTAAAAGCACTTGAGTTGGTGATATACTTAATAAACTTTGACCTTTCCCTTGAAAGTAAGTGTCTGCCCCTGGTGTGCTTTTAGCTCTTTGTGTCCATGCTACTGAGAGAGAAAACCAGAGAAGGAGAAGACTTAGCAGGAAGGATTGTTTTTACATGGTTCCCGAATGGGAAAGCCAGATTTAAGTCATAAACTGGGGGTTGGGAGGAGCTTTCAATTTCATCTTTTCCTTGATTGTTTCTATGCAGGAGTACAGCCTGAGTCTGATGCTACTTCCAGATGAACATTAGCAATTCCATCCCCTAAATATGTGGGAGAAGAAACCATCCTCTCTTTCTGGCTCTTCTCCCTACAAACAGACCATCAACAAAACCAGTGTCAAAGGAATGACAAAGCACTTCCCTAATGGGTAGAACTAGACTTTATGTAGCACTTATTTATGAGTGTCTATAAGTCTTGAGCATCTCATTTAATTCACAACATACTCAATTATGCTCTGAGGTAAGTATTCTTATTATCCATGTTTATCAGTAAAAACACAGTCACAAATTAAATATGCTGTTAAATGAGTCAAAGTTTGTAACCAGCAGTCTAGATCTTGACAACTTGGCTGTAATGGCGCTCTAAAGTGGGTTTCCAGAAGTAACTGTGGAACTGCTAGTGGGAGGCTGTATGATAAGGTTAAGAGCATGATGTTTGATATCCATAGATTGTAATGCTGCGTCTGTCCTATGAGCAGTTGTGTATGACTTTGCACAAATTTTATAATCTACGTTAGACTCCTCACTAGTAATGAAGTATAGACTGTATCATCTCTCTGACCAGGCTCCTTAGAGACTTAATGGCACACACATGTTGAGCACTAAATAAACATTAGCTTTTATCTTTATCTTCCACTAGTTTGTGAAATCCTCACCAATTGCCCTGTGCCCAGCACCAGGAGTGGCACATAGCAGATGATCAATAGAGGTAGATTAACAGAAGAAAAAATACTGCCATTTTGAAGGGAGATGAGAAATATTGAAAGAGTTTGGTACAGAGGTCTCCAGGAGAAAGGAGTCCCTTTATTTAAATGGCTCAGGGTAATTTCTCTCCAGGAAGCTCTGTAAAAAAAGAAAGTCCCCTGAAGCCAGATCTCATAAAAAGTGGTATACTGTTTAGTTGAAGATAAATCATCTTCGGAAAAATATGCACGATCCCTCTGGCTGTTCATTTGTTCAACAAGTATTCATTCATTTATATTCTATGTGCATAGCTCTGTTAAATAACATGAGCGGAAAGTCAAGCAAGTTCAGTTCTCTGTCCTCAGAGCCTGTGACCTGCAGTAAAGATAGCAACTGTATGTTCCCCATACCCACAATGAGAAATGACAGTTACTTCTTCATACTCTGCCTGGGCTGAGAAGTTACCAGAATGAAATTTGTCAGTATCAATTTCTCTGGTTTGTTCACCACATCATCTTCAGAAAATGGTCATAGTAGGAATCCAGTAAATATTTGTTGAATAAGTAGGTAAATACAATTCACAGAAAGGGTGAAATCTTTTAGACTTCTATGACTTTGGGAAAGTTGTAATTCTGATAGTAAGAACTATTGGCTTAGCCAAGGCAAACTGGTCTTACTCTTTGGACTTGTAATGAAGGTAAACTCTTCTCATGAAGATCTTTACATAATTAGTTAAAGAAGAGCCTATCCCTTTTCCCTCTCCACATATTCCTTAGAGACAGATCTGTTAAGTATTGCTGGTGGTTCTACAGCCCTTTCTTCACCATTAGTATTGACAAAAAAATAAAATACATAAATAGAAAACCATCTCAATCTATAACAAACACAAAACCTAGAAATAATGTTGGAATGCAAATAGGCACTTAGAATCACTGAGTGATCATCCAAGAGACAAATTCTACAACCCCAATTTCTAGTCATTTCTGCATCTTATTTGCTGATCCAACTTCCTCTGTAGGGCAGTCTGCCACTCTGAAAACCAACCTTCAGTACTGACTCTGATGATGGTCCTCTTCCTCCTAATCACAGTGGTTCTTCCAGAGGTATCCAGTTTCAGTATCCTGGGTATCATCATTCCATTTCCACCACAATCCACATACACCAATAACTGTAGGGGGATGTGGCCTCTCTCTAACCACTTAAAATGAGGGAATTATGTTGGATCTTGTTTCTCTTAGAAAATTCTCCTACTCATCAATCCAAAGAGCTCAGTAATGAGTGCCTATTAAAGTTGTTTGGCCTCCCGTGATGCCCCAAGAGTGATCCTGTAAGACTTACTCCTTCCCACGCCCAGCATCAGCCAACCAAAGTACTATATCCTTGCTCTCTTATTGCTCCTTATATTTGTATTTATACGTGAGTGTGAGTGCCTAGTAGAATCAGTCTCTGGTTCAATAAATAGATGCACGGATACGTGGAAGGTGATCAAACCACTTATGATGAGACTAGAAACACTGCATTTCTCACATTTATGTCCACATGCAAATTAGTAAAGTGGCATAGCTTCTCCCATTCCTTCAGCGACGCACAGTGAGTTATCTATCAGGATGCGGCCAGTGAGACACCACTGGATGGTCTTTCTCCACCTCAGGGAAGTGAAAGTTCCTTTCCAAGCTGAAGGAGTTCCCACTAAAGCAGAGAAGAGAGATGTGGCACCCAGAACACACTTAAGCCTGTAGAGGGCAGGGTGCTGAGCCTCCAGCAGGGCCCCTCAGGACAGAAGGACATCTTCTCCCAGATGCTGCCAACCTTCCCCCTCTGATGAAGACAATATTCTCCTTCCCAGAGCTAGCCTGAATCTGATGGCTAGTTGATGAAGAAGGGTACCTCATCCTAACTTGGAACAACACAGAAGGACCATCTCTGTGTCAGGGCCTCTTATGGGTTTGGTTAAGGACTTTCTGTGACTTCTACAAACTCAGCTTCCCCCTCTGCTCATTTGGATTCCACGTGTCAATTCCAAGTACTCCTAATGACCATCCTGCCACTGTTCTCTGTTCCAGAATCTGTTTACTGGAGAAAACAGCTTGAAACAGATTTCCTCACTGTTCTCCAAAGCAGCCTTTAAATCAGGATATAGGGAAGGCAATAGATGGAGTTTCATTCTATGAGCATCACGGTGCCCATGACACTTTCTATGGAGGGAGGGGGCCAGACAAGCTAGGCAATAGCACATCACTAAGACTGTTGAGAAGTGAAATGATTTATGAGAAAATGGACAGGAAAGAGACTTTAGAACCAGATAGATCAAGATTTGCTTCTTACTATTGCTTTGTGATATTAAACAAGTTGCTAAACTTTTCTGGAATTACATTAAGTAAAAAAAAAAATAGGGTTAACATGGCATATGTCATGAGGTTGTTGTGAAAGTTATGTGAGATCATACACACTGAGAGCCCAGTGTGGTAAAAAGCTAAATTGTTAATAATTTCTAGTAGCAGTCATTGCTTGATTCATCTTTTAATCATAGGGTAGCCAGGAAAGGACAATGTACTTAATATATGTACCATTTCCTAATTATCCACTGAAATGTGATGTCAATTAAATGAGTTTCAATTATGCTACATTGGAATAACAGGAGGGTCAAGAAATTGAATCTAATCAGCAAAAGTGCCTAATTCTAACCAATGCCTATCTGACCTGTGTCCCCTTTGCTTGTTAGCTTAGGAGCTTCAACTGCCAGAGTGGATATTCTTTGCCTCTAGCCTCTTATAGTAAGACTTAGCTATCTTAGCATCCTTGCAGCAGCAGAATGAGGAAGAACATCGAAAAAATATACTACATGATAGTATATGATTTTTGAATCATAGATATCTGATTTCAAAGTTGCCTCTGTATAAGTTATGTAGATTTGGAAAGTCGCTTAACTTTCATAAGCATCAACTTCTCCTCAAAATTATAATGATATCAGCCAGACACATTGGCACATGTCTGTAATCCCAGCAGTTTAGGAAGCTGCAGCAGGAGGATCAAAAGTTCAAAGCCATCCTCAGCAACTTAGCAAGACTCTAAGCAATTCAGTGAGACCCTGTCTCTAAATAAAGTACAAATAAGAGCTGGGGATATGGCTCAGTGGTTGAATGCTCTTGAGTTCAATCCCTGATAGAAAAAAAAAAGTTATAGTGATATCATGATTAAGAGGTTCTCCTTGGTTTCAGTTCTTACCCCTTCAAATGCATATTCTATTCTATTTCTGGAATGATCTTTCTGAAGTATAAATCAGTGTATGTTTTTCTTTTGTTAAAATTCTTCAAAGACTGGCTGCATCAGTATCAGTTGTTGTTGTTGGAGATGGTGTTAGTAGATCACAATCTCCAAGAGTGAGACTAGGTATCTATAATTTTATTTTGCTTCCCTGTGACTAGAGTTTCCTCCATTGGTCTAACCCCTCCAGGATCTGACCCCAGCCTAATGACTGCACTATCTCCATGTCCCTGGGTCACAGGCTATCTGTAGTCACAGTAACCACTGGCAGAATTTCTAATATGGTGTGTGTCTGCCCTTGCATATGTAACTTGCTCTGCTGAAATGACTTTTGTAACTCACTTTTCTACTTGGAAATCCTATCCAGATTTTACACTTCACAGAGGAGGTCTGGTGATATTTTTCCTGCCCCACACCCAGGAGGAACTGATTACTCTTTTTTAAGCTTCCCAATACATTGCACAGACTCTGAAAATCAAGGGCAAAACTCTCAAATATAAGTACTCATTTTCCTTCTTGTGAGCCTTTAAATGGCAGGATATGGGTAGTCTTATTTGTCTTTGTATTCTCAGCACCTGCACATAGCAAATGGCCAACACAATTTTGATAAAGAAATGAAGTCTGTCTTTTAAAATTATGAACTCTGGCACTGAGATGCATAGCTGTGATGAGCAAGGGCATAGAGCTACAAGTGTAAAAGATCTCTTTGCCTTTGATATGGTAAGAAACAAATCAGTCTTTCTCTTTGGATCATTAAACTGGGACCATTTCATCTGGGGCTTGGGAGAAGCTGTTTCTATTGAATGCTGTCTCCTAGTTTTTAGGGCAATCAGTGATTTCAGACATCAGTCTGCAGCTGTGGTATTAATACAGGCAGTGACATGTCAAGATGTCCAAGGAGCAAATCTTTTTTGGGTAGAAAGTTACCAAAGCTTTTCATTTTAGTCCAACACAGAGGCTGAGGGATGATCTAAACAGCACGCTGTTTTATTCATCTGTGAATGCCTATGGAACTGTACTGTATTTTATGGGCAATCTGGTGGCAGGAGATATATTTTCCAGAGGTTTCTCTACCTGCTGTTCGATTCACAATTGAAGGTCAGATATATTATGGCTCACCTGCCAATGCTAAGTACCTTTCACAGAATTATGGTCCTGCTGAATGGATGAATGTCCCTTAGTACACACTTTCCATCAGAGTTTTGTAGGTAATGGTTACTGATGCAGATTGTTTCTTGGCAACAGCATTAAACTTCAAGTCATAGATGATGAGGACCCTTGGACCTTCTGATGTGTGGCTCGGGCCCTGAGATCTTCACAGGGAGTACAAATGGCAATGCTAAATCAGGTTGGTCTTTCTCCTTAAGCTTTTTTTGCTATCCAGTGTCATGTTCCACTGTTGTAAAGAAGTTAAGGGTCTGTCAAGCAGGTATTTATTCTTTGCTGAGTCAGGAAATCACTCCATAGCTACATTTTTTTTTCTTCATCTACAAGTAGTGATTTGGGGCTTCAGTTAAAAATTCTGTTGAGAAATCCCCATATGAAAAGGGTGTATCCAAATTATATTTGAAATGATGTTTTGGCTATTACTCAGGGAATTAAATACATTGGCTCTCAATCCTATAACTCTCCTGTTCCTATGTACCTTGACCTTCTGTAAGGTTTGCACAACTGTGTTCACAAGGTCATGTGATAAAATGCTGAGTGCATGTGCTGTGAAGCTAGACAGGACAGAGTGTTACTTCTACTAAAACCATTTAAATGCGCAGCCCTGAGTGAATGGCTCTCTGCACTTTTCAGAGATAACAGTGACATTAGGCCATATAAAGCATCTAGTAAGCATTCAGCAAATATTAGTTATTTCATGATTTTTATTAATTATTTTTAGTCAACTTTTCAAATCATTAATAATAATAGCACATTAGTCCTCAGTGTATGTCTATATTATGACATTATAACAAGTTAAGAGTCCTATAAACTTAGCCTTATCTAAAACTTTTCAAAAATATGCATATTGGTGCGATAGCAAAATATTTGCAATATTTTGTGTTATTTTAGCATTACTTTTTCTAGAGCTATATATTTCCTGAGAATGACATTTGTGGATATGTTATCTGAAAAAAAATATATCACCTTAATAATTTCCTATCAGGAAGATTTTGTATCAAGCCCAAGATATAGCAAGGTAGAGGAGAGATAGAAAGCATGAGTTTAGGATTCAGCAAGATTGGAAACATGGCTACTTAACTATATGGTATGTGAGTTTGGGCCAATTAACCTGCATACTCCAGTGTCCTTTTTTGGAAAATGAGATCAACAAATATAACTGCTTCATAGGAACTTCCTGAGAATGGATTAATAAAATAAATAATTGTAAAAACAGTAGTGTCTGCTTCATAATTAGCATTTAATGAATATAAGCTCCCATCCCAATAACAGACTTGACCTCAAAATGTCCAGAATCTAGTACCTAGAGTAATATACAAAATAAAAGCAAAAAGTATTCTTAACAACAAATGGGGATCTATAGACTGTATTCACTATTATTTTCTAGTTTCATTTCAAATAATTGCAGTCCACCAAACAAAGGGAAACACCCTTTGGAAAATATCCAGCAAAATGCATACACAGTACAAAATATGACCCCTTAGAAACATTTTTCAGTCATTGCCTGAAGAGTGACACCCAAGAATTCAATGAAGCAGCCTAGCACAGCATTGTGGTCATTGATCTGCACAATCATTGATGACTGAGGAAAGTATGAATACCAAACTGTGGTCACTGACAGGCAAGATTTTCCATGCATATATGAAACACTAAGACTTTTTGATATAAGCAGGTAGAATATTGGGACTGAGTAGTCCAGGTTTCTAATCTAGTGAGACTAATGATCAAGTTCTAACTTTGAGTAATTCCTTGGCTTAGCATAGCAGAACACAAGGTGCAAAGTTGTTGTTGAATTAATAGGTGGATGAAGGAAGTTTGGAGATATACAACAAGTAGTGTTTCCATCATATGCCTGCATAAGATAGAAGCTTTAAAAATAATTCATTAACTTAATTAATTGGAAGATAGCAATAGGTGACTCATGAGCTGCAGTGAATCATGGATAACTGTAGTTTTTCTTCATATCTCAAAGCATTGCTTAAACAACCTTTGCTTTTCTTAAGGAAAAAAAAATTGAGACTCTTCCAAATACTTATTGGCCAATAAAAAGTCAGCATCTTTTTCACAACTTGGCCAGAATTATAATGTACAGAGAGAAGGGCAGGTTTATTTTTTAAATGGAGTGTGAGAGGTTGGTTCTCTGTGAGAGATTGGATTGCCCCAATAGTTCATGACTCTTTTTGGGGGGGGGGGTTACCTTGGATTGAACTCAGGGGTACGCCACCACTGAATCACATCGCCAGTCCTATTTTATATTTTATGTAGAGACAGAGTCTCACTGAGTTGCATAGTGTCTCGCCGTTGCTCAGGCTGGCTTTGAGGTTCCGATTCTCCTGTCTCAGCCTCTCAAAGTGCTGGGACTACAGGCATGCGCCACCATGCCCGGCTTAGTTCTTGACACTTGATGATTAATGTTAAAAAAAATTTGAAGATTAAAATACACACATTTATCTGTTGGTTCTCATTCTGGCCACGAATGCCAGCAACATACCTAATTCTTTTGCTTGTAGGACCCTAAGATAAACATCTTTATCTGAAGTAGATCAATGGTATTTTGACTCATCATCTCTCTTTTTTTATCTTTCAGCTGTTTTGCAGATTGGAGCTTCATAGGATACAGTTTAGAACATTTTTCAAGTGTGGCATTCTTTCAGCTATTAGAAATGCCATGAACTTTTTGCACTGCCTTCAGCATCTATAGAAACATTGACTATTGTATTTAAAAGTGAAGTTCACATGACCCAGCAGTGCGTCATTTTTCTGCCTCCCCAGGACATTGAAAGCCCTTTAATGATGAGCTATGGAACTGTACTGTAAGCCACTGTATGGGCAGCAGCTTCCAGAAAAGCATTTATTTTTTTCAAGTTCAATCACTCTAGCCATAAAACTTCATGGCTTTAATTGCTTTTCACATAACAGACAGAAGTGTTTTCTAAGAGAATATTCTGTGTTAAATAAGAATATTATTGAATTGGTTTCTACTTTTGAATTGGGATATATATTCTTGATTCAATTAGATTTTCTCATTCTTCTTTAAAAAGTCCTTTTGGCTAACCTTTTTAATACTGCAATTTATTCATACTATACCATAAAGGGCTCATATGCTTTTTAAGAGTCAACTAATACAGGATGCTATGGCTTTTCATCCCTGTGGAGTCCAGAGCTGTTGTATCCAGTATGGTAGCCACTGTCCAAATATGGCTAATTAAATTTAATTTAGTTAAAGCTAAACAAAATTGAACATTTAGTTTCTCAGTTACAGCGGTCACATTCCAAGTACCCTACAGCTGTATGTGGCTGCTCTGTGCACTTATGGAGCACTTTCATCATTGCTGAGTGTTCCACTGACCAGCACTGCTCTAGGGTGACCAAGAACTCAAACACAGCTGAGTCCATTGACATCTCAAAAGGAGGGGCACACGATGGTGCATTCATCCCCATTTGCCTGGTGCATTTGAAGGAAATGTGTTCATCCTAAATGATACAGACTCTTCCATAGCCAATTCCTTACATGTGACCTTTCTCTTTTTTGCTTCTTTTTTGGACCCCTACTCTATTCCCATTTCCCCAATTAACTCTTCGTTCCTCATGTATTTCTTTAAGAATGGCGGCACTCTGTCTGGTGGGGAGTAAGGAAAGAAAGGAAAATGGATTAGAGGGCACACTGATGTCTAAGCAATAAAACCCTGGCATTTGGGGTTTAGAAGTTCTCACATTGTAAGAAGTTCTAAAGTTTCACTTGAGAAAAAGAAAGATCCTTTACAGGGTTGATTTCTGCTTTTTCTGGCAAACCTTAACTTCCTGGTTCAAAGAAAAGACATGTATAAATGAGGCCCGCAAGGTTTTTTTGACATCAAATCGCTCTTACAGCGCAACATTTTGATGAGTTGAGTGTAAATGAACCAGAAACATATGGATTAAATTTCCCCCATGATAGAAAGAGGTTAGAAAAATTGAGGGGGGAAAGTGCCTGAGAAAATGCATTTGAAGGCTTGCTGGGTCCTCAGTGCTTAAAACTAAGAGCATAGTATTTTGTTGGAAGTAAAATGAAAAGTAGAGTAAGTCACCTAAGCTCTATTCCTTGTGCAAAGCTTCCAGAGGAAATTGGACATGACATTTGGGTTTCCCTTTTAGTTGGCAGGACTATAACTTGAGAAAGAGCTTGTGGTTGCTCCTGGCATAATGGTAAGAAAAGGGGAGATTGGAGTGGGCCGGAGTTAGGCAGAGGGCTCTCCTCCCCGTGCCAGTGAGCAGAGGTCAGTGGATAACATGAGGTGGCCCAAACCACTAGGGCCACAAGAAGT
Organism: Xerus rutilus; assembly: GCA_028644305.1. Taxonomy (NCBI): domain Eukaryota; kingdom Metazoa; phylum Chordata; class Mammalia; order Rodentia; family Sciuridae; genus Xerus; species Xerus rutilus. Next base: position 44,482,344 of record CM053400.1, on the reverse strand, counting down.
AGCTTTATGAAGAGTTGCCCTCTGCATTTGAGTAAACCCACAGGTCATGTCTGCCTTCTTGGGTACCGCTGGTAAGGTTTGAAGATGGGGAAGAAACATATTCAAATCACCCGTCAGCCCTGGGGAGAGTGGATATAGAAGAAGAAAGGCACCAGTAGAGAAAAGGAATTCAGAAAGATTAGGCAAGAGATGATAAGGTCCAGAATTCAGGAAGAAATGACAAACATTTATAGAGAAAGAACATTAGGACTTGATGATCCACTTGATAGAGAAGTTGCAATGAGAAAATAAGGCAAAAGTTAAGTAATGAGCTCAGGCACACAACTTTGACATCTAACTCTTTTTACTCCAAAGTTTCTGACTTAAATAAGAAGTCAAGGACATTCGTTCAGTTATTCATTCATTCATTTGTTCATTCATTGATCACTGATAAATATTTATTAAATACAAAATGTTGTGGGTACATGGACACTGTGCTAGGTGCTTGAGACCATGATGCTTAGCTTAGGAATGATTATTGTTGCAACAGGGAGAAGAGCTCTCTAACCTCTTATGTTGTTGTCCACTAATATCATTCCTGAAGACAGACAAGGTAATCAAAGAAACTTAAATCACTGAGACTCCAGCCAGACTCATTTAGAATCTGTGCTGTTATACTTTGGTTTAAGGTCTGGAAAAAAACTTGAGTAAAGGGAGAGCTGCCTGTCTTTCCAAATCCTTTTGTCTTGAACACTTGGCCAGAGTGTCTTAGCAGGTATCAACATACCACATTAGAGGAAATTGTCACTGTTAATATACAAAAGTCATTATCAATCACTGTATCCATGCAAAGTCTCAGACTAAGATGCACCAAGTCAAACCATTGCCCCCTAAAGCAACCTCTTCTTTACAAAAGGCAGTGCATCCCCTTATATTGTCACAAAGTTTCAGCCAATGATTGATGATGTGGGGTTCCCATATTCTTTTTTTTTTTTTAGTTGTTGATGGACACAATGTCTTTATTTTATTGCTTTGTATGTGGTGTGAGGATTGAACCCAGGGCCTCATGCATGCGAGTCAAGCGCTCTACAGCTGAGCCACAATCCCAGCCCGGTTCCCATATTCTTGACTGGAACTTGTTGTTTTGCTGTATTGTAGAGATTATTGCTTACCTGTTACTGTCAACTGCTAATTGCTGAGTTCATGCTACCTGAATATCTTCTGTGGGGAGAATAAAATCATTTTTCTCTTTATAAAAAAGGAATACTGGTGAACATTAAATACATATTTACTTTAATGAAGTATCAATATTTTTTCTTTTTTCTAAAACTTTCAAGGGCCAGGAATTTTTTCAGAAAGGAAATTGTGTCTTAGAAATATTTGTCTTCTCATGAATAACCCATACAGAGAAAGAAAGTAGATCCTAGGCTTTAAGAGTCAGCTCTGGAAATATCTAATGCCCAGTTTGAGACAAGGCTGTGCCAGTTTCCTGCTGTGTAAACTTGGCCAAGTCACGTGCTCTTTCTGCATCTGTTTCCTCATCTGTATAATGGGAAAAATAATAGTACTAAAAAATAAGATTGGAAATTAAATGATTTATTATGATTAAGGTCTTAGAACCGTATTGGCATATAGCAAATAATTAATGTCAGCTACTTACATTTCTCTCCAGTAGTAACTCTGAGTTTCCTCACCTGTTACCTTGTTTGTGAGTTCAAACTATTCTTTAATGCCAATATTTTTCTTCAGACACACAATTATTTTGAGAGTCAGTTAAAACATAGTCTTTTTTTTAAAAAAATTCCTTATTTGATTAATTCTTCATTTCCATAATAGAAAGTTTGTATTTTTTAACTTTGTATAATTTTTATGTGTTAACCTTCTTATACAGTATTAAAAAGCCTTCTAATATGTTCCTTGCTAAATTACTATGACTGCACTGCCACTTGCCACACTGTACTGCTGGCTGCCTTTTCTAGAGAGCTTACTATGTGTCAGGCACTCTGCTGCAGGCTTCATATGCATTATCTACTTTAAATCCTAAAAATCCTTTGAGGTAAGTACAATTTCTCCATTTCATTCATGTGTATTCAGGACCTACTTTGTGCACGTCAATGTTCTGAGCACTAACAATACAAAGGTGACCCAAGCAAAGTTCCTATCTTTGTGGAGCCTCCATTTTGCTCTCTTCTGTTGCTTCTACTTTAAGAAGATATCTAAGTCCTCTGCAGTTATAAGTGGCTGAACAGCAATCAGACCCAAGGCTTTTGGATGCCAAATCCCATGCACAGACATATTTTCTAAGTGCAAATGAGAATTCTTTAGTTTTCTTCAAGTTTCTACTTCTTCTGTTATTATCCACACATTCTCCACTTCCTATTTTGATATCCACAGGGTTCTGTGCAAGTTAATTTTATCCTAGCTCCAGGAATGGAGAGTGTGATCTAGTCTTGGGGAAGTGGTCCATGCCTTTAGTTCTGCCACTCACAGAAATGGATTCAGAGGTGGGTATGGGATCAAATCAGAGTGGATTCCAGTATTCTATTTTGGTTTATAGACACAAATCTTCTTTCATCCTGTAGACAGCATAATATGTGTACACAAACCCTAAACTGGCTGCACCCAATCTTCCTTTATGTGGGAAGCCAGGGTGAGAATGAAGTTAAGCCTTGGAGGAAGGCAGAGCCAGGAGAACTTCAGAGGAAAGGAACTTGGGGAGTCCCAGTGATAGCAGGCACCTCAGGTTCAAACTCTGCCTGAAGTTGCCATATTTCTGAACTTGTAAAATTCACAGGGCAATAAACTCCCTTTATTTTTAACCAGTTTGACTTAAGTTGTCTGTGATTTTGCTGTTGTTGTTTTTTTTTTTTTTTTGCTTTTTAATTGAAAGCATCTTCAATGATAGACAAAACAAAGATCAATGCCATTCTTCTCTTTGTCCTCCACTAATTACTTTCATCATTTTCCTCAACTTATCTGTATTAAACTTTATTTTACTTTGCTTTCTTCTCTTTTCTATCCTACTTTTCCACCCTTTCATTCTCCCAAAATTCATATGGTAACTATCAACACTACTGGTATGTACATTAACAGACATAATAATGAACTCTCAAAATATTTATTTCACAGAAAAATATGTTAAGGCTGGAAGGAACTTTGAAAGATAATGTGTTCCAGCCCTTTCCTCCAGGTAGGTAAGCTATTATTATTCTCACAAGACAGATGAAGCCAAGAAATATTAAACAATTCATTCAAGTTAGTTAATATCAGGCTGGGGAATCAACTCCAAAATCAGAGGGTCAAAAGCTGTAAGGATTTCAGAAACCTTCTGGAGTCAACCCACTCATTTTTGCTTTAGGAATAATGAGGAGGTTTAGTTACATGTTCAAATTTACATTGCTAATCTGTGGCAGACAATGGACAAAAACATAAACTTTCTGGATACCTCTCTAGTGCTATTTCCATCACATTAAAGTGCTTCTGTTTTTTCAAGTCATTTTTACAATTTGTTGGGTAATTATTAAAATTAACCTCCTAATCTTTGAGATCAATCAATGCTCCATGTAAATGGCTTGATTTCTGTGGGATCTGTATTTGTTAATAACATGGGACCCTAAGGTTAAGAAACAGCTTTAACTATAAATGTATATTTTCTCTGTTGAAATCAGTTGCTTTACACACACAAATATTCCTAAGTAAATTTCAATAAAATTTTCTTCCTTTTCACTATCTTCCTTACTTGTGGATCTCTAGCATTCGTGGTGGGAAAGAGGATTAGGTACTAAAACTTTTCTTGCCCATCCCTGCACTCACTTGGAACAGTCTGGATTTTAGGGATAAAAAGACTTTTCCACCAGTAATTTATTGAGAAATTTCTGGTATCTGTAGTTGTCAAAACTTGTCTTGATTTAGTTTTGCTCTAGTGCCTAATCCAGGAAACAATCCAACCCCATGGGACTCACACAAGAAAGTATCCTCACAGCTCAGTGGACTAGGGCTGGGGCACCTATTTGCATATGGCCTCTTCTTTCAACTTCAAACCTATCTGTCTTCTTCATTCTCTTTTTTTCTAACACTAACACAACCAAGGTCAAAAACTTTTGTCTAGTTTTCCTTTCAAGTTCACAACTCTTAAGTCTCTGGCAGGAAAATTTGGTGGGGGAAGGGAGACTCCTCCCCTTATTAGTCTTTCTAAATGTCTTTCACACTTGACAATGTGCCCTAATGAAACAAGTAGTAATATGCACAGTTGTACCACCAGGATTTTAATGTTATGATTCTATTTTTTAAAATCTCTCCAAACTCTCAATAGAATGAAACAAGAAAGGTTTTCTTTGTTTTGCTCTCTTCTCATATACAGTACTGCATGTGCAATGTGGGTCAACTAGAGAACCTCTTTGTGTTCTCATTGAACTTATTCAGTACCCAGGCTGAATGGTACAATTAATATTTCTCTGGTAGAGAGAAAAAAGAGTTCTAGAAGTTCTAGAATCAACAAAGACACTACGGCCCCAAAGTAGCACATACATCACTAGTATTCAAATTCATTGATTAAAGAAAATCAAATGACCACACCTAATTACAATTAGTGAAAAAAAGAAAAAGCCACACGATGCATACATAAAAGATCTATAAACCACAATTACAGCATTTAATGGCAATATCTCTTGAAAAAGTAGGTTGATGAAGAAGATAATGGCTGGCAAACTTTGAAGATCTTATGGGGCTTAAATATTGCTATTTCCTGTACTGTGTAGACCTTTTGGGGTAACCATATGGTGCAGAAATAGGCAGAACAAAATGTTTATTTTGCTACTGGAATAGAGATTTGTTGTGTTCACTGGGGGATAATAAGAGGCTAGGAGCCCAAGTGTAAGTTCTAAACATGTGTAAGTAGCCAATAAGAATCTTTATAACTTGAGCTCTGTTTATCTCATTCTGTTCTTTACTACACTCTATCCAAATGAGGAATTTTTTGTTCTTCTTTTTCTTTATTACTACTCTGAATTTTCACTGATCATTTCCTTTAATAAGAAATTGACCAAATTATATCATTATATTGTGTGCACATACAAATATGTTACAATGAATCCTACTGTTGTGTATAATTGTCATGCATCACCAATAAAAAGAAAAAAGAAAAATGACAATTATTTTTCTTCAAAATATAAACATGGTTAACATTTTTTCATCCCTCAATTGGGTGATTGTATTAAGATCAACTTACAACTGAAGTTATCTTTTATAACCTAATGTTTTCTTGTTTTATAAGTCTGCATGGAATAAAGCACTTTAGAATTCTCTAGATTATTTTTATTCTGTCAAACATATGGTTCTTGGGAATATTATTTTTTAAGAAATAAAAATAGAAAAAGACTCAAAAGTTTATAGGTAAAACCCAATATGTTTTCATCACCAGTAAAGACAATGACTTAATGAAGTTTTTTCTGCCATTTCCTTAATTCTAATAAAGATCGGTTAAAACTGAAAACAGCTGTGAAATTCATGACGTTAGAGACAAATCTATGTATCAGTGAATTATTTTCTTTAGATGGTGCTTGGTTTTCTTTTCTATCAATTAATGTTATTGTCTGACTCTTCTGTTAGAATCTCTGCTTTTATTTACCCAAGCTTTAAAACAAAAATCTCTTCCTCAGATCAGTTCTTAGTTTTAAAAACCAGAAGCCAGTTGATATGGACTCACAGATTGTAAGCAAACATGTTACTTAACTTCTTCCAAACTTCATGCAGAAACTACCACTCCAGTTTGAGAGAGAAGTGGACATCCAGTCCCTTGAAAATCTCTCTACTGATGGAGAGTGCACTAAATCAGGCATCTAGTTCATCCTTTCAAGGGGGATCTGAAGAGAGGGGGCATTTAGGAAAGTCATAATGTTGGAACAAATTGAAATACCACAATACTTATATTTGAACAAAAGTCTATATTTTTTGAGCCCCAAGACATATTAATCTCATTTGTCTCCTTTTTGCACACATAGAAGAAGTCTGAGATCCCTCTTTTTTGTTTGTCTTTACATATTGGATGTTAGCTATCATAGACCCCAAGCTTTTTATTTTCTTAAGCTTATCATGTCAAGAGTCTTAAGACATTCTTTTATGAGATGGATCACAGTTTTTATTGTTCTTCTTTGGAAACAGTTATTTGTCACTGTCACTTCTTACTACATAATGCTGCATGTATGAATCTTTGGTTACTGGAATTTCATCATATGCTGCATGATGAGTTACTTCCTATAATACCTGTAACACTTGTGCCTTAGGCAAACTGAGTGTAAGTATGTCTTAGATAAATTTCTGTGGTTGGATGGGAAATTGTCTCACTCATTAGTTTTAAAAGTTGCTCTGAAGATAGATGCATTTGAGTGCAAGTATACAAATAGAATATATATAATAGGAACATTAATCATGTGTCTTAGCCTCATAAAGGCCAGGTGATCTTTAAGACAGAGCAATAACTCCAAGAGTCAAATAACACTTCTGATAACTCAATGGGCTTTTCAATATTTCTTCCTTTAAAAGCAGGCATCAATCTACTCTTACTTTGGTGTCTCTGTCAATAATAAAATGCAGTTATTTACCTGTGTCTGCTTTTTATTATGTATCTCCTTTTCTTCTACTACTAGAATCAACCAAACAACCACATCTTCATATCTATAGTTCTAACAGATTCCCAGATGAAACTATTTAGTCCATGAAATTGTTGTTGTCTGTTGGACAGAGCTTTTGAATCAGTGTATTATGGGCAAAAATACAGTCTATATTTTGCTTGTGTGTGTGTGTGTGTGTGTGTGTGTGTGTGTGTGTGTTAAATGGCCACCCCTGGGACAATCAGACATGATCAAGAGAGAGTTGGGACATGTGATATGAAACATAGCTTCCTTTCAATAAGGAAATACATATGGTTGCCACCCTATGAAGAGTGCTGGTTACTGTAGCATCAGAGAGGAATGATAGATTCCTCTTTGGGATCAAAGGAAAATGAACAGGAGAAGAGAACCAGGCTATGCACTTGGATGAACTTATTTCCTCTAAGAAGGAATAAGAACAATTCAGAGGCTTTTCTGAGGACACTTTGCTTAGGATTTACAGTTTAAGAACATCCTATCTGTAAAGATGGGCTATTGGTTAGAAATAAGTAAGGGAAGAGTAGATGGTGTCATTGCCCAGAAAAGGAAAAGTGTCATGAAATCACAGTCAATAAGATACATTTCTTTATAAACTCAGCCCAACACTAAGCACTCAAAAAACCCTTACATTAACAACTAAAGGAGACATGAAGTTTACTTTAAAGGGACAACTCTGAAAATAGGAAATGAATTTCCCCAGAAAGTATTGGCATTGGCCAACTAGAAAGCAGGAATTAAAACTCTGTTGTATCTGATTACATGGTCAACATCGTAGTGCGTTGATCAAATAATTATTTTCTGTAAGGATGAAAAGAAAATTTCAGTTTCCTCTTGCACCTCTTGCATATTCTTGCATATAACATTTTTTTACAGTTGTACTAGCCAGAATTTTAATGTTATGATTTTTTAAATTCCCCCAACTCTCAGTTGAATAAACAATAACAGCTTTCTTTGTTTGGTTTTCTTCTTATTCAGGCTACTACATATGCAATGTGGGTCAACTAGAAGCTCCTCTTGTGTCCTCATTGTACTTATTCACTACCCAGGCTGAATGGGAAAGTTGATGTTGCTATGGCAGAGAGAAAAAGAGTTTATTAACATGACTCCATATCATCCTGAAAAGTAGAACTTGAGATGGTGGACATTGGTTAAAATAAACCTACCTTCCACTTTAATTAAGAAAACTTTTAATGATCAGAGATTTTCAAAAATGAGGCCAATATTTTAAGAATAGAGTCTCTGTCTTCAGAGGACTTCAGTAAATGCCCACCTGTCATATAGTTTGTGAAGTGAATTCCAGCATCTAATGACTTTGCAAGTCCTCTTTGAGTTTCAGTGATTCATTTTCTTCTCATTTATATGTTTTTTGTGTGTTGCGTGGAATGTGTGTATGTATGCATGTGTGTGTGTGATGACATATACACAAATAGAGTACTATCTATCCCTATTGTATACCAATGATAGACATCACTAATCAATGACAGCCACTGCCAAAAGAGATAAGTTAGCACTGCAGATGAAATTCTTTGATACTGACCTCAGGCTTAGCTCATATCTGATTCTATAGCCTCATTTACTCTAAATTCAGAATTTGGTAATATGCTTAGATATTATTTTCCAAGTTGCTACAGCCTCAAATCAATGAATTGCTTTCTCTCTCTCTCTCTCCCCGGCCCCATCTTTTCTCTAAGGATGTGAATTTTTTTCATGTTTCTTTTAGTCGTAGATGGATACAATATCTTTATTTTATTTACTTTTATGTGTTACTCAGGATTGAACCCCATGTCTCACATGTGCTAGGCAAGTGCTCTACCATTGAGCACTTGCAACTCCAGCCCCTCAAATATCTCTTTTAATTTTGAATACAATCCAAATTAGTATTTATCATGAAGTCCATTATAATCATGGTCAGTTTTCTTCATCAGTATTTATTTTTCTTTTCAAACAGTTATTTCTCACCTCTTTGGGGAGGATCTCCCTCTTTTTTCCTTTCCTTTCAGTATTGATTTAAACTAAATTTACAACTCATGCCCAAACCTCTGGAACTCAGATTTATGTCCTGGATTGTACGACTATCCATGGAACAGGAATCTATTGTGGTGTGATTGAAAATATTATTTGGCACAAGTACTACAGGAGTATTTTCTGTTCAGAAATGAATCAAGTGAAAAGAATCAATTGGCCAAGTAGTAAAAGCATTCAGTGATCATCAGCCTAAAAGAGATCTACCTAGGTTTAAGGTATTATTCATTTCTCAGTGAATTTCATCAATTCCCAACCTGTTCCTCTCTGCTGACTTCACACACACACACACACACACACACACACACAATGTCTGCTGTTTATATCCCTCTGCATGCTTCACAGGAATCTCCAACCCACCATATTCAATACTGAGTTCATCATTTTCCCCCTAAAACCATTTCAATTCCTGCATTTCCTATTATTCATTAATTTAACAAAAATGTATTAAGTATTCATTTATACTAGGAAGTGCACAAAATGTTGTAAATAAAGCAAAGATAAGCAGGCCTACTTTCTGCTGTCACAAAGTTTATGATGTAGTTAAATATACAGACATAGAATAGGGAACTGTACAAGTGATTGTTCACTGTAGCTATGAACTAAGAACCACATATACTTCTTTCTCTGATTCTGAACATGGAGTAAATCACTGTTTCTCCAGATTATAACACCTACATCTATGTTGTTTCAGTACTTTCCTACGCATTCTAGCTTCCACTGCAATAGTTTTCTTTATTATTTCTTGCCTGCACCAATAAAAAAAGGCAATTTCTCATGTATCTATTACCAAAATTATTCTTCAAAAATACAAAATCCACTTCAGAAACCTCTAATGACTCCCTTTTCATGGAGTAGAATTCCAAGATCCTTATTCAGCACCTGCTTCTACAACTCTTTCTCTCTATCCTAAATTTTATGTTCCCACAAGAAAAAAATATTTCATTTTCTGTGCACATATAATACATGCCACTGACATTTTGTTTGTGGTGCCCCTCTGCCTAAAACGTTTTTCTCTGTTTGACTTTTCCAAGTTTTAACTATATTGAAGACTCAAAATCTATTTCTGAAATCTCTATCTTCCAAGGATGAAGCAGGAGTTTTCTCCTTGGACTTCCAAAGCAACTAGACATGTTTCAGTCACTGTACTCACATATTCATACTATAACTGTCCATTTATAATTCTGACACTCTAACATGATTTTGGAATCTTCAGTTTAGAAACTCTATCTTCATCATCTTTGGGCCCTGGAGAACATTTTAAAGTTTAACACATAGTAGACACCCTAGAAATATGCTTACTATTCAGAAGAATAGGTTTTATAAAAAGACATCCAAATATAGACAAAGATATTTGTTGGTTGAAAACTACCTATTCTTGTTCATGAATTTGTGTGTCTTGCTCAGGCATTTGCTTTACCCACATGCATAACAAATCAAGACTCAATGGCTAGATTTCATCTAATCCAATTAATGGCAGCTATACAGGCAGGCCTGCTCTTTGGTTAATGCAAACACTTTATCTGGCTAAACAAAGTTGATGTTAAAAAACGCACTTTTTCATCTGTTTTAATGCCCCATCAAAGCTCCAGGCTTTTCCATGTATGACTTTGGCTGATTTGACCCATCACCATGTACCACTTTGTGGCAAAACTCTATCTTTCTCTGAATCTGTTCACTAAGGAGTTTATGTGCCCTCCTGAGTTGGTCTTAAGATACATTTTTGTCACTTAAGCTCATGTAATTCTGATATTTCTATATAAGTCTTCCTATCATAGAACAGACCAAATAAGAAGGCTAGAGATAGTTAGGGAAACTGCAGTAACCTTTAATGTTCACTTTCTAGCTTTCACAGGGACACAAGTGCAGTCCATTGATTGGGCTTTGGGCCTCTTCATATCTAATTATGGCTTTTGATGATTGAGCTCTTAGGCTTCTAGGCAGCCCTTTGGGCTACACAGTTTAAAATCTAGGTAGTGAAGTCATAGGACTATGCCTTAGTGTCCACCTACTTTTAACATTATCTACTTCTTTACCTTTACACGATTTTTCCCAAGTAAGTGGTAAGATGGCTGATGTTACTGAAACCAAACTATTTGCTTAAAGAGAGCAATTGCCACCATTCTTTTTATTTTTATCTGTGTTTTTTTTTCTTTTATTTCTCTCTTAGCTCTGCACTTGGAATTTTGCATGGATTATCTCGAATCCTAAAATGAACATTATGTGCTATATACTCTTTATCCATTTTGCAAATGAGGGAAGCGAGCCTTGGGAAGCGTGATCTATCTTGCTGCTGGTATATAGGTACTAACTCAGAGGCTTTGTTAAAGAAGTTATGCATAAGTTACCTTGTTAAATAGAGACAGAAGAAACACACATCAATCAATCCACTACTTTTTAGAAACATGTTCCTTGGTAAGAATAATGTCTGTCATATATAAGAGTACAAAGGCATAGATTAAGGAGTATGCAGAGTGACTGATGAAAAATATTCTTTGATACAGTAGCATAAACGGATTATTGCAATCCAATGTGATAGAACATTTGAGCCAATGTGTTTATTCTAGCCATTAAAACCTCCCAAGTTGGTGATGCAAGGTGCCTGTCCCTATGAAAATCAAATGAGATTTAAGGTTAAAGTACTTGGTAATATGTTGAGCCCTAATGCAAATTTAGAGAATTATCACTAGGATATATGTGAGCCACAAGTGACCTGGTGAGATCTTGAATTGTTCTTTTTTGAAAGATTATATTTAGAAAAAGAAAAAACATTAAATATTTGGAAAAGAATAGAAATTACATAGTTGATATAAAGTAATATATTAAGTAATTCATTTCAACAGGAATTTATGAACACTTTGGCAGCAAGCAGAGAATCTTACCAAAATTACCTAATGAATTATGATTTTCTTTTAAGCCTATTGCTCATCTGCCAAAGAAAAACATTTCAATCATTTATATGTATATATATCTATTGCTTCATTATATACAATCTATCTGTCACCTCATGATACCTTAGTGATATCAGGGTAGTCATCTTATAATGTTAATAGTAGGGAGATGGAGAAACTTCACCTTTGAATTAAGTATTCTGATTATTAGTAGTCTTACTTATCCAACAGAGTTTTATAAATTAACATCCTCAGTGCAGTTTCATTTTGTGTAGTAACAGGTTTATCATGATCTTTCAGTTTAAGTAATATAATACCAAAGCCAGCCAGAGAAAATGAAGCAAAGGGAACAATTTTTTAAAAAGGATCAAAGCCAGGATGAACAGTGTTCAGATATTATGGTATGGAATCAGAGACATTCTAGTTTTAGTCTCAGGTTTTCACTTGTTGGAATTTGCTTTTCTGAAATGTGTCCTCTAAAGTCTTCTCTTTAAATCTAACTTTATCTTTATATTTAACACTTTTTGTTTTTTATTTTTAATATTAATTTTTAAATTAATTTAATGTTCATATATTGTATACAGACTTTGTGTACTCTATTTTATATTCTAAATTGGAAAAGATTATATTTTGCTTATATTTATTTATTTTTTTTGGTGGTGCTGGGTAATAAACCCAGTGCCTTGAGCATCCTAGAAAAGCACTCTACCATTAAGCTACATCCCCAACCTAAAGATTATATTTTATTTATTATTTTCTTATTAATTCACTTTAAAAAGCTTTTCCTATTACCTTGTCTGCATCAAAGTTACAGATTTTAAATAACTTGAAATCTAATAGGACAGGCCGAAAAATCAACAGACTCACCATAAAAGTAATCCAGGCTCAAAATGGAGATACCTGGGGCACAGTACATACAAGAGAGCAAGTCATCTTAGTTTGAAGAGGTATTATGCCCAAGAAAAGGTTGTCCAGGCAGGGAAACATTCTTACAAACAATGAAGAATGAGAGTGAACAGCATATTTCAAGGGTTTAAGTATTCCAGTAATGTTCAAAGGGTAGGATATGTCTTAGGAAATGTGGTCAGAAAAAGGACTGGAGTAAAAGAGCCAATAGATCCTGAACATATGTAGGTATAATGCTAGATGAGGTAAAACCACTGAAAATGTGAGTGGAAGAAAAACATCATAATACTTACTATTTAGAATGATCTTTCTTGCATCAGAGTTGGGGGTGTATTGTAAGGGTTCAGACTAGAATGCAGGAGACCATTTTAAAGTCTCTGGAAACACTACAAGAAAGATACCAATATATAAAGAATAAGGAGTTGAGGAAGGAGTTAGAAGAGGAACCGAATAACATACTACATAGGATTAGAAATTTTGTTCCTGGATCTAGTGGCAGCAAGTTGAGAAGAAGATGAATAACTCTATTTCCTCTCTCTCAAAGTCTAACCTCATGCTTGACACAAGCATCAAGAAGATATTTGCAGAATCAGTGAACAGAAAAGTAAATGAAACTTAAATACCATCACCTCCATCTCAATATCAACCACACCAGTGACTAACTGCAATGGTATTAACAGGCACCATGTCCTTATTAAGTTAAATAGATATACTGACATATTTAATATTCACACTTCCACATAGTTATGATTCCATATGATCTATTTTACCTCCATTTTATAGGTGAGAGAACAAGTTTACTAAAGTCACTGAGTAAGTAAAGGAATCATGACTTGGGGATCAAAAGTGTAACTGGAAAATTTTGTTTCAAATAAGCATTCCAGAAAGCCAAAATCCATTCATTATACTTTAAATTTTTTAACAGTATTATAAAAAACTTTTTCAAAATTTCCAAGGAAATTGCCTTCAATATTTTACAAAGTACTCTAGATATTGCCATTAAAAACGTAGTCAAGTCAGAATGTCATAGAGTATGGCTAAAACTGCTCCAGTATAAGCCAAGAAACTTGAGAAAATATAAGGTTATATGTGAAAGACAGTAGTGTTGCTTTTGTCTGGGAAAATTCAACTCAGAGGAATAAAAGCAAGGATAAAAGCAACATGGTGCTTTGTATTCAGTTGCTCCACTGCCACTAAAAATAACACAAGTGATGCTGCATTTTTGTTCTTTCCGTAATGAACGACCTAGCTGCATTTGGTAATTGGATATGACTGAGAATAATTTAATTGAAAATGAACTGGTGGCTTTGCTTTTTGCAAATGCAGGCATCTTGGGTTTTGCATTAGTTTATGTTTCTCCTGGGCCTTGCACCGTCTTAAGAGGAAGGTCATCAACCCTTAAGATTTCCCTATGGAAATCCATGGGGTCATAACTGTCACCATAAATGTCAACAAGCCATATTGTCAAGGGACAAGTTGATGCTATCCCTTGAGCTCTTTCACTTCCCTATTACTGAAAAACAATTCATCATAATATTCATCATTATTTATCATCATCCCAATTCCTGTAATATGTGTAATGTTTGAGAACTACAAAGTAATTCCATTTATAATATCACACTTGATACTCTCAAAAATAAACATGAGATGAATAAGTTAGGGACTATATTTCTTTTTTGCTTATGAAAAAGCAGAGCAGTTAAGTGACTTCCATAGATTGCATATTCATAGAACCAAAGCTTAGACCTCACAATTTAAATAAACTATTTTTCAGCTGATTAAATATCTTCCCAAAGACTTAATTAACAAAGAATACTCATAATATACCTGAACTTAAGACCTATAGAAAGGTGTTAAAGAGAAATAGGACATTATTATAATAAAAACATTTTAATTTAAATATTAAGGGTCATTTAGAGGTTAAGAAGGCAAAATAAAACTAGATCAGAAATTTTTACTTTCAGAATACCTAATGAATGGAATAAAAAAATTTAAAAAAAGAAACTTCTTATTTTTCACATTTTTATTGGTGTGTTATAGCTGTACATAATCATGGTATTTGTTGTTACATATTCATACATGCATATAATATAACAATATACTTTGGCCAATATCACTTCCTAGCACTTCCCCTCTCTTTTCCCTGCCTCCCACCACCTGGCTCATTTCTCTACTTATTTCCCTCTGCTCTTCATGAGATCCCTACCCACTTCACCCACCTTTAAAAAGAAACAATTTAAAAACAGACAAAGCAATCATCATCATCATCATCACCATCATCATCAGGAGGTAGCAGTCTGCAACAAGGATAAGTAATTAGACTAAAAATCATTTTTAGTCTAATTGAGGGAGGCTGAGGGAGAATACAGAAGATTCTGTACTGCAGGATAAAGGGTGCAGCTTCTTTTCTGCCCCAAACATACTGAAGAAAAAGCCGAGCAGGAACAATTTTGAGAATTCTCCTTACATGCTCTTCAACTGGAAAGAAACAGGCAAAGGGGAACTAGTTAATAGGGAGCCCAGGAATATGCAAGTATAGGTGCATCTCATGTTTTTTGTTCATTGTTTAAAAATTTTTAAAAAATACATATAACATAAAACATGCCATTTAAACCATTTTGGAGTGTACTGTTCAGTGACACATTCATATGGCTATGCAACCATCATCATTATCTATCTCTAGACTCTTTTCATCACACAAAAGTGAAGTTTCACATACATTAAAAAATAACTCTCCAATAATTCCTCCCACCCATATCCTGGAAACCACTAGCATTCTGTCTCTATGATTTTGACTATTCTAGTTACTTTTCATGAGTGTAATCATATAGTACTTGTCTTTTTTTGATTGGCTTACGTCATTAGGCATATCATCATGGTTCATCCATGTTACACCATATGCCAGAAATTCTTTCTTTTTTAAGGCTGAATAATATCCCATGATATGGACCCAACTGCAGTTTGATTACTTATTCATCTGTCAATGAACACTTTGGTTGTTTCCACATTTTAGCTCTTATGAATCATGGTGCTATCAACATGAACCCAAATATATGTTTAAATTCTAGCACTTAATTACCCCAGATATATACCCAGAAATAAACTGCTACATCATATGACAATTCTATTTTTAATTTTTTGAGGAAATTTCCCACAGGAGCTATCCTGGTTTGGATATAAGGTGTCCCTCCCCATACACCCAGCCCCCTGTTTTAATGCAGGAATGTGTGAGTATTTGTTTCTGTTTTTTATCATATTCCATTGTTTCTAGGAATTTGTGCATTTTATCTAGGTTATACAATTGGCAAGTGCAAACTGTTTATAGTAATCTCTTAAAATATTTATTATTTATGTAAAACTAGTAATAACACCCACACTTTTGTTTCCAATTTTAGTAATTGAGTCTTCTTTGATTTTTCTTAGTCAATCTAGGTAAAGTATTATCAAATTTGTTGATGTGCTCAAAGAACTAACTTTTGGTTTAGTTGACTTTATTATTGCTCTATTTTTGTTTATCTCTGCTCTTACCTTTATCATTTCCTTTCTTCTGCTGTTTTGAGTATAGTTTTTTCTTCTTTTTCTAGTTCTTTTTTTTTTTTTTTTTTTTTTGGTACTGAGGATTGAACTCAGGGGCACTCTACCACTGAGCTACAGCCCCAGCCCTCTAATATTTTTAAGGTAAAGATTTATAACAAAACTATTCCTCCCTTACAGTTTTCCTTGAGTCCCATGTTTTAGTATGCTGTATTTTCATTTTAATTCATCTCTAAGTATTTTTCTAATTCTCTTTTGAATTCCTTTTGATCCATTAGGTTTGAAGGGTGTACATTTTAAGTTACCAAAGTTGTGAGTTTTCCATTTTTACTGATATCTCACTTAATCTTACCATGATCAGAAAAGGTATTTTTTGTGATGTCTGTCTTAACTAGTTTACAAACTATTAAGTCTTAACTATTTGACAAACTCATGGAAAATGTCCCATGTGCATTTAAGAAGAATATATATATATATTCTTATTGGGCAGAACATTCTGTACATGTCTATTATGTCTAACAGATTTATGATTTTAAGTCCTGTATTTCCTTACTTATGTTCATAATAATCATTGTATCTTTTAACTATATCAAAACTTTATAAACACATAATTTTATAATTTATCTCTTGAAAAGTTTTTTAATATGAAACATAAATGATGGCTCTTTTTATTCTATAATATAGAAATTGACATTTTCACTCAAGGTAAAATATAAAAACAAAGACAGTAAAAAGGTCCTCCATTTAGCCATCTTGTGATAAGACCTAACACAGCCTGGTGTACTATATTCTGCTTCATAACCTATTCTTTGCACAAAACCAAGTTGATTGAGACCCTCCTGTAAGGAAGTGCTAGGCAGTTGAGAGGTTACAAGTGACCATAATTAGGGGGAGAGAAAAAAATTCCCCATGTCATGATGCTATGGTCTACAAAAGCTCTTGAAAAACTGATGTTTCTTAAATTTGAAGTTTATTTAGGGGCTGAGGGTGTAGCCCTTGTGGAGTGTTTGCACCGCATACATGAGGCCACAGGTTTGATACCTAACATTGCAAAATTATACCACTAATAAAAATTAGTAATAATGTCTATTTTGTCTGACATTAATTTAGTCACTTTTATTCACTTTTGGTTATTATTTGCATACATATCTTTTTCCATCCTTTTTCTTTCAACCTATGTGTGCCCTTGGATCTAATATGAATGTCATCTAGATAGCGTGTGGTTGGATCATTTTTTTATTGATTCTATAAATCTCTATCTTTTGATTACTTTAATCTATTTACATTTGAAGTAGATAGTGATGAGAATGGACTTAGTCTTGTCATTTTGTTTTGTTTTTTTCTATATGGCTTACAGCATTTTTGTCCATTATTTTTCTTACATTAGTAAAAGGTTTAAATTCTCTTATCATTTCTTTTTTTATCATTCTGTAATTGCTATCTTTTTGATGACCATGGGTATTAAATTTAACATACTAAAGTTATAACATACTAATTTGAATTTATATCCAACTAATTTCAATAACATACAGAATCACTTTAAGTTCTAGTCCCAACTGTTTCAGTTATTGATGTCACAAACTTATAGCCTTATATTTGTGTTTAAAAACATAAAGTAATAATTTTAATGCACTAGTACTTAAAATAGTGTAGAAGACAAAATAAGAAGTTATAAACCACAACTAAAATAACATTAGGTTGATAGTCACCAGTGTATTGGAGACATTTATTTCTTCATGTTGCTTCAAAGACTATCTAGTGTCTGGACTTCCTCCAGTATTACTTGTAGGGATAATCTAGTTACAACAAACTCTCTCCAATTTTGTCTAGTTTTATTACTGTCTAGTTCTAGCAGGACTTCCTCCAGTATTACTTGTAGGGATAATCTATTTACAACAAACTCTCTCCAATTTTGTTTATCTGTAAATATCTTAAGAATAATTTTTCCAAATATAAGATTGAAGGTTGAAAATTTTTTGTTTCTTCTCCTAGTCCCTTGAACATATCAAGTCTTTGTCTTCTGGTTTATAAAGCTCTGGTGATAAATTTGTAGATAATCTTGTTATCACACATTTTATTACCACATATACTATAAGCCACACTGTGTATTATTATTATTATTATTACTTTAAATAACAAATTCTTTTCTATAAATTTAACATATACTACTCTGCCTTCTTTCTTAAAGTTAGGGCATTCATTTGACTTCGTCCATACTCAGTATAATAAATATTTTTAATGCAGGTCTATTTTAGACAAATTCACCTTTTGTTTGTCAAAGATGATTTTATTGTAATTGGTATTTTAAAAAGGAATTTATGACTGTATTTAGTTCCCTTTCTTTTTTCTTTATACTCTATCTTGTGTTACTTATTTAAATAAAGTATATTTAAATAAGTATATTAAATAAGTATTTAAATAAATACTATTTAAATAATATTTATTTAAATAAATAAGTATTTAAATAAAGTATATTTAAATAAGTCACATTGACTTCAGTGATATACACATTCTAAGGAGAAAGAGAAAGTCATTTGGTTGCCCAGTGGGAGGTTTATAGAGAAAATTGGATTTAACTGATTTTTTGTAAACTATAAACCAGTGGCAACAAAATACCTTGAAGAGACCATCTCTTCTTTTAGCTCCACTCTCAGCTATGGCTCAGTCGTTATTTCCTTCTTTTCAAGGAACAAAAAATAGATCTGACTATGAAGATATCACATTAAGAGATGCATCAAGTGAGAGCTTGACACCCACTGAGTCACAATGAAGTCACTGCTCTGAGAAAGTAACGTAGGCCCTACTGACTTGCCCTCCTGAGCCTTCAGGTATTTTGAGTTCTTGGCAAGATTGTGTTTCTAAGTCATATCACACTCATTTACCTCCACAGTGGTCCTTATGGTAGGATAAGTATACCTAGTGTTCTTTGCAGAATCAATTGTCCCTAACGTTTGGAGTAAGATGGTAAGGGTTGTTCTTGCTGGCATGTGTTATCTCCTCAATTCTTCAGTCCACCTGGGGATCCATGGGAATAAAGACTTTCCAACGCCTCTATTAATAAAGCTCATGCCTGCTTGTTTCCCATATATCTTCCTGTGGCTGTTTATTTCCTAAAGTAACCTAGTTTGGGGAAGAGAGAATAGGATAAGATGTGATTTTTCTCCCCAAACTTCCAACACTAATGAAAAAAAAAATAGAAAAGGAGAAGAAAGGACCCACAGATCAAATTCTATAGATAGCAATACTGAAAAATGATAAACAGACAAGAGAAATCTCAGACCCCAAACATATCTGCTCTCTTAAATTGGATAACATATCAATTGAAAGATGAGATAGCTTTGATTTATAAGACCATAAAAGCAGTCTTCTTGGCCACTGAAGATTTGCATCTCCTGGTGTAATTCAGTGAGAAGAAAAGTTACTAGAATGATAGTGTTCTTCATACTTTTTCTTCCTAGAAATGCAGTATCATGTAATAAATAATAGCAAAGCCTTGAGATTAGACTTCCTGAGTTTTTATATTAGCTAAACCATTTATTGGCTATATGATCTTAGAAAACAATAATCTAAACATTTTAAACTTTAGTTTATTCTTCCATAAAATTGAAAATTATAGTAAAAATAGCATCTAATGTGTAAGGATAGGTATTATAAACTACTTTCAAATTACATATATATGTATATATACATACACACACATATATGTAATTATGTATTTATTATTCATTATAAGAGAGAAAATATGGTGTTGAAAAATGATGTCTTTTAAAAATTTAAAAAATGAACATTCATCCCTTCATTATGTTGAGCTTTCAAAGTAGAGGAAAAAGTAACATGATGAGGTAATATAGAATATTATATCCAAAGAAGTAACAAGATCTTAAATATATTTAATCTAGGCTTGCCATATTAAATTTGAGGAATTTAAGAAGGATCAGAAGGAGAACTGTCATAAAATTACAAGACACATTACTGACAGAGCCAGTTAGAAAATAAAAACATAGTACTCATGTTGGAAGATAAAATGTAAAATTTTAAGAAAATTTATATTTTCTGTGACCAACTCAATATTTGGCATGTGTTAAGTATAAAATAATTTTAGAATTAAAAGTAGGGGCTGGGGATGTGGCTCACTGGTAAAGTGCTTGCCTGGCATGCATGAGGCCATGGGTTCAAATCCCCAAGCACTGAAAAAAAAAGTGAAAGAAAAGTAGAGAGTTAGAATATATATAGAATAGAAGTCAGATTAAAAGTAGAGACAGTGCTGTCATCTGTGAAGTACCCATAGCTCCTTGTCTTTTGAAGGACTTTCCCATTGGCTTGATGCATTAAGCTCTGGCTGCACATTCTTAGATGGTAAAGGGAGGGAAGCCTAAGGTTTTACTTGAACTTCCTTCAGTTGAAAATGTCATTCCATTTCAGAGACTATAAGTAAGTAAATCCTTAGGTTGGCCACTTGTAAAAAATGGACCATAGAAAAATCAATTTTGAGAATAGTGACATCGTGTTCATGGATAACAGGAGTGCTGAGAAGAACAAGGCTCCAAGACATCAGTGTCAGTCTCACACTCATCCAAACACATCTTTAGAGGACTTCATGTTTCATCCATAGCCCAGTTTAGATACTACATTTATTGAAATCTGGACCCAAGTATAAAGTGAACTAGTTCAGAATAATTCAATCCTGAAAGAACCAAATAGGCTCTTGGCCCCAAACACCCAAGAATTGAATTGGCACCATGGCAATGCAATGAAAATTATATCGCAAAAATAAATGTCTAAAAGTAGCATATGTAGAATAATAGAGTAAGGACCTCCAGAAACACACGCTTCCAACTAAGCAAAGAGAACCCTGCAATAAATGGCCAATATTTTCAGCACTCTGGAAATTAAAGTGAGGCTTGTAACAGTATGAGGAGTTTTATTTCATAAAAATTGTTGTAAGTAAATCAAGTTTTGAGCTGTGTTTACAAACTTATTCCCACCTCTGTCTTGTCAACCCCACAACAGCCTTGACAACCAACAAGCTTGCAACGTAGTTGTCAAGAGCAGAATCTAACAGCCATTGGGAATTGGGAAGGTCCATATTCGGAAAATTGTTACTATTTAACCTATCTGGAAACTACCTAAAAGACTATATTAGAGCTCTTCTTCATTTGATCTGACTAGGAGCTTGATCTATAAAACAGCTTTGTCTCCAGAAAATTTTTTTAGAAAAATAAATAAGCAGTGGCAGCTTGTTAGCATTGCAGTTGTTTTAGGTGACAATGTCAATTGTATCTATCAAGAGGCTGACAAAAAAATTAGAGAAATTAGTAAACAAGATGCCTAGAGCATGCCTTGAAAAACTCTGACATAGTTCTGGAAATGTGGAAGTCCATGTGTATATGCAGGGCTGTGCCCAGAAAATGCCTTATAAGACCCTAATCTCTTAACTCTGGATGAACATGAGTTTTGCACAAGCAGAAGATGAGGATTAAGGCACAATATTTTTTATTTTTTATTTTTTTAATTTATTTATTCTACTTAGGTATACATGATAGCAGAATGCATTTTGATTCATTGTACACAGGTGGAGCACAACTCCATCTTTTCATTTCTCTGGTTGTACGTGATGTAGAATCACATTATACATGCAGTCATACATGAAGCTAGGGCTATAATGTCCATCTCATTCCACCATCTTTACTCTCCTCATTCCCCCCTCCCTTCCCTCCCCTTTGACCAAAGTTCCTACATTCTTCCCATGTCCTCTCCCCCATTATGGATCAGCATCCACATATCAGAGAGAACATTCAGCATTTGTTTTTTTGAGATTGGCTTACTTTGCTTAGCATGATATTCTCCAACTCTATCCATTTACCTGCAAATGCCATAATTTCATTCTTCTTAACTGCTGAGTAATATTCCATTGTGTATATATACCACAGTTTCCTTATCCATTCATCTTTTGAAGGGCATCTAGGTTGGTTCCACAGTTTAGCTATTGTGACTTGAACTGCTATAAATATTGAAGTGGCTGAGTCACTATAGTATGCTGTTTTTGAGTATAGACCAAGGAGTGGGATAGCTGGGTCAAATAGTAGTTCCTTTCCAAGTTTTCTAAGGAATCTCCATACTGCTTTCCAGATTGGTTGTACCAATTTGCAGTCCCACCAGCAATGTATGAGTGTACCTTTTCCCCCACATTCTCACCAACACTATTGCTGTTTGTATTCTTGATAACTAGCATGAGATGAAATCTTAGAGTAGCTTTGATTTGCATTTCTCTAATTGCTAGAGATGTTGAACATTTTTTAATATATTTATTGATTGATTGTATATCAGGAAGCCCAGACCCAGGCCCAGTACCATCCCCACTGCCTTCAAATTTTGAAGAGAACAGCTTTTAGAAGCCAGAAAGGGCCATGAGGTGGAGTTTCTCTCAGAACCTCTAGAAAGGAAGCAGCCCAGCTATCACCTTGATTTTAGCCTAGTAAAACCCATTTTGGACTTCTGAACTGTGACTTAATAAGTTTATGTTGTCTTAAGACAGTGGGAATACATATTTGGTGTGCTTTGTCAACAAAGAACTCTAAAATTAGCAAAACTATCCTCCAAAAATAAAGAGGAAATTAACATAGTTCCAGAAAAACAGAACCGGAGAATTCATCAGTAGTATATCTGTACTACAAGAAATACCAGAAGAAATCCTTCAGGCTGAAATGAGAAAACACTAGACAGTAACTTGAATCCATATGAAGCTGAAAGGAGCACCAGATATCAGTAACTAAATAGGAAAATGTTAAACATGGTATAAATGTGTCTTTGTTTATAACTCATTTCTTCTATTATCTAATTAAAGGACTCAAAGCTATAAAGTAACTTTTATAATACTGTAGCCATGGGACTATAATGTACAAAGGTGTAATCTGTATGATAATAAAAGCACAAAGGAAGAGGGTAGCAAAGATGTGTTGGAACAAATATGTTAATAGAATGTAAAATGACATAAGAATAAATCTATCTGGAAAACATAGCTATTATAAACATATATGCATCAAAAATCAAAGCCCCAAAATACATGAAAGGAAAAAAAATCACTAAATTGAAGAGAGAAATAGAAAATCTGACAAAAGAAATGACAAAATTAAATACTGACTTTCAATAGAGCAGCTACTCAAAAAGTCCACAAGAAAAAATAAGACTTGTACATTACTATAAATCAATTAGCTCTAACAGACATTTGTAATTCACTTCAACCAACAACAGTAAATAATAATTCTTAAGTGTATATGAAACACTCAAATACCTATCATGATAAGAAACACAAAAAACTAGAAATAGAAGAGAAATTCTTCAACTTCAAACTTGAAACTCCCACATTTAACAACATACTTAATTGCAAAAGACTGAAAACTTTTTCTCTAACATAAGGAATAAGCAAGGATGTTCACTTCTATTCAGCATTGCCCTGGAGGTTCTAGCCAGGCCAACTGGACAATAAAAATAAATAAATGTATCCAAATTGGAAAGGAAAAATAAATTCTAAGGAATCCTCAAGAAAACAGCTAAAAATGCTACAAGATATAAGATTGTGATGTCTTTTAAAAATCTATTGTATTTTGTACAGGTAATTGAAAATTATCCATCTGAAAATGAAATTTTAAAATGTCATTTACATGTCATCACAAAAAAAAATGTACAAAAGCAAATTTAGCCAACTACGTATAAGATATATACACTTAAAACTACAAAACATATTGTAAGAAATTTAAGAAAAACTGAATAAGTGAAAAGATAAATCCATTTCCCTTTTCTGAAGACACTGACAATTTTTTTTTTTTGGTACCAGGAATTTAGCCCAGGGACACTTCAACACTGAGCCACATCCCCAGTCCTTTTTATTTTTTGATAAAAAGTTCCTGCTAAGTTGCTTAAGGCCTTTCTTGGTTGCTGAGGCTGGCTTTAAACTTACCTTCAGTACCTTCCCCACCAGCCACTGGGATTACAGGCATGTGCCACTGCATCCAGCCTAAAATTCTTACAGAAATTCAAAAGACCTGGGGTATCCAAACTGATCTTGAAAAATCTACCTGATTTTAAATCATACTACAAACATTTGGAATCCAGATAGTGTGATATTGTCCAAAGAACAGACATGCAGATCAGTGGAATAGAACTGAGAAATAAGTCCAGATATTACATGTTTCCATTTATGTCAAATATCTAGAGATATTTATGCAAATTCATAGAGAGAGAGAGTAGATTGAGAACTGAGGATGGGTTGGAAGTATAGACAGCAACTGACAATAGGTACAGGGTTTCTATTGAGGGGACAAATACTTTCTAAATTTAAATAAAATGAAACAGTTGTACAACTCTGTGAAAATACTAAATTATATTATATTTTACACTTGAAAGGTTGAATTGCATGATTTCTGAGTATCTTAATAAAACTGTTACCAAAAAAGTAAGAATAAATGATCTATTCTTATGAACAATTTTCAAAGATATTTATGTAATACAGAATGGCTTTATATAACATTTAATATTTATCTAAATTAATATAGCAGTTACAATACTGTTCTGAATCTGGGTTTTATTTTCCTCCCTCATTTATCTCTGCTTTTCCATCCAATGAACATTTGTGCCCTGTGCAAATCTCATCTCTTTATTGTGTTTCTTTTTGTCCCTTTCTTTTTCATTAGGGTCTCCTTGATTTTATAGCTATTAGGGCAAAGGAATACCACCTAATTATTTTTTTAACTCTCAATTTACTTTTCAAAGCACATTCTCTGAAGTAACTTTTTTTTCAGAAACAACCAGTTTACCTTCCAATCCGAGAGGAAGCTGAAGGTAAGGGAAAAGATGGAAAAGGCATTTATCAAGGCTAAGTGGCACCACTTCATGATTAAGTTTAAACTAAAAAAGACTTAGAAAGTACTGCTCATTGTAGATAAGCAAATTGAAGTTCACTTGCTCCTTCTTGAATTATAACAATAGAGACAGCAGGGGAGGTCTGGGTAAGGAAAGTAATTTAGTTAACACTGAGGTTGAACGGTACCTCATAACTATCCCATGCCATTGCTCATCAAAAAACAAAGTAGGCAAAGACTTGGACTGTCCACAGTAACCATGCAAGATACTGAGGCCTTCTAATTTCTTTTTTAGTGCCTTTTCCATTTTGTCTTTGTAGGAAAAAAGTCAAATGTCCCCAGTATTCATTCCTCCCCTTTTACATCGGGAAGAGAATCCTCTGGGTTTGATAGATCACATGATCTACTTTTCATTTCCTAGCATGGGAGCCTAGGGCATGTGCACTTTATGCAGCTCTACCCTACAGAAGATTTTCTGCCTTCAGTTGCTTTAGTCTTGGTTATCTTGAACTGAGAAAAACTGTCTCAGGGATGATGCACACATAGTTAGAAAAAAAATCACATTTCTGTATAATTTTGTGGGGCAAAGACTCCTCAATTGCCCCACACTACTCTCCTTCAAACTGTTCTATGAAGAAAAAATAAAAACTTCTATCTTACATAATCCATTGCATTCTGACGTTTGTTGTTACAACTCAACCTATGCCTAACAATTACAAATGTGAAAGAAACATTTCCTTTGGGAAAGGAAATACATACTTCCCATCTGTGTTAGTCCATTCTAGCTGCTATAACAAAAATGTCATAAATTGAGAGCTTCATTTTAAAAAATCAAATTTCTTATCATTCTGGAGTCTGGGAGGTCCCAGATCAAGAGCCCAACAGATTTGGTGTCTGGTGAGAACCCATTCCTCACAGAGGGCACAATTTCCCTTGTGTCCTCTCTTGGTAAAAGGAGCAAGGCAGCAAGCTGTCTGGCGTCTTTTATGAGGGCATTGATTCTCCTAAAAGCAGAGCTCTCATGATCTAATCATTTTATCAAGTTCCCATCTTTTAATACCATTACCTGGGGGTTTAATATTCAACCTATGAAATTTTAGGGGGTAGGGGAACACAAACATCCAGACCACAGCACTGTCCGTGCACTCCCAGTATTTTGCAGATTATCTGGTTCATAACGTGATTTCCAAAATGGGCTGCTCAATAAAAACAAATGTGAAAGAAGGAACATCTAGGAAGGAAAGGAGAAATTGTGTGTGGAGAACAACGTAGAAAAATTACCAGTTAGGATAAATAAAAGTGCTTTGAGGGGAACACTTTCACAGGCCTTTCGCTTTCCTCTGCTACTTCTCAGAGTCTGAGTTCACAGAGTCAGGTTGGGTTACAGAGGCATTTTGAAGTGGAGTAATTCCCAAAGATTCCCCTAGAGATTCCAGATTGCTTGCCTGGCCCTGATCCGGGATGTGAATCTTATCTCTTAACTGAAGCATACATTTGTAGTTGTTTTTTAAGAGAACTACAGTTGGCATTATTCCAAAGCACCTGAATATCAGAAAAAAGGCCATCTGCTCCCTACAAAACTTATGTTTTCCTTGTGTCAAAATATAGATAAAGCAGATGAGCCTGGCCAGGTCAACGGATTGGTAACTGGATCCAGGAAGTCAGATTTCCAGTCCCCTCATGGTTACTCCTGGGGGGCTGATGATTCCACCCATACCCTAAATAAAAAACCTGTACTATAAGAGAGCTATCAGAACAGTGTTTCACTCTGATCCTGAAGAGAGAATTTTCACTATAGAAAGTACCCTTTATATTAATATTCAGCTGGTGATTGGCAATGTATTGAAGAAAGCAAAACTAAAACAGAAAAAAATTAAAAGAGAGTAACAACAATTATCCAAATGCCCAGGAAGTTGTGCTATGGAAAGTAGGACTTTTAAGGGACCTATCAATTCATCTCCTACATCCTTGGCCACTAATGGATAGTTCCCTAGAGCAAATTTCCAATTATTTTAACCAGGCTACTTTTAAATGGCTCAGGTGGAGAGGATTTTTACAACTTCCATTGGGGGAGAGTATTCTGCGGTCTGATACACACCGCTGTTTCGAATTGGTTGGTTTGGTAGGAAAATTTCCTTTTTAAATTTATTTGTTTTGTTATTTTCCACCAAGAACCTGCTGTATTGGAAAGAACTGGGTTACCACATGCTGGCTTCTTATCCTCTTCATCAGTGTGAATCTCCATTCTCATGAAGTTTCGATCTGACTTCTCAATATCACGGCCTACCGCATCAATTCCATCTGGCTGCAGGATCCTTGGGTGAAGCCCCCTGCAGAGGGATCCACAATCACTATCAGAAATAATTTTAACCAACACCTGGAGGCCTCCTTCTGGCTGACCCATTCATTTGCCCCCCTCCTTCTGTCCTTCAGGTTTCCACCTCCTCAAACACAGAAACTAAACCTGATCACTAACTAGCCATTCTACTCCAAGTTTTCATGTGATATAGTTTCTGAACTTTTAAAGCCAATGTGAATATATAGAACTACAAAATGCTTTGCGATAGGATTTAATATAATACTGTTACTTGGGCATCTTTCATGTATTGTGTACTTACTCTCTTCAACTCAAGAACTGTGCGCAAGATCATGTCTTCTAATGTCTATCGTGAGCTTTTGCATCTCAGAGCATTAGCCTGTGTCTCACATGTAGCAGGCACTTAGGATGCAGTTTTCAAAAACATTAAAAAAAAATATTATCTGGATTTTTTCAAGATTGCTGTGATAAACTTCAAGACATATATAAAAGTATAGCTGAACTGTGTCACCTTAATAAAATAATCAACATGTTGCTGTCTTCATAATTAATTAAGTGAATATATCTTCTAATTAAATTTGCATTTATACCACAGTCTCTCCAATGAGTTGCCATAGTGTAATAAAAAGTGCACGGACTTTAGATTTAAATAGTCTTTGGTTTGACTCTTTACCACTTGTTTTCTGATTAAAGTTGGGTAGGTCATCTAACCTCGCCCAGCTTCTGTTTCCTTATCTCCAAAATGAACATAGAAATAATTATTCCGTGACCTTGTCTTGCAGATTAAATGGGATCACTTATTTGAAGGTACTTAGTCTGGTGCCTGGCCTGTAGTTTCTAAATTGAATCAATTAAGATGCTTTAACACATGAAACAGAAAGTCAAACTAAAAGTGGATTAAATGGTAAGAAAAATTTATCTCATACTGTAAAGCTCCTTTAGGGCATCTTTAAGGTTGGTAGATGAGATGGCCCAAAGATAATCATTATTGTGCTGTGTTTCTGCTCTACGGTGCTCCATGTGCTGGCACCTTCTCTGCTTAGAGTTGCTGATTGGTTGCTACAAATTATGTTTACAGAGACAGTCATACCCTGCAAGTAGAAGAGTCATTTCCTCTTGTGAATCAAAGGGGGAAATTTTTTTTTTCCAGAAGCTTTCAATGTATTTTTTTTTCTGTAGACATTGGTTAATATTGCTTCACAAGTTATGCTTTAGCAGCAAGGAATCCTGGAAAATAAGCATCTGTCATTTTCAACCTCTTGAAGGAAGCAGAATCCACTGGACAGAAAGAAACTGGGAAAAGGTTATTGATGGGGGAGGCTTTTGAGATTAACTGCTTGTGCCTTTCACTGGATCCATTGTATGTCCTATTCAATAGGCTTACAGATATGCTTGATAGTTGCTTTAATGCTCATCAATTTTATTCTATACATGGGGAAATGAAGCAGTTGGTTTTATAAAAACACAACCTGCATTGTCAATCTGAATTGTGAACTAATTTCAAGTCTGCAATGTACAAAAGAATCCTATAAGTATATAGCTGAATTATTTAATGTATCCGTACATTTTCTTACTGTTACACTGAGGGCTAGTTCTTTAACCTCTCTGATCCTTTGTTTTCCGATCTATGTGAACAATTAAATACATATCTAGTTTCATAAGCCTATTGTAAGCTTTAAAACAGCTAATATTCATGTTGACATCTAAAATTATTACTGACATTATGGACTTGCTCTCACTGTGAATTCAGATTGAAGCTTGGTGAACTGCTTAAAGACATTTGCCTTCTTTCCCCTATCACAACTCTTCTGAAAGTTGTAGCATCATAGAAAGATGATTCTTCCCTGAGGACCCAAATCATGTTCTAGTTCCACTGTTACTTTCTGTGAATTTACCAGGTACATTTGCTTTTCTAATTATCAAACTCTATTTTCCCTTCCAGGCATGGTAGTACATGACTGTAATTCCAGTGGCTCAGTGGGCTGAGGCAGAAGGATTGCAATTTCAATATATCAAGGCCCTAAGCAACATAGGGTGACCCTGTCACAAAATAATACAAGAGAAAAAGTAAAAAGAGATGGGGCATAGCTCAGTAGTAATACACCCCTAGGTTTAAGCCCCGGTGCCAAAAATCAATTTTTCCTATGTTGTGGGGTTCTTATAAGAAATCATAAGGACCAGTCACTGTGCCTATGTTATAGTAGACATTCAACTAGTGAATGGTTAACATATTTAAAATTATTTATGTTTTTTTCCCTTTTGGTAAGAAAGATGGTAAAGATATCAGATGTTAGTGACACATGTGGAAATGGGAATTCTCATATATTGCTGCTGAGAATGTAAAATTGAACAAGTACTTTGGAAAATCATGTCAAAATTTCTAAAAATTTAAACACATAGCTACCATATTATCCAATTATTCTTCTCCTAGACAATTATTCAAGAGAAAAGGAAATATATATGCATATGAAGACTGATATACATGTACTCATTTATTCATAATGGTCCCAAACTGAAAAAACCACCCAAGTGTCCATCAACAGGTATAGGGATAAGAAACGGCAATAACCAGCTATGCAATAAAATAATACTCATCAATAAGAAAGAATTGTTCATTCATGCAATAACCTGGATGAATCTCAAAATAATTGTGCTGAAATGATTCAGACCAAAAAAAATATGTGATATGATTCCATTAATACAAACATGTAAAAAATGTAAACTGATGGTGACAGTAAACAGATCATGGCTATTGAGGGTGGGGGTGAGGGAAGGACAGGTGGAAGAGTTACCAAAGGACAAAGTGAGAGGTATGCTCACTGTCCTGATTGTTGTGGTACTGTCACAATTGTAGACATATGTCAATATACATTAATTGCAACACTGTAAATATGTACAATCTATTGCATATTAATTATATAGCCAAAGTTGTTTTTTCTTAAAAGATGGTAAAAGTCATAACCCAGTGGGTGCAATCTTCTGAAGCATAGAGACACAACCAAATGATTAAGTTAAGTGGACCAGGAACAATTACCACGTAAATGCATTTGTAGGTCAATGACTAACAGAAGTCTAATGAATTATTTTAACCTACATGAGGACTTGAAAGTAAAAGTGGCTTTGGAGCTAGGATGTGGGTCTCAATTAGAATCTTAAGCAAAATAGGGCGTGTCTGGACTCACAATTCTTACCTTGCTTAATTGAAGTGAGTCTTGCCTTGCTGTGGAGCCAGGAGCTTGGCTTGTACTTTCCATTGTCCCCATTTTATTTGATCCAGAGCTCTTGATTTACTGCTAATCCCTCCACCCCCTTGCAATTCGATGGCCATGTTCTACTTCTCAAGCACCTCTCTAGCTTATTATTTCTTTAATTGCACCCTTTACCCATACTGCTCTCCTTGGTCACATTTGCTCAATTAGCTTCTTAATTTTAGACAAGGGACATCACAGCCTTGTGTATCGCATTTTTTTTTAACTCTCCTGCACTCATGATAAATGATTAATGTAAATACCTTTAACATCAGGGGATGCTCCTATTCCAACTCCAACACAAACTTGTCATCTTGTAAATCATCCTGTAACCTGGTATCTTATTTTGGAGGAGGAAAAAAAACTTGTAAGAGAATATAAAAGAGAAGCAAAATAACTTTCAAGGTGGCCTTGATGAAAATAAAGGTCAGACAGAAAGAACAGTTTCTAATTGTAGATGCATAAAGTCTGCATGGAGCTGCCTACCTTTTTCTCAGAAATGTAAATTCCTTTCTGTTTGGAGATGCTTGGCAAGATATTCTATTCCAGATGTTGCCCATATAAACAATCTTCATCTTGTCCTCTCTTGGCAGTGAACTGTGATAAAGAGAAGAATGTTAAGGTTCAGAGTAGAAATGAAGATGTTATTTAGAAGCCAGAAAATAAGATATAATCCAATGCAGTGATGTTCAACACCAGCTCTGGTGTCTCTGATTGTTTTGGGGACCCCACTTTCTGCCATGCAAAAGTGTTGGGGATGAGGATCTATTCTATGAGGTTGGAATGTGGTCTTGAATTCTATATGAAATCAAAACTCTCAGAGTTATGAGTCCTCATTTAATCCAAACTTTTCATTTTACAAGTAAAAAAAAAAAACCTAAAGCTTAGGAGAAAAAAATTATTTGCTGAGGTCACACAGTTAGAAAAAAGAGTTGGGGAGGCTGAGGGGAGGGAGAAAACTTGTTTGGGGAATAGAAAAGTCAGAGCTAGACAGCAAGTTGGGCCCTTGGCAAGAGAAGACATGAGAGTACGGAAGCCTGTTTGGACAAGAGGCAGGAGAATGATGGTGAAAGCAAGGAGAACAGAGGCTGTGAGGATGATTGACTGGCCCAATCCGCTGCCCGATGGGCCTCTTGTTGTTGAACGTGGCTTCTTAATCAACCATTTCTAGTAGACTACACAACGAGGGCAAACACTCAAAATTCAAATAGGAAATTGTTTCCCCTGGGCTGGCAAGGCACAAAATAAAACAACCCTGTAAATCTGGACTCCCATATGTGGTTCTCAGCTGGTGTGAGTCCCTGAATGAATTACATGCAGCCAGAGAAATTAATGCTACACACATGGGGGCCCAACTTGAAAGGAAGAATTGCATCTGAGAAGACTCTGCCAGGCATTAAGGAACTCTGGAAAGCAGACAGAGTCCACATTGATATGGTATGTTACAGAGGACCCCCAGTGACATTATGATCAAGCACAGGAATAATGTATAATAAATGAGCAAGAACACAGATTGAAAGGAGAGCAGAAACACATTAGAAGGTTGCCTTAATATCTAGCCTCCACTAGTTGGGTGGAACTAGGTGTGTGTTAACTCCCTCTTTCCTGCTCATCGGAAATGCTGCCTGTTCCCCGTGAATTTAGTGCTCTTTACACCAGTTAAAACCTGTAGCTGAATGATTTAGGGTGACCCCTCTTCCTCCTGGCCTCCAACTAATTGACTTGAGAGTGAGTTACAGTCCCTAGAGAATAGCAGCCACACATAGGGTATATTTTTAATGTCAATTTCTGCAGGAGCTTTTACACAAGGAAATTGTTGAAACAATTATTCTCTCTGTCCCAGGCCCTAGAATAGATATTGATTTTTAGCCCATTAGGTGGGAAAGGAATAGATGGGTGTATGTAAATGCAAAATGGGATGACAGTCACTCAGGTCTTTATGTAAAGCAGTGATACCCAGATATTGAGGGAGTTGTGATTTTTGACCTCTCTTTAAAGAGTCCTGTATGTTTGGAAAGCTGGAAAACAAAAAGACTAAGAGATTTTTATGGCCGTAGTCATGGAGCAGATAGGTAGAAATGAGATTAGTGAACTCCAAAGTAAGAAATATCAACAAGTGACTTCAGAGATGCTTTACTTTTGTCATTGATGGTAGCAGTGTTTGCACTTAGGTCTAAAATCTAAAATTCAAGATTATTTATACATGCAGGAGAGTTTCCAAGGTGCGTGAGTCAAAAGACACATTTCACTAGCAAGGCTTCCTGCAGCAATCATGGATCCTTGGGAACCATCCTGTAGCACATCACAAGATAGAATAGTCCCAAGTAGGTATGGGTAAGATGTAGTCCAATGATATAGCAAAAATAGAATGAAATTTCCAGAGTTCAAAGATAATTTCCTTCAAAAACTCAAGTTAATTAAAGATTTTCTTTACAATGATATAATTGCATTTGGATTTGTTTTCTTAAGTGGAAACTGACAGGTGGGACGCACTATGCAAAAGAAACATTTGATGCAAGTTTTGGCCAGAGAGCACATCAAAAAAATCCCTGAGTTTGCAAAGATGCAATGTGAACAATATTGTTTCAACGATTTCATTGTTCACAATTCCTTGCTCAACAATTTCTTTTCAGAACACCCTTTGGGCACCTACTGTTTTCTGAGAAGAGGCTGCAGAGTTGA
This sequence comes from Xerus rutilus, assembly GCA_028644305.1. NCBI lineage: Eukaryota > Metazoa > Chordata > Mammalia > Rodentia > Sciuridae > Xerus > Xerus rutilus. The sequence continues at coordinate 44,449,260 of CM053400.1, read as the reverse complement.
TAAAAGCTGACTGTCATCTTTACCTTTGACTAAGCTGCCTACATAATTTAATTCCAGGTTAACTTTTCTGCTGTTTTTACTTTATTTAGCTAATAGATTGGTCAGCATCCTCTATCCTGATTTTCTTTTGCACCGCTCTTACCAGCTTACAATTTTTCTACAGTCTCTGATGCAATGGGAAACATTTAGCTCTGGAACAGTATTGTGTACATTAGGGAGGGAAACCTGGAAATGAGCAGGAGACGGGGAGGCAGCACCTTCTGAAGTCATTTCCTTTTAAGGGAAAATCCTCAAATTGTAATCATGAGGCTTGTACTTACTGATATTTTATTTTGAATCTTCTTTTAATATAGTGTAAAAAAAAAAAAGTAACTGCCCACGCCATGCACCTGTTTGAACAGTATCTTGAGTAGCATCTTCATTGACAAATGAGTACTTCTGAAGAATGATCTGTATTTAAAACTAAGCTGATCAGTTCTTATAAAGAGAAGCAGAACAGTGTGATAGGAAAGGTGCAAGGAATGAAAAGAAGAGAAGCAGGATTTACATTAGGAAAATGAGTTGGCTTTGTTCATCCGAGCAGATGAACAAAGACTATGAGGAGCAAAGTGAAAACACTTTATGTTCTGCATATAAATGTTCAGCATGGGTATCATCACCACTATTTACTAAATTCTATAAAAATTATCTAATACCAGGAAATAATGATTATCCTTTAGATACCATGAGATTGCTAAGGCTGGCACTGTCCCCATTACTGAGATAAGAAAATGTAGGTGTAGAGACTTTAAATTACAGAGTTAGTAATGAGGGGAGCTGAAATGATTATTTAGGCTCTCTGTCTGCAAGATCAGAGCTCTTGCCATCTTATCTGGGCATCATAAGAACCAATAGAAGCTCTTTTGAAAGTAAAGCTTTTGCTTTTCAGCCTTAGAAACTCCTGTGGTATTAATGCCCAAGAAGAACTAGAGGTCCACTTATAAACTCCTTTTTGAGATTTTTGTTTGTTGATTGGTTAGTTTTGTTTTTGTTTTAGAGGCAGGATCTCATCAAGTTGTTCAAGTGGGCCTTGAACTTGTGATCCTCCTACTTCAGCCTCTCAAGTGGCTGAGATTATGGGCAAGAATCACAAGAGAGAGAAGTGGCAGAGACACCTGATGTAGGGCTGCATCCTTTGCATTCCCTGATGCTGACAAGAGAGCCAAGGCAGGGGTAGGGGCAGCATCCAAAGTCCAGTTGAGGGATAAATTTAGTCATGAACATGGGTCAACCACCCTGGTAAAGTTGGAGGGGACTATTTTGTGTTGAATAAACTTGAAGCAAATAACTAAATAATAAATAAAGGAGAGATTTAGACCCCAGGTCTAAGCTTTAGAATCATTATCTCATAGAGAGGAATTTCTGCATTTGGCTGTTTATCTTGTTCTTAACACAATGATTGGCCAGGTTTGGGAACCAGAGCTGAAGAACTTCTGCTGGAGACCTCATTTCCACTGCAGGAGATCCTCATGCTCCTTCCATCCACACAATTCAGGACAGTCAGATGGGAAGATGGTGAGAACTGTAAGGCCTCTGTACAAAGGCCTTAGGTTCTGCCTCATTATGCTCCTGACAAGTTCACAGACCACAGGCAATTCCTTACCCCTTCCTGGGCCTTTGTTTCTTTAAGTTTGGAGTGTTAAACTAGATATTTTCTCAAAGACTTTTTCCACCCTTAGATCTCCTTAAACATATCTGAATACATGCATTCTTTTAGCCTTTCCCATGTCACTGGATCCTCTCACCTTTGGACCTTTGTCTGTTGAGGTTAAAATGGGAAGGCCTGGGGAGCACAGATGGGTTTCCTCTGGTATTGTACAATGAGATTTCTGGATTAGGTATCTTGCCTGAGTAGAACTTTTGGGTCAATCACTCTGTGAGATAGTACAGGGCCACCAGATGGCCAGTTTTTCTCTCAGGTGATGTGGAATATGTCTTTGGCCTGCAGAGTCCCTCTATCTTCCAACTACAACAAACACCTCAATAAGCAAAGCTTTATCCTGGGCTCTTGTTTCCTTACAGAAATTCAGTCTAGCATTTTGACAGGGAGAAATACTGTTTTCTGTACTCTACATATAAGGATGAGGGAGGGGCAGAGGACAAGGAGTCCTTTGCCTTACTGTACATTTGCCTCTGCCCTGCCATTTAGGGACCTTAGCAATACCCATTTTCTCAGCCATACCTCTTCCACCTTCCTCTGTATTATGGTCCAGAGCCTCTTTGAGTTGCTGATGGACAGAACACACTACTTTCTGTTAGAATAATTAATGCTAGCTATTTAACAAACCTCAGGGGTTTAACAAAATGAATATTACAGCTTGTTCACCTCAAAGTTCAAGCCACTAGCTCTTCCCTAAGGGTTATTGGATTCATGTTCATTCCATTTTGTGACTTTACCATCCCCAGAACTCCTTGGAATCCTCCAGGAGATATTCTGCACTTAGAAATGGGGGAAGAAAGAAAGCCCAAAAGAGGACTGTTTATAGGGCCTTCAGGCTGGAAAGTGGCAAACTCTACTCATGTCCATATTCTCTTGGTCAGAATCTGGTCAATAACCCAAACCTAACCAAAAGGGAGAGAGAAACAAAATATGCAACCATGCTAGGAAGTAGAAATATGATGAGTGGCCACCTAGTTGTCCAGCTCCACACTGCATCAAGAGTCAGGAGCACTATGTTCTAAGCAGCAGCATCTCTATGTTCTAAATCAGCAGCATTTGTCAAACTTCTCTTAATTTTTCTCCTTCCAGAAATTTGTTGAAACACCTTGTTCCATTTTGCTTTAGTATGATAGGTCTGTTCCTTTTTGAACTTTTGTATGTTGTTCTAAGTTGAGTAAGTTGTAAAAGAGAAGAAAATATTTGGCAAACTCCATCACTTCACATTGGAAGAAGGCGTCTCTCAAGTAGTTCACCAAATTTCCTAAGCCACGTGGAGTCAATTCCAGATTTCCTGTTTCAGTGTCTGGGTACCCCCTCTCCTACACAGCTCTAGGTGACCACTGAAATGAGATAAGAATGCTGCAGCTTTGTAACTTGCTATGTTACTTGGGGTTTAAATGCTTTAAACTTCAATTTCTTCACCTATAATTTGGTGAGAATAGTGATGACTTCCTAGGCTTCTGTTGGAGATTAAATAAAATGTAGAATGACTAGCATAATGCCCATATCAAGAAGTCACTCAATCAATGTTAGTTATTATTCTTGTATTATCATTTTCATCCAAGTATGAATTTTTTGGTTCAAAGAATAGAAACATCCTGGTCAAGGTCATAGTATATCCAACTAAACAACTGACCTGGAATATGCAGCATCATCACCAAACCTCAAATCCCAGTCTCTCTTCCTAGTCACTTTCTGCTATGCAATCTTTTAACTAGCATCTTATCAAATACGTGAGAATTGCCTAGCATGGTTATATATATTAAGATGCAAGAAATTGGGAGAAACCAAATATTTTCCATGAATTCATCCTAGTAGTTTTTTTTCCTCTTTTCAGAAGATTTTAAATATTAAAGAGCTTAAAAGATAAAGAGGTTAACCTTTTTATAAAAGAGGAAGACTTAGTAAATTAACTCCCAAGGACACATTTAGACCTAAGGACCCATGTGTAGATACAAAATAGATGTGTGATTTAAAATAGCATAGAGAGGCTTGTTTGTTAAGCATTAAGGGCATTTTATCTTAGGATATTCTATCTTGTTCAAAGATTTTCTGCAGTGCAGGAAGAATGGAAGTACCAACCACCACACCCTGTTCTGGTTTTCTTCATAACGAATTCTACACACACGTGTACATACACACACACACACACACACACACACACACACGTTCTTCCTGCCCATGCCCACCTCTGTCCATCTTCAACCCACCCACACGTGATCTCAGCAGAGAGGATGAAAACCTGGCTTACATATTTAATCTCTTTTTGCTGAATAGCTTTTTCCATCTGGTTTCCAGAATTCTTGTCTGAAAATTCTGGGGTTCAACCTAAATGTTTAAAAAAAAAATCTGTCATACTTTAGTGTTGAGAAACTTGTGAAATAAAATTAACAGTATTAATTAAAACAATTTAACTAACATCAACTTATCAAGTTAACAGAGTGTAGAAAATGAATATTGGAATGGGAAACACATACTCAGGATTTTAGACCTACTTTGACTCCAGTGACTTGAGCAATTTTCATTCTTTCTGGGCTTTAATTTCCTCATGAGTTAATTACAGTATAGCTGTCCCTGGATATCCATAGGGGATTAGCTCCAAGACCCCCATGGATGCCGAGATCTATCGATGCTTAAGTCCTGTATATAAAATGGCATAGTATTTTTGTGTAATCTATGCCCATATTTCTGTATAATTTAAATAATTTTGAGATTACTTATAATACCTTATACAATGTAAACAGTCTGTAAATAGTCCTTATATTGCTTTGCTTATAGAATAAGGGCAAGAAAATCTATACAAGATGAGTATAGACACAATTCACTTTTTTGAGTATTTTCAATCCACTTGAGGACTGTCTGTATACTGTTAGTACTTACTGCCCCACAGAGTTTATTCATTCATTCTATATTCTTGTAGCATCTTTTATTGTCTGACAATTGTGTTAATTTCTATGGATACAATTGAAGTAAAACACGGACAATTCCCCAAAGCAGCCCAGTCTATTGGGAGTAAAGCACAGAGAGTAAAAAATGCTATGATAGAGTTATGTCCAGAATCCACAAAGGATCAAAAGCATTACAATGGAAAAATAGTATAAAGTGCTAGGTGAGAGGTAAAGATGTCCAGGCTAAAGTGGAGGGAGATGGGCTCCACCAATATCTGGATTCCTAACAGAGTTTAAGTTGCTAAGTCACTTCCATCTAGTCCTACTTTGACCTAGCAAGCCTTGCCTTTCTACGTCTAGGGCCCCACGTGAGACTACAATGTTCTGAACCATCGAAAATGGGTAGAAAAAGCTGTCCCCATGGGTGGACAGACAGGGAATTTGACATGTAGCTGGACAATGGGCAACGACTTAGATATTATCGGCATTCCACCCTCATCACATCACAGTAAAAATAATCAATTTTTCCAGTGATCACAGTGCTCTCTCAAACAGAAAGACTACTCCAGAGAGACTTTACATGGTCTCCTGCAGTTCCCTAGCACTAGCAGTCATAAGATATTTGATCTCAAAAGAGTCGGCATTCTCCTTTGGCAGCCTCCACGTCTGCCTGCCTGTCTTCTTGACTGTGGAATCTTCAGATGGGTTGAATCTCGTGCCCTTACTCCTTGGCCATAGATCGTTAATGTGGAAAACAAATGATCTGGCACCCTTGTACTCTTTTTCTGATCTGAGAACTTCCCCTCATCCTCTGGGATGAGGAATGCAGGAAGAAGTGGGGGAGGTTTGTAAAAATTGGACATAAAGGTTCATTCCAACTGTCATCCATCCTGACAGCTGTTGTTAGTTGTGGTATCTCCGGGAGCCAGAATTTGGCAAAGCCAGATTGCACCATCTCCTTTAGCAAACCTCTCTGCTTCTAGCCTGTCAGCTTTAAAATTTAATGGGGGACATTCCACAAACTTTCCCCCAAAATCAAGCCTGCTTATGTAGCAAATTTAGAGAAGCAAAATGATTTGTTTAAATTCACTCAACAGAGTCAAGGCTAGATTTCACATTCACGTTCAGGCTTCCTCCCCAACAATTTCTTTACTTTTTTTTTTTTTCCTTCAGATATTTTGTTAAATGCTGTTGTCTTATTTGTTGCACCATCCTTTAAGGCAAATTGTTTTCTATCCCAGTGCCACCATCTGCTACCTGTGTGAACTTGAGCAAGTCACTTTGCTTCTCTGAGCCTCAGATTTTTATCTGTTTTGGTATTTTCTACTGGAGGAAATAATATGTACCCTTTATAAGCATTGCAAGGATTATGTAATTTAATCCATGGAATTTAGTACAGTGGCTTACATGTGATAATTTTCTCAATAATATTTTTATTATTTTAGATATAATGTTTTTGAAATGACCGTCTGGATCTTGTCTTTCCACTTCTTTTACAATTGCAATTATTATACATTAAGTATTACTATGCAGAACAGACTCACCTTTTTAAAGAAGATTATACAAGATAGACATTGTTCTCTGTATTTTATGAATAAAGAGGTAGGCATTTAAAATCCATCACTTCCTCATTATTACATTTTATTGTTATTTACACTCTTGTGGTTATGGCTGTAATTACATGTCTATTAAGTACACAGTACAAATGGGATATAGTAGTATACTACTATACATCTCTTTCCCACTGTGTGTGGTGACATTACCTCAATTTTAAAATCGTACACAGTGCAACTATTTACACCATGGGAATTGGCAAATACTATAAACAGAGGTTTGATTTATTTTTTTGTTGATTTATACAGACTTGAACTGTATAAATAGGTAATAATAAGGTTGTACTGTGTGTGCAGTATTACAATGCAAACAACACAAATAATTGAGGAAATATTTGTCAGTATTCAAATATACTTAGATAATTTAGCAAAGAATTAGCTCATGCCATTAACAAACAAATGAAATTTCAATATTTGTCTTTGCTGTTTCACTTTTGTTCTCCTTATTAATACAAATGAAAATATCAACCAATATTCATGTCACAATCACACTCATTGATCAACAAAGTGACTTCGTTGCCAAACCAGATAGCAATTTACACTTATTTGCATTCCAATTTTGTCAAATCATGGTTGAAATGCAATAATAGGTTGCCTATAATTAGAAGAGTTCAGCAAAATAACAAGTGAAGTATTATATGAGAACTGGCTATATGAAATTTATTATCAATGTTATTATATATTTTATTATGGTAGGTAAATTGTGTGCTGCACACCCTATACATCAGTATAATATATAACAAATTTATGTACCTGTACATATGCACATATTTTCCCTAAGAAAACTGGTTTTTAAATATTTCTCAGTGAACCACTGCTCTCAAAACACAGCTACCTTCTAGTCCTCACCTCTCTGGCTCCTGAGAAGATTATAAATAAACCCTAGGATCCAGACACCAGCTAATATGTATCTCAAGCCCTGCAGTCTTTCTCAGGATCTATTTTCCCAGCATGCCCCTGTGTGAGCTCTGAGTCATTGTGACCTGGGTCTCTTGATCTGCCCTAGATAGAAGGAATTTTGCCCATTAGCATGGATAAAGCTCTTTTCTAGCCTCAACATGCAAATAAGGGCCTAAGAGAAGCTGAAATTCAAGGTCATTCCTACCAGCTCAGGGCTCAGGAAGCTTGTCGGGATTCGTCCCTTCCAGAACTTTTGTCTTTATGGAGTATGGTAACAGGCCAGTCACAGGCTAATGTCTGAGTGTTTTATCATTTTCATTCATCATCTCTAAGCCTGAACTGGCCCCAGTTTCACTTGTCTGGACTATGGATGTCCCCTGCTGGAAACCAGAGCTCACTGCAGCTGAGGGAATTGGAACAAATGCAGCAGCTGTGGAAGCATTTGTGTGTACGTGTAAGAACATTGTCCCTGGCTGCCTACATGCGTTGAAACAGGAACCCACTCAGCGATTTCACTTTGTCCTAGTTTTACAAGCCTGCCCTCCTTTACCAATTTTATCTCCTATGATAATGACTAGTTATCAAGTATTTAGCAGAGTGGGAAAGCTCTCAATAAACATTTATTGAAAAATAAAACACATCCTTGTTAGGTATATTATCCATTATCTCACTTAATCTTCAAAACAATGAAATAAATTAGGAGCTGTGACTAAATTTTTTTGTTAAAGATAGGACCCAGGCCTGGAGCTTAGGTAAGTGGCTTAAGATGAGCTTGTTTGTGGCAGGATTAATCTTACAACACAAATCAGATCTCCCCACCTAGGGGCTCACTTCTCTGCCATAGTCATAGCCTCCAGGGATTTCTTCTCTGCAATGTTCTATCCCTGAATGCCATTTCCTGCTTCCCCACTCCCAGCATTGCCCAGAGTGGGTCCCTTCCTTGGTCCTGTTTGCTATATACCTTGGCCAAACCCTTTCCCTTTTTCAGAGACTGAGTTTATTCATTAGAAAAATTAAGGAAATGGATTAGCTGACTCTTATTTTTCCTTCCAAATCTGAAATGCTGATGCTTTCTGAATTTAATTTCAGAATAGACATGCTGAAATCCAAATTGCTGGGGATTTCCTCTCTGGCCAAGAAAACAAAACTCAGTTGTATACTACTTGTGAGTTTTTATCAGGAGGATGGAATTCAGCCCCAAATCCAAGCCCTTTGGGAACATACTTTTCAGATCAGAAGCCACTGATGACTTACAGTGAGTGCACAAAAAGACCCATTTCTCCCTGCTCTCTGGTGAGCCAAAGCAAGGCTGCCAATTCAGACAGCCAGTTGGGAGTTTTCACCATGTGACAAGCCCAAAGGCATTTCTAAAGCTGCCAGCACAGAGGCCTGTCGAATCTGCTAAGGAACCAGATACAGCAGATAAATATCTTCCACAGCTTGGCATCTGGGGCCTGTGCTTGCCAGCTGAGGGAAGGGGCTGGGTTGAACAGTGCTAGGGGTGGGGATGGTAGAGCGAGAGCAGCAAAACAAATCACACACATTTCTCATTATAGTAAAAGAAAAATGGAGTGCTAAAGAGAATTTCAATTTTCTGGAAGGAGCAGATTAAATATGGGTGGATTATGTATAGAGTATTATTATATGAAGGACCAGATTATAAACAGATCAATTATGTAGTGTGGTCTTTCACACCATTGTTTTATTCAAAATCTGTTTTAGTATTTTGCATTTCTAGAATGCAACAAGCTTTATGCAACTGACTTAGTACGTTTGTATTCATCAGGGTAATATATATCATATATATGCATATGTACACACACACGCACACGCAGGCTCACACACCCATCTTGGATATCCTAGTTCTGCCCCAAATAGAAAATATAAATTTTATGTGTTATTTTTCATTGTCAGGAAATAAATGGCCATATGTTTTGGGTCATATACCCTAATTTTGTTGTTCAAAAATCTCTTTCCCATTTAGGCTGTTTAGATGCTATTCATTCAATTCCATCCCTTTCCTTCAGATGCAGTTCACTGTTTGTTGAGTGCCCACTATGTGTAAGACATCACTAGATGCCATGACCATGGAGATGATGAGACAAAGCGTCTTTAAGGACAGCCGAAAGGATCCAAGACTCAGGGCTAACCCTGTGAGGAGGGGTGCGGGTGGCAGGACAGTAGCCGTGGCTGAGGCACCTTTCTGTGTTACGATGTTTGTGGCAGGAGCTCATGTTAAAATAGTGTGACTCGTGTGTGTGTGTGTGTGTGTGTGTGTACATGATGCACATCATTTTTCCTTCTTTGATTTGTTGATTTTTCAAAAGGAAAGAGAGAGAATATGTATGAAGAGGAAAGTCTATAGCTATGTTAACAGGTTGTTTTCCAAAATACTTTTCACTGCCTTATTTTTTTATATATATTTTTATTGATAAATTGAAATGACCATGTTAGGAGAAAGCTGTGGACCATCTGATGCCATTTTCAAATTCGTGTTTTAGTTCCTTTGTGCCACTTCCTAGTACTTCGTTATACATACTTTTATAATATCATAAAGGTAATGAAATATTCTAGTTTTCCATTAATCTAATGCCATCTTCCCTCTGCAGTCTCCTGCCATCTCTTTCTTATCTTTGCCCCATCCTTCCCCACCTTGCACCTTTACCTTTAATCTAAAACAATTGAGGACTATCAGAATATGTGTTCCATCACTTTCTCCATATTCAAGAAAGAAGTCCTAGTCAAATAGTAATTTTTTCACCTTGTTTATTTTTTCAAATATAAAGGTGATATCACATACCTTGCTGCAGCTTGAATTTCATAATTAATAAAAATCTTTATTAGGGTGAGGGACAGCAGTGGTAGCATGCTTGCCTAGCATTCGTGAGGAGACCCTGGGTTCAATCCCCGTCACTGAGCAAACAAACAAAAAAATCCACAAAAAAACAAATAACACTTATTGTTGATAACATTGGTTTTTTTTCCCCTAGCATTTTTACTTTTTGGTACTACAACTACTGCTGTACGTACATCCTCATGAGATTTTATTCTACACAGAGTAGATTTTCAGGGATAAAATAACAGGGTCAAAAAGTGTTATACAGATTTTATTATAATAGCTAGTTCTAAACTATATTTCAAATTTCTGTCAATAATATATCAGATCGTTTTCCTTCTTGTATCTCCATTGGCATTAGTTATTATGATTCTTTTTAGGTATTGCCAATTTAATGGGAGAGAATTTCTGACCACTATTGAAGTTGATTTTTCATAGGTTTATTGGTCTCTTGGATTTCTCATTCTGTGTATTGCTTATTCGAAGATTACAATTTGAGGAGAAGTAGTTCTCTTGCTGAGTTCATTGTATTCCTCTCACCAAACTTTTGATGAAAAAATAAATTTCTTGTCTTCACAAGATTCATGAAATAAATCATAGAGGATCAGCCACTAATGACACAGACCCAGCAAGGCTTGAGTTGGAAGGGAAATTTTGTGACGATGTACCATTCATTCATTCAACCAACTCATTAGAAAATACTGTTTCATGAGGCCAACACTGTTCTAGGCAATAGAAAGTCAGAATAAACCTGCGATGGAATAAAAGTATGTTTTCTATTCATAAAAAATTTACAATTTATCTATGGATCAGGAACATAAAAATTGTTAATAGAATATGATAATTGCTATAAACACCACATGTAAAGAGTTTGAAAAACAAACGGAGGAGAATTTATTTTTTTTCCTGGAGGGGTTAGAGAAGTTTCAAAAGAATGTAACAATTTGTCTGAGTTATAAGCACACAGAAAGATTTTACTTGGCTAGGAGTTCAGGGAGCCGGACATGGAAGAGAGTGTATTTCTAGACAGAAAGAACAAAAGGAGCAGAGGTGAGGTGTTATGAATATATGAAATGCCCAGAGAATGACAAAAAGCTTTTCATGATTCATCTGAGGGTTTGATGGCTTAAGGGCCTAGGGCCAGACCATTAAGGCTTTAAGGTAAATGAGAAGAGATTTTTGGAGCTAAACCTGGGCCTTTAATAGAAGTGATTTTCCAGAGATAATGTTGAAGGAAAGTAATTACCATTTCCTATACGCCAACTATAACCCACGCTTAAATTTTCTTTTACTTCTGCATCTTCAAAATACCCCGTGTGGGTATCACTGCAATGACCCATCATTGACATTTCTCATAAGAAAACCCTATAATAAAGCCAAACATCCTGTCTTGTCCTGGAACGTTATTTTTCAAACCTCCTTT
>CM053400.1:44346843-44437401 GCA_028644305.1 Xerus rutilus | reverse complement strand
AAATAAAGAAAAATTCTACAGTGCCTACAGATATTTAAGTAAAAAATAGTTCTGAACATTTTGCCAGTAAATTGGACAATTTAGATGTAAAAGTATTTGAAAGATATAGCTCTCAAAGGTCACTACAGGAGAAACAGATATATTGAATAGTTGTATATCTGTTAAGGAAATTATAGTTAATACTCAAAAAAAACCCCACAAAACACACACACAAAAAAAAAAACACAAAAAACCCTCTAAATCCAATATTTTCAACCATTTAAGAAAAAGTATCATTCAATTAATTTCTCACACACTCTCTAGAAAATTAAAGAGATAGGACACTTCCAAATTGTATTATGAAGCAAACATTATCCAGATGCCTAAAATAAGGACAGTATAAGAAAATGACAGTAAAGATCAATAGCTCTCATAAACATAATCCTTAAAAAGATTTCATTAAATCTATTCCAGTAATATATAAAGAAGTCAATATTTACCCTCTGGATTATTTTCAGATCATATAAATCTTTCATCTTTTACTAAAGAAAGCAATGTGATATAAACACATGGAATTTATCACAGGGATGAAAATTGGTTTAACATTGAAATACCATTGAATTCATCTTACTAATTGGTAAAATGAAAACCTATATAATAATCTTAGCAAAAGATAAGCAAAATGAAGTGAGTTAAAATACAAAACCCATGTTTTGGTAAAAAATTTGAGGAAGGAATCTTCCTCAAAAAGATTAGAGATACCTATGGAAAACCCTAACAGCTGACATCTTACTTTATGGGGCAAAACTGAGTCTTTCTCCTTAAGTTCAAGAACAAGGTACAGATGCCCACTCTTACTACTTCACCATCATATGGGGGTACAGCCAATGCAAAAATGCCAGACAAGAGACTAGTCCATTCAGATCAAATAGAAAGAGGGAAATCTCTTCATTTGCCAACAACCTGATTGTCTAAATGGGAAAATCCTAAGTAATCTACAAAAATGTCATCAAAAATAATATATGTGTTTAGCAAACCTTCAAGATACAAGTCAATACATAAAAAATAATTGTGCTTTTATATACACCTCCTTTGGATTGCTTTGTGCCTCCCCACAGTTAGAGCTCCAAACCCTTCAACGTGATTGTTATTTGGAGATAGGACCCTTAGGGAGTAATGAAGTTTAGGTGATGTCACAAGATTAGGCACAAATCTAATAGGACTAGTTTCTCCTAGGAAGGGGAAGAGCTTAGAGAGCTTTCTCCATCCCCAAAGGCACATAGAGGATAGGCCATGTGAGGACATAGCAAGAAGGTGGGTATCTTCAAAGAAGGAAAATGACCTCACCAGGTACTAACTCTGTAGGTGCTTTATCTCAGATTCTTACCCTCCAAAACTGTGAGAAAATAAACTTCCATTGTTTAAGCCACCCAGTATGTGTTATCTTATTGTGATAGTCTGAGCCAACTAATACACTAGCTATGAATAGTGGAAATTGAAGTGAAAGCAATACAATTACAATAGCACTGACAATATAAAATACTTGGAAATAAATGTAACAAATATGAGTATAAATCTGTATATTTTGTGTATGTGCATATACAGATATACATACGCAGAGTCAATATACAAAACGTACCTATTTATGGTCTCAATGACTGAAGAATGAAGAGAAGCTTTCACCTCTATACTCTAGAAAGACCTAAGCAGACAGTTTTAAGCAGTGGATGGTTACCATAAAAACCTATAGGGTACTTAGCTTGTGGGTGCAGCCTAGCAACTGTAAGGACACTTGCAGACATTAAGTGCTTTGATCATAGTATGCAACTAATTATACTGATTTCTAAATAATTTGAAAAGAATGTGTGAAACTCTTCTGTTTCTTTATACTTCCTACAGCTGCCTGCAACATTCCAGACAGTGAAAAAAGACACTGAATGCCATGCCAGAGGGACTGAGGGTCAGAGTCTGATTATGAATGTGGAATGCCAAGTATGTTTCAATTTGAGAGATAACTCGATAGATTGGTAGTGACTACCTGGAACAGAAGTGTTGAAAGAAGACTTTGAAACTTTATTCAATCACAGGGGAGAGAAGACTACAGTCAAAGTCCACACCCACTGTGAGAGAGGTAGATGTTTCCCTACCCAAAACACTGTACCCAGGGGATAGTGACAGGCTTTCCTTTGATACTACATCATACCATATATCATTGACCTTTGATCTATGGTGACCATTCAGCTCAGTCATCATGTGTAGAGTGACCTTCCAGATTTTTGTAGACCCCCAATCACTATTTACCTCTTGAGTGTAACCATTTGAGTAATTATTTTGCAATATTACCTGAATGAAAAATTCTTTTGTTTAAATCATACACACACACACACATACACACACACACACACACACATACACACACACACAAACTCACAAAGATATCTTTTTCATAGAAGGTTCACAAATATGTCTTGATTTGCCCAATCAGGCAACTCCTGAATGACAAACCCAGATCTAAGATTTGGTCCTCATTCCAAGTCCAGTGTATATTTCAATACTACAGATAAGAATCTTCAATTTATATGATCAGAGATGCATATCAGAACAAGGCGATTTGTCCAAAGGTAGAAGTTTACTGAGTTGTCAAAGAAGGGTTCTGCTTCATCAATCTGGCTAGATTTAAGACCATTTTTCCTTTATGGTTAGGGATCCTTTATAGCGGTTGCCTCTACTTTACAGTGTTTTATAATTATCTACAGTGTTTTCCTGTCTATTTTGTACCTGATCATAAGCAACTTGGAAATATTCCTTTAATCTTCATACTCATAGAGTCTAACACAGCCCCAGGTACACAATGGGCACTCAAAAACTGTTGTTAAAGAAAAGTTACACAACAATACGTGATCTCTAGTCTCTTACAATATTATTGCAATTGTCAAAGTAATCTGGAATTTTGAAGACAATATAGTGATATCTCCATTGATTTGAATATAGTCTATCATTTATTAATAACATCTAGGACTGGGCATTGAAATAGGCATTTCAGTGTACATTATCATTCTTTGACCACTCACAATTTTGGGAAATAGATATTATTTCGGCCTTTTGTATAGATGAAGAAATTAATGCTCAGAGAGATTGAGTAATCTAAGGTATATCTCACACTAAGATCCAGATCTTTACCTTTGTCTAGGGCTATCCAGCACAAAACTAGTTAAATTGAAAATATATATATATTTTTTTCTTAAGAACTGACTACAATATTTCCTAGGGATGATGGTGGTTAGAATTTTCCATAATTCTTCAGAGGTTAATCTTTCAAACTTTGAGAACAAAGAATGTGAAATATTTATCCTCCATTTTTAAAGTAAAACCTACTTTGTACCTTAGAATTTAATGTGAAATCTATTTAGCAATCCCCTAGCTTATGATATCTTGCCCTGCTAAGTTCTAAACAGGTCTAACTAGGTTGTAATTCAAACTTCCAACGATTTTCCCCTTGTAGCATACCTCCCTCCCCACTTTGTCCTTTGGATAACCTTATAATGACTTTTACTGTATTTATGCAAGATCTTTCCAATTAGCCCTTTGGAACTCTCAAATACAGAAGAAACAGAAAATAATGAAAGGAGGAAAGAAGAAAAACGATGATCTGGGGTAGCATTTAACTAGCTGGAGCTTTTCACACTGTCAGGTCATAGAAACATGGGGAGTCACAAGGGTCCTGGCGTTCTCATAATCCAGCCCCATAATATTTACAGATATGTTTACTTTGGCATATGCAAAAGAACACAGGGTTTATAGCCAGTCAACCTGGGGTCAAATCCTGACTTTGCTACTTTGAGCATTGAGGCTTTGGTATGTTATTTGGCCTTGTTTTCCCTAGTTGTAAAATGGGAATGTTGGTATCCAACTCTTGGGGTTATTCAGAAGATCAAATATGGAAACATGGACAGCACTCAGCACATGGATGGCACACAGAAAGGGCTCATAAATTCTGGCCCCTGTTGTCCTCATTCTTGTAATGCCATGATACTTTATTGGGCAATTCTAAATTTACAGTTGTGTGGGTATTGCTTGGTGTGATTGCATACTGATGATATTGCTGCTGCTCAGTTGCTGGTGGGCAATGGCCTGGGTTTCAGTAGAAGTATTAAAAAGTAAATTTAGCTACAACCCTCTGCTAAAGTTTTCATTTTGGTACTTTAAACAGTATTCTAGTCATTCCAGAGCAGTTTTTTTCTACCTAAATATACATTTCCCAATGGAATCCTCCAAATTTTCTTTTCCCTTTTTCATCCATTCATATTTATTTTATTAAATTTATTGAACAAATCCAGTCTCTTTGCTTCAAGGTCTCTAATATATCCAAAATATCTCCCTTCCTTTATACACTCAACTTCAAGGAAAGTTAAGTGATATATAAGCAAGTGAGATAGGTAAATTTAGGAAGACTAAACTAGGCATGCTCGGTGCAGCTCCTCTTTTTCCTCTTGGGGCATGTCTTCCAGGGAGCATGCATTATTCTGTACTTTCTCCTTTGTAACATATCTGCATGGAGCCTGCTCCATTCTTGGAGGCCTGAGGATATTTCACCTTGACTGTAGTAAGGTGGATAAATCCATATAATCTGGATCACTGTTCAGAGTTTACTGTCCCACATTAATTAACTGCATCCTCTTAGTCTTTCCACAGTAAAAATGGGATCCAATATGTTTCTCCCATTTCCTGAGTCATTGTTCAAGAACTTGAGCTACGAAGGGAAGTATGTCCTGAAGACCTCCTCACGGACCCCTGAGTTGAATCTGAGATCCTGAAATCTTAGGTCTTTTTGATTTATTAAATAGCTTTGATTTATTAAGTAGCTCTGGTGCATACTATAGTCAGATACC
This sequence comes from Xerus rutilus, assembly GCA_028644305.1. Taxonomy (NCBI): domain Eukaryota; kingdom Metazoa; phylum Chordata; class Mammalia; order Rodentia; family Sciuridae; genus Xerus; species Xerus rutilus. The sequence continues at coordinate 44,432,533 of CM053400.1, read as the reverse complement.
TCAGGATTGACTACCTTTATACCATCTAGCATGTTTATCATATCATCTAGATCTGTTTACCATTCTGGCATATTTTGAAACTTCAGTGATAAATATTGACCTTCATTTTGAACAAGTCAACACTGGTCTGGTGTTGCATGACTTGTCTAATTTCTTATTATCTTTGAGGCACTATATCATGATATCTATCAATTATGCTTGTAAATACTGAAGATCCAGATTAGTACTTCACTCTTTGAAATAAAGTACATTTTATTATTGGAAAAATAACAAGAAATGGGTCACCATCAAACTAGAGAAACAAGTTCTGCTTGCATAGAGATAGTTGAAAATATAACCACAAACCTTCAACTTAAAAAAAAAAAAAAACTAAAGAAAAAATGTCTTTCCATTTCTTAGGAAATGGGCTGCCTCAGAAACAGTACAAGGGCTGAAGCATCAGATAAAATAATTGAAGGGTGCTTTACAGGTGAAGAAAACATGAGATTCAGCAAATATCTTTTGGTGCTAACACAACAAAGGATGAACAAAAACCAAGAAATAAAAGAACAAGACATGTATTTACAAAGGGAGTTGAGTTTCCAAAGGACAAACTAAATCTATGTGAATAGAGTAGTAAAAGGAAATGCATCAAATAAACACAGGAGTAACAGATCTAAAAGATGGAAGGTGGAAGAACAGAGGGCTGCAGTCAAGCATGTCTAGTTTATTCTTCCCAGACTTACCACTCAGGTAAGTCACTCCAGCTTCCTTGGGATTGATTGAATAAAGTAGCAAAGAATGGTCAGTGGTGTGAGACCAACTGAGGTTTCCAGCCTAATAGAAAACATGAGAAATGGAGGGAAAGTGTTTTCCTTATTATGGGAACAAATTTACAGTTAGAAAGGAGTATGAAATTCACGCAGTACAGTGACTATATATAACGATAATATCCTTTCTTCCCCAAAAAAGCTAGAAGAAAGGAGCTTGCATGTTTTCACCATAAATAAATGATAAATGTTTGAAGATAGATATGCTTACCCTGATTTGGGCATTCTGATAAGAAGAATTCTGATAAGAAGGTAGCTACCTTTATACCATCTAGTATAAAGCAATGTCTACATGTATGGTTCTACATTAATATGTGTAATGTGTTTTTTTATGTATCAGTTAAAAATAAATTTAATTTAAATTTAAAAAGTAAAATCCATGAACAAAGGGAACAGGGAACTTACTAATATAATTAGTAGGTTAATATAATTCACATATGTAATAGCTGCTACCATTTGGTTCATAATTTTTTTAAAAAATGTCCCCAGAGCCTACTGCACCCTAGATACTATGCTAGTTACTACAGATGAACTGACATAAAAGATAAGGTCCCTACTTGTAGGGGATCACAGTAAGATGATAAAGAAATACATTAATGAATAACTCAAATAAAAATGTAAGTGTTAATAAAGAGATATTCACAAGAGGCTTTGAGAGCAGAGGGGACACCTAACCACAATCTGGCAACGGCTGAGCTTCAAGGTTGCTGCTTAGCTTCTTAACAGCCATGAGGAATTGGTAACTGTGGTAAGTTCTATAGCTTTGAATATCATAAAGAAGAAATAACAATCCTTCGGGGAACACACATTTGTCTTCTTTTTCTCTGGCACTAAATTGGAAAGAAAGTCTTTATGTGGGATTTGTAGGAAACGTTGAAGGATGTAATGGGTGATGTTCTCAACATTAGTTTTCAACCCTTGCAGAAGTACATGTCGTATGCTTTGTCCTTTTTCATGAATGTGGATGAGTCCAAAAAGACCACATAGTGGTAGAATATTCATTACCAACTCTGTGGCAGATCAGAATAATTTGGAAACATTTTTTAAAATTCATATCCTAGGCTTTATTTAGTCAGTTCATTCCCTGAAATTTAAATTGTGTCAGTTTTCTTTCTGACCATAGCTTAGTCCCTTCCTCTTTCTCTTACACTTGTGTTCCCACTCTAGCTGCCTTTAGACCTTACAGAGACGTTCAGTCTATTTTCTTGCCATTCTCCTTCAGTCTATTAATTCTTTCCTTGCTTCTTTTCTTTCCTCAGTTATTACTTAAGCTACTTTCTTATCAGAATTCTCAACCTATCAAGCTATGCCAGCAATGCACATCTTTAGTCACCACTTGAAATTTTGGCCTTCTGTGAGTTCTTTTTAACATAAGTTCATAGACATACAGATATAAGAAGGCACTTTAGAACTCATCAAATAGTATTAAGTGATCCTTAGAAAATGTCTCTAAATTATGATAGGGATAGTGATAAAGAGCAGAGCAATTGCATGCAACACTTGCTTACTATTTGTGTAAGATGCTAGACTGAAAGATTCATGCTGCAAACTGAAAATTGAGAGTGTGACACAATCTCTGTGTAATAGTCGTGTCTTCAAGGAACTCACAGGCTAGTTCAGGAGATAAAAGGATGACCATAACTAGACTTATTGACTGCCTTCCATATATCAGATACTTGAAATTTGTAATAACTAAGCTTCACAACATTCTTGTTAATCAAGTAGCTTTGGCTACCTTAAACTACTTCACAATCCAGCAGTTTAAAACAGTAATTCTCAAAGGGTATGATACCTGAACCAGTTGCATCAGTATCACAGGAAAACTTGCTGAAAGTGCAAATATAGAGACCCACCTCAAGACCTATGAATCAGAAATTCTGGAGATGGGACCCATTGTGTCTGTATTTTAACTCTCCTTAAAGTTATTCTAATGCAAACTAGTCTTTGAGAGCCATATGGTCACCATATATATATATATTTTTTTCTTCCAGCTCTCAGTTCAGTTCTGTGTGTTAATAAATTTGGTGGGCTCAATGGGTGATTCGTCACATCTCACCTGTGTTCATTCACACAACTGCTGCAAGCTGTCTGATCCACATTGCCCTCAATTGAGAGAGTTCATCTCTGCTTCATGCAGTCTCCCATGCTTGAGTGTAGTAGTCTTGACTTGTTCACCTAACAATTGTGCAGGATTCAAGGAGAACACGTGGGAGCACATAGGTCTCTTGAATCATGAAGCCTGAGTTTGGAACTCTCACACTGTCCCATCTGTCATATTCTGTTAGCCAAAGCAATACTCAAGAAGAGATGAAGTTCAAAGAATAGGGAAATACATACCAATTATTGAAGAATGAACTCCAAAGTCACATTACTAAAGGCAAAGTTTAGGACTGAGAATTTGGTTTTGTTTTTTTTTTTTTACCCCCAGGAACCCACAGTAGATGCTCTTGCATGTAATCAGTAAAATCAAGACATTGAAATTCATCAGATTTAAATAATATTCACAAGGTCATCCATCCAGTAAGTGACAGATACTGGATTTAAACCTAAGCCTGTCTAATTCTCACTAATCAGATCATGCATAAATAGCTACAGATAACGTAGCTATGCAATAAGTGGAATACAGGCCTTGCTAAGAGGTTTTTTTTTTTTTTTTTTTTTTTTGTACTGGGGATTGAACTCAGGGGTACTCGACCACTGAGCCACATCCCCAGCCCTATTTTGTGTTTTATGTAGAGACAGGGTCTCACTGAGTTGCTTAGTGCCTCGCCTTTGCTGAGGTTGGCTTTGAACTCTCTATTCTCCTGTCTCAGCCTCCCTACATGCTGGAATTACAGGCTTGTGCCACCGCGCCAGGCTTGCTAAGAGTTTATAAGAGTTTAAAAGAAGGAGAGATAATTGTGGGTGGAAAAGATCAGAAAATACTCAATGACTCAATGAAGATAGTGAAATTTGAGGTGGTTAATGAAGGATGAATGATATAAGAACAGGATTAAGTTTGATCATAAAACAGTTGCTGAAAAATATAAATCTTTCATTGGTAAACACATGGAAGCTCTTAGCATTAGGGTAGTTGAAGAGGAAAAAAAGGAAATACATTTAAGAAAGACCCTGACATGGAGTACTTTCAATGCCAAGTTAAGGTGCTTGAAATTGAAGACTTCTGAACAAAACATATGAAAATAAGGAGTAATGTAAGTTCCAATTATACTTGTTGGCATGCATATTCTTTGTGTGAATTTATCATAAGATCTTGTTGTTTTAAAGTCGCTTTCCCTTCAAAATTGTCTAATTGTATTTTATCCTCTTTAAGCAAATGTCACTCAGAGAGTATAGATCTAAGCAGGTAGTATAGCCTCATCATGATCTGATACTGTATAGTCTGGAGCATTGAGTTAGGTCATAATTTCCCTAAATCAAAGCTTCCCAACTTGAGAAGCTTCAGGTTGTTTGGGATGGTTGCTTCAGGACACTAGGTGCTATGTTCCTTCATTCCAGTGTGCTGCACAAACACTGATTATTTTCTATGAACTGTATGTGTGTAAAAGTTGGGGGTTACTAATCCACAGGCCCTTTTTGATAAGCTTCCAAAACAACACAGGGGATAAAGGATATTAACAAAGCTCCATAACTGAAGGGACCCCAGGGTACATCCCAGAAATATGTTTTGTGTGTGTGTGTGTGTATGACTTCCAGGTGACTCTAATACTCAACCAAGCTTGTGAATCACCATTAGAGAATTCTATCCAATAACCAACTCTTCTAATTTTGGGCCCTTAGTTCATGGCAAACTATAATGGGGAATATACAGGGCCCTGTGCCATATCAATTCTGACCTCAACCCCAATAATGACTTCTTAATAGCAATGACTTTCCTTACTGACCTCCTTACTATGAAGACACACACACACACACACAATCTTATCTGCAATAATTTGAATAATTGAATATAAGAATCCATGGTAAGACAGGTAATTGTAGTAAGGTGAGAGATAAAGAATATATTGTTGTTTAATCTTATTAGTCAGGGGCTCAAAGCTTTGAGACTTGAGGTTTTATTACTTGCTAATGAGGAAAGGGACAAATTTTAGTATTATTCCCAATAAAACACACTTCAAAAGATAAGCATCTCAAAATAATATATTCTGATGTATAATCCCAAACCTTTCAGGATTATTTTGTTTTGGATTAATCATTTATTAATCATTTATAAAAATTTACTTGAAATTAATTAAAATGATGGGTGACTCATAATTATTTTTTATTTTAACAAATTTGAAGCATCATTTAGTTTTATGATAATTATTGTATTACAAAGATAAACAGAATCCAGTTCCTTCAGTGGGCTCATAATGCACAACTATAAAAACAAATATCCATAGCAATTCATTTTTTAAAATTTTTTTTTAGTTGTTGATGTATCTTTATTTATTCATTTATTATTTATATGTGGTGCTGAGGCTCAAACCCAGTGCCTCACACATGCTAGGCAAGCGCTCTACCACTGAGCTATAGCTCTTTCCAGCAATTCATTTTTAATTGAGGTATGTAGAGATTGTAATCCATCTTTTGGGAAGTCAAGGAAGTTTCAAGAAAGAAGGCACAACTTGTTCTGATTCTGGAGGACAATCCAAACTGAAATCCATCAGCCAATAAAGATGAGGAGCATCCCTGGCTGGATACACAGGACTTGCATAGAGCAGTGATGTGAAAGAACGTAGAATATGCAGAGTGCTAAAGGATAACTCAATACGGTTAGAAAAACTAGGTAACTTATTTCCCTTTCCCTGGACTTCCTGGACTTAATTCAAGGCAATAAAGGTTGTGACCCCTGAAATGGATCAATGATAGACAGTTTGAAGTTGCACAATATTAGAATGCTTAATGAAGCAAGGCTTCCTTAATCGTTTATTTCATAGGGAAATTCTCTCTTGAATTGTCTATATTTTCTGTCTTTAATGTATGCAACATGATTTTTAATTATTAAATAATAAAATCACTACGCTTACCCATCCTATCTGTTGAATCACTATGCTTACCCATCCTATCTATTCTTGGCAGGTCGATCATTTGACTAGTCACACAGCAACTACTTCTCAGCATACCCACAGGGTACCAAGCCTTTTATAATTAGAATGACTACAGGTGCTACTAAATTAATGCTGTGCTATTTTAAGCCCAGCAGGTGTAAACACATTCAATGAATCATGATGATTACATTTGGAAAATCGTCTCTTGCTACCCTCATTTTACCACTTTAGGACAGAAGTGAATAAACATGGATTAAATAGTACTTTCAAAGTGAACAACAAGGTGGGGTTCTTGAGGAGTGCCTGTAACCTCAAATCATGGCCCCAAAACTGTAGCTATTAGATTGTATGGAAAAAGACTTTTTCGATTGTGGAGTGTTTTGAAGGTGGTGCGAACCGGCTTTATTGACTATGAATTCTCTCTAGACCTGTGCTGTCCAATATAATATCCATGACCACATGTAGCTTTTTAAATTTGAATTTGTATTAAGTAAAATCAGACTAAAAAAATTCAGCCACCACTCAGTTGCATTGTTTCAAGTTCTCAATAGCCACAAAAACTGATGGCTCTCATATAGGACATCAAAAATTTGGAAGGTTTTTGTCATCAGAGAAAGTTCTTTGGGGAGAACTGCATTAGATTACATTTTAGATGAGTCATTTATTTATTTAGTCAAAATTAAAATTATATATTTGTATGGTTTATCTACCAAATATGTTTCAAGACTTGTCCTGGACCTTAGGAGCACATATCAGGAAGTGACAGGAGAGAAAGTGGGTGGCAGTCCCACATTAATGAATTGTGTGGGTTTTTTTTAACCTCCTTGGGTCCCAAGAGACTATCACATAGTAGAAGTTCAATAAATGTTTGTTGACAAAAGTACCAGTTGGTCTAAATTAGCTATTTTCTATCAAGTTTTTTCTTGGCCAACTTAATATCCAATCTGCTGCAAAATCCATTAAGACAATCAATCCAATCATGGTGTGAAGACATCCAAATCCCACTGGACCACTTATTTTTCAATGCAGTGCTTTTCATAGGACAGATGCCACAGTAAGAAAAAGATATTAAAATATATTGGAATTTATTTCCCTCTTATTTATCCAGGCTCCTAGAGGATATAATTACTGTTCATAAAGACCTTGAAAATCACTGAATTCCCAGCATCTCCCATGAAAATGATTTATCCACTTATGATGAATATGCCTTTTTCTTTCCCAGCTCTGTACGTCCCTCACAGATTTCCCTTTCCTGATATGCTTGATCCCATTCTTCTCAACTTCATCTATCAAAATTCTACTGCTCTTTAAGATCCAGGTTATTTGTTCTCTACCATTTCTTTCTTTACCTAATGGGCCTTTTCTCTCTAGCTAAACCTCTGCTCAGAATAGTTCTCTCTGCATTTATGATGAGTCATCATAATAGATCCTCAGTAGACATTTGGTAGAACTAAAAAATAAGTTTTTGATTATAAATGTTTTGCTAGTACTTTTAAATTTACATAGAACCTTTAACATATATCGCTTTTTCTTCACAAAATTCCTGAGTTACATTTTGCTATCTCCACTGAACAGATGAGAAGATGGAGTCTCAGACAAGGGAAGGGAACTATCCAAGTATGTCAGTTCCTGTCTTAAAACAATGGCACACTTGAGCAATGGGCTACTTAAAGAGTTGTATGAAGATGTTCTGTGCAGAGTAGTGGTCAGAATTAAATCTCCTGAAGATTTTATGTGAGAAGTATCACCATTCTTATCCCCAAAGGTACAAGGGGAAGAAGTTGTGAGAAAAACCTGATAAAAGCTATAAATGAAAGAGAACTATTCTCACCTACCTACCTCCCAGGAACAGACAGCTCTCATGTCCTAGCCCAGTCATGAGTGAGGTGGAGGAAGGGGAGGAAATGCCCTGCCTTAATTCCCTTTCCTTTAGTCTTACCACTTCCTAACCAGCCAGAAGACAAAGCAAGAGATGGAGAGAAGCTTTAGAAATTGATGTAGTTCCATTTATGATTCTTACTATTATTTCCTGAGTTATTGGAGTCCTATTCAGGTAGGCATTGCTTGTGCTTATGTCTTGAAGATTTTTCTCTGTTTTCCTCTAGCAGTTTAAATGTTTTGGGGCTTACATTTAGGTCTTTAGGTCTTTAATCTATTTTGAGTTGATCTTTGTCGTGAATAAGAGACAAGGGTCTAGTTTCAGTCTTCTACATACGGACATCCAGTTTTCCCACCATTTGTTAGAGACTGTTTTTTCACCAATGTGTGTTTTGGCATGTTTTTCAAGAATCAGATGGCTATAACTGTGTGAGTTTGTCTCTGAGTCCTCTATTCTATTCTGTTAGTTTTTACACTTCCGCTTTAATGCTAGTGCCATGCTGTTTCTGCTACTGTGGCTATGTAGTATATGTTGAAATTGGGTACTGTGATGCCTCATCATTACTGTTTGCTCAGGGTTGTTTGGGCTGTTCCAGATTTTTGTTTATCTCCATGTGAATGTTAGGATTTTTTTTTCTAGATTGATGAAGAATGTCACGATTCAAAATAGCCAAATTATGGAATTAGCCTGGGTGTAAATGGATGGATGCATAAAGAAAATGTAATATCACACACACACACACACACACACACACACAATGTAGAATTATTTAGTCATAAGGAAGAAAAGATCATGTCATTTGTAGAAAAATGGATGGACGTGAAGATCATAATTTTAAGCAAAATGAGCCAGACACAAAAACACAAATATTTCACATTTCCCCTCATATGTGGAATCTATGGAAAAATTATCAGAGAGAGAGAGAGAAGAAGGGGATCAGGGAGAAGGAAAGGGTGGATAAGATCGAAGTATATTATGTGCATTATGAATATACCACAATGAGAACCATTATCCTATATAATTAAAATGTGTTAAAGAGAGAGAGAGAGAAATGCAGGCCTTCGAGGTGAGACAGGTGCTCATGAGGAATGTGAGTAAGCTATAAGAGAAAGGATGTAGGGAGAAAAAGAGATGTTATCTGTATTTAAAGTCACACTGCTATTGGATTACAGAGACCTGACACAAGAACTAGGACTTTGGTTCTTTTCATTATGCTATAGTTCTGACACATGAGAAATAGCACTCTGCCAAAGAAGTATTTATCTCTAGGTGCATGTGTGAGTGTATGGATAAGACAATGATATATTTTCTCAATTAGATTAAAATTTCTCATAAAATATAATGATCATCTCATGTAACCTTGAGCAAGTGATTCCAAGGATTGAATCAGTTTTCTAATCTTCCAAATAGAATTACTATCTCATAGGGTGTGGTGGGAAATAAACGAGATGCTATTTATTAAATGTTAGCTTAGAGCTTGGAAAAGAGAAGGTATATATTGCATTCTTTTTTCTTCACTTTTGTAAAATAATAAAAACATTTTTATGTAACCAAAACAGTGCCTTGTTCTTACTAGAACGTTAATTAGTTCCTATTTTTCAAATTAAAATTGAGTAATCAAGAGAAGAAAATAAAGAAAGTAGTCAAGAAATACATATCATCAGAGTCTCTTGGGAATATTCAGAAAGAAACTTCCCACCGTGGAACCAGATTATGAGTTTAATTCATTTAATCTCAATGTCCCAAATGCACAACACCTATAAAAACTTAAATATAATGTATGTATATAATAATAAATTAATATGTTAACTAACATTAATTAATATAATTATATAAGCTCTATGTTATTATCTCCAACCTATTTTAATGCACCTGTGTCAATTTCATTGGAATACTCACAGACTTGAAAACTTGGGACTTAATGAGTTAAGTTGTGCTGTTTCTGGGGAAATGATGATGTAAAGGAGAAGATATGATCTCCTCCCCCTAGAAGATTTCTGCCTGTCAGAGAAGAAGGATTTATAAACAGTTAATCACAATGCACTTTGACAAGTGACTGAGCATAAGCAGATGGAACAAGAAGGGAGCTACTACTTGGGGAAATGAAAAAAATCTTCCAAGAGAAAGTAGTATTTGGGTTGAGACTTGGAGAATGAATAAGAGTGTGTTTGACGAATAAATGAGAAAGGCAAAAAGAAAATTCCAGGGAAGAGGACAGGATGAGTTGTGAAAGTAAAAGAGATAAAGGGGTAGAGGAGAAGAACTATGGAATGAAGTTGACCAAATTATGCTATACAAATGTGGGAATATATCACTGTGAATTCCATTTTTATGTATAAATAAAGTATGCTAATTAAAACCCTATAAATACATAGAAGGAAGGCAAATGTAGTAAAGGAAGGGAACCAAAGGGAGAGAGGAGAGGAGGGAATGAAATACTGGGGATTGAAATGAGGCAAACTATATGCCTTTATGAATACATAAAAATGAACACCACTAATCTGCATAACTATAATGAACTATTAAAACATCTTAAAAAGAGAGAATATGTGCTACATTATGTCAAAATTTCCACCCACTTATCTTTTAAGTGAGAGAATGGTCAACAAATATAGCATCCTATCATAAATGAATTCCTTTGAAGTAGTTTTATCTGAAAAGATGATACCGAAGTTGCGTTATGCCCCTATAAATTAATATTTTAATATAAAAATCCCTCCCACATTTTCTTTTGAAATGGTGGGACAGATGTATAATACATATAAGCTTTTTACAAATGTGAAGTACATTATTATTTACAGACTTTAAACTAGAGTAGGAAAAGTATGGTTAGTTACTCTGGCCTTCTCAATCCCACAGGGGATTTCATTTCCATGCCTTATCCTTCCTCCAATATTAGTCCAAGCTCAACGGTCCAATGGATCATGGCCATTTAAAGCTACATCGAGAAAGTGCTTCTCAGTTTGGCAATAGAGTTTGGGAATTGGCCAGCCCAAATCACTTCAATGATTTTAATGCAGCACTCAGCAAATTAAACTTGTTGATTTTAAAACATTTTCCATTTTACCCCAGTGTCGGCACTTTTATAGGATGTTTTACTTCCAGTGAAAGAAAAGTGCCAAGTAAGAGTATGTAAAGCTTCCCAAACTCACAAGGACAATCCAAAGGCAAGGGCAGGGTAAAGATCAACATAGCATGTGGTCTGACTCTCCCATTTCAAACTTCAGTTCAGTAGAATTGAGATGTTGAATTTTTTAAATGTTTTTATTATTTCATTATAGTTATACATAATATCAGGGTTCATTTTGACATAATCATATATTCCTGAAATATAATTTGTCCCCAGTACTGCTTCTGTCCCTCCTTTTCTCTCTCCCTCTGCTCTCTTTCCTTTTCTCAATTGATCTTCCTTTTATTTATTTGTTGTTTTTTTAACTGGTGCTTTATAATATGCATAAAGGTGAAATTCACTGTTGTATATTCATATATATACATAGCATAATAGAATTAATATCATTCCTCCTTTTTCCCATTCCTACTCCCTCCCCCTCTAACCCCTTCTTCTACTCTACTGATCTCTCTTCTGTTTTCAATGGATTGCCCCTATTTCTTTTTTTCTCTTATTTTTCCTCTAACTAGTGCATGTGAGAGAAAATATTTGATCCTTGACTTTCTTAGCCTGGCTTATTTCACTTAGCATGATGTTCTCCAATTCCATCCATTTATGTGCAAATGGCATAATTTCATTCTTCTGTGTAAAACTCTATTGTGTACATGTTGTTCCTATCAACATTATACATTTATCTGTTGATAGGAACCTGGGCTGGTTCCATAACTTGGTTAGTGTGAATTGCCCTACTATAAACATTGATGTGCCTGTAACTATAGTATGCTGATTTTAGTTCTTTTGGATAATACAAAGGAATGGGATAGTTAGGTCATGTGGTGGTTCCATTCCTAGTCTTCTGAGGAATCTCCATACTGCTTCCCAAAGTGGTTGTACTAATTTACAGTCCCACCAAAAATGTATGAGTGCATCATTTCTCCCACATTCTTACCATTATTTATTATTATTTGTATTCTTGATAATTGCTATTCTGACTGAATGAGATGAACTCTCAATGTAGTTTTGATTTGCATTACCCTGATTGTTACAGATGTTGAACATTTTTTTATATATTTGTTGGCCACTTGTATTTCTTCTTTTGAGAAATGTCTGTTTGGTTCTTTGCCTTTTTATTGATTGGGTTATTTGGCTTATGTTTTGTTTTTTGTTGTTGTTGTTGTTTGGTGTTAAATCTTTTGATTTCTTTATATATTCTGGATATTAATCTCCTGTCATTGAATAGCTGACAAAGATTTTCTCCCATTCTGTAAGCTCTCTCTTCACACTCTTTATTGTTTCCTTTGTTGTGAAGAAGCTTTGTAATTTGATGTCATGCTGCTTATTGATTCTTGGTTTTATTTTTTGAGTTTTAGGCGTCTTGTTAATGAAGTCAGTGCCTATACCAATGTGTTGGAGTATTAACTATTTTCTTCTAGCAATTGTAGAGTTTCTGGTCTAATTCCTAGGTCTTTGATCCAATTTGAAGACAGATGTCTAGTTTTTAAATAGAGTATATCTTGAAATGTAAGACTATCAATCTTTCATTCACTTGCTTCTTCACTGAATAGTTACTAAGTACTTTTGGGGTACTAAGCATTACTCACAAACTGGGAATGCGATGATGAATATGAATTAGGCTTAGTCCTTGAAGGAGTTTATTTTCTAATGAAAGAAACACACACAATCAAATAATTAAGGAATTATGTGGTAATATGTATTTAGCATTCTTGGAACACTAAGAACAAGCAATTAAACTAGCATCTGTTCAGTACTGGAACAAGGTACTACTGAAAGAGTAAACTAGATCTCTGGAAAGATTCAACCAGAACTTGAAAATTTTTATATCAGTGTCCTGTAGAAAAATTTAAACTTAGGCAATTTATGGACTAGTTCAGACACTTTGACAGTGATATTATCAACATTTTGGGCCAGATATTTCTTTGTCATAAAGTGGGTGGTTTTATGAATGTGAGATACTTAGCAGGATCGTATTCCTCTACCTATCAGATATCAGGAGCGCCTTCTTTACTTTGGATCAAGTGTTTGTGTTGTCTAAAAAATGCACACACTGTAATCCAAATCTCCAATGAGTTGGTGTTTGAAGATGGGACATAATAGATGGAACCTTCATGATGGGATTAGTACCCTCTAAAGATGAGACAGGAAAAAACTTGCTTACTCCCTTCTGCTTTCTGCCACATGAGAACATAGCAGGAAGATAGACATTTGGAAAACAGGAAGAAGGTCCTTCCCAGAATCAAATTGTATTGGCAATCTAATCTTGGCCTCCTGGCCTCTAAAGCTGTGAGACACAAATTTTTGTTGTTTAAGGCACACGGTATATGAAAATTGTTATATCAACCCAAATGAAGATACACGGGTGGTCAATGTCTCCAGAGATTTCCATTAGCCTATGAGAAACAAAATCACTCCCAGTTGAGAACCACTAGATAAGATGATTTTCAATGATCTTTTCATTTCTAGGATCTGAACTCAATGGCCAATTGGCTCTGCTGTAGTACTCTAGAAAAACTTACTTCTACTAGCTGGTATTGAAGCTACTTAGGTTTGACCATATCTCTGCAGCCACAAGCTTATAAAGAAAAAATCCCAACCTAAAGGGAGAAAATTTCAAGCAATCCATCTCAAAGCTACAAGTACCTCTATCTTCAATATTATAATGTATTCTCTACTTAGTCAACATAAATCAAATAAAGATATTCCGTGCTCAAGTAGGTACACTTCCTGGAAGCTAGAGTTACTGAGAGGGGTGGCTTTGTTACTTGGACAGAATCAGTGCTTAGAATAGAAAGTGCATTTTAGATGGTGCTTTATATAACTCCTTCTATTAGAGCAGCTTTGTTCTTTATCTATTTTATTTATCCATCCGTGTGTGCGGATGCAAAGATAGAAAACATTCTAAAGTACCACTATCCTTGGATCTGGAGCCCTGGCTTTGAATCACTGTCAAGTCATTAAACTCACTCTTAATTTGGACAAATTACTTCATATATTGGCTTGCTCAATAAACAGATTTTTCCAAGAGTCTGCTGCACATGAGAAACTAATAGCTAGCTGAGTATATACATGGACTAGCACAGCTCTCCTACAAGTTGCTCCAGTAGAAAAGGGAGAGTAAAAGAGAGTGAATACCATGTCCTAGGTGATTATGTTGGTATGTCACTGCTGCACCACTTGTAGGAAAATTGCAAGCACTTTTCTTTGTTTCCATATTAATAGGGAAGCTGAGTTCTTCCATCATAACACTGTCTCCACTAAGGTGTCCAACATCCCTCACCTTTATTCAGTCAATTTGCATTGACAGAGTAGCCAATGCCCAGCAATGTCAACAGCAGGTCGTCCATTTGGTAGATGCCCACACTGACTAGCTCGTCCTGTATTTCCACACTTACTCCCTTGCTTCTAAGGGTAGTTACCCCTTCTGCTTCCAAATCAAAGTGATACTTGTCTATTCCCTCTCACCTGTACTTCTTTTCCTGTCTAAATTATTTGTTTATGCTTTGTCTTTCCTTACCTCCATTCTCAGAGTTATCTAATCTCAGGGACTCTACAAACATGCATCCAAGAATTTGAGAATCTTTCTCTCTCAAAGAAGTAAATAATTACTTTGAATCTTTGTTTTTGCTTTATTTTTGGATTATAAGAGAGGGAAATGGTCATAAAGATTAGTAGGAGAATAGAGGATGAGAGAAAGAGACCAAAAAAAAAAAAAGGTTGATTGTAGTACCATAGAATCGTCACACCCTTGAGGTCAATGATATGAAAGTGATAAACTTAGAGTGATGAAGGACCATGACCCTTCCTGGGAAATGGCAGTTGGAAACTTGTCCATCAGTTTGCACCTATATATACTTTCCTCCGATAGCCAAGTATTTGTTGCATTAAGTTGGGTCAGTGAAAGATTATAAATCAAAACTTCAAATAGATGTTTATTTTCCCTTTCAGGGCCTGAAATTCCTCCAGCAGAAGGGTAAAACCTTGATTAGGAAATTAAGATCTGTTAGATAATTAATACTCTTATTCAGTATGATTTTGATTCCTTTTTCTTGGTATCCCTGTAGCACATCTCTGTCTTACTTAAGAATTGCTACTTGATCCAAATGTAGAGGCTATGATAGTAGGTGAAAGGAAAAAGACAGACTCCTCAGGGGAGGAACTCAGCAACATGTCCATGGAATATTAAGATTTGGGGCGCTGCAATGTATTTTTCATGTTTTGCATAAATTAAAAAATATATATATTTTCCTACAAAGTGGAATCTCATTTGCCTTGGTGTAGTACAGAGCTCCCTCAATTAAATGTTGAAACCCAGTAGATAGGAATCCTGGAGATGAATGAAATTTTCCTTTTTTTTAATATATTGGATAGAGCCTCATGAATCCTTATCTGTTGCAAGAAATTTTCAAAATGGTAACTTACCCACTTGCAAAGTATTCCCCTATGAAAATGACTCACCATGCTGTTAGTATTGCTGGGTTTTGTGTTTTGTTCTGTTTTGTTTTATTTTTGCGTGTGGTTTGGAATTCTGTGGAATGGACTTGAAGTCAAACCTAAGTGGATATCCTAGTGCCTCCACTTAATAATGACAGTGATATTGGGCATAACGACTAAGCTGCAGTTTGCTCAACTTCAGGAATAGGAAAATAGATACATCTTGCAGTCTATTGTCAAGGCAGTGACAGATATATCATAGGTACCATTTCTTTCATCTCAACTTTCCAGCATCTGACCCATAGTGAGCATGTATTAAATGTCACCTGTATTCACCTACCCACTTTTTGAATTTCCTTTTTAAAAGAGAAAGGGCTTTAATAGGCTCTTGTGTCAGGTCACAAAGATATCTTCTTCCTACCATAATTAAGCAACTTGAGAAATCCTGTGAGGTCGATAAATTTGGAAAACGCTTACATAAAACAGAATATAAAATGGCAAGCCCTGCCATCAGAAGCCAGTAAAAGTCAATTGCTTTATGCGACACCTCTACAAATGGCATTATGTCATTGCATAATATTAGTAAGAAATTGTAAGATTTTGTTCAGGCCTATAAAATGTAATGACTCTCACATCATCTACCAATATAAAAATAAATTGAAAGAAAGTAATATTTTAAAAAGAAAAAAAATCAAGCTTCCAACATCTTGGCTTTTTCTATGTTGAGGAAATTTAGTCCATAAAGAAATAGATTTAAATGCTTTTCAGTGTGGTCGGTTGACTTTCCCTCTTTTTTTCTTTCATTTTATTATTTTTATTTTTCATCTTTGCCATTTCTATTTAACTGGAAAAAAACAAAAGTCTGTTTCAGAAATCAGGTGGTCTTGGCTGAAAAATTATCCCAATACATAAAAAAAGATTTTAAATGTTCAAAAAATGGAAAATCTTCATGGTGCCAATAAAGAGATGGATTTATTCATCTGGGCTAAGGTACAGGACATTAACTTTCACAGATGTAGTTGTTCACCCAGCAGTTGATGCTAAACCAACCTGAAAAGTCTTTGTATGTCCAAAGAAATGAAGCTGTGAGTCTGGCCTCACAGTATTTCTTTTGGTTAAAAAACAAAAATGACAGGGGAATTCAAAGGTTTCCAATGAGCGCTTTTTCTCTTAAGGCAAGTTTAAATGCCCATTGGTCTGGAACGGAAGGAATTGATCATTCTGATGAGATTATGCCATGCTACCAAAAATCTGGCTTGCATCTGTATTAAACATGATATGGAGAAAGAGAGGGAATAATCTCACCACTCTCCCACAGAACAGTCTCATGGATGTGAGCAAACATGTCTACTGGGAATAATATATAACAAGAGCAGAGTCACTAGACTCTCTAAATAAACTGCATATTTGGGAAAGAGAAAAACAAATGTTGTGTGTTTGGCTCCAAGAATGAGCTCTGTTTTTCTTCTTTGTCAGCATTACCATTCAGTGGTGTAGACTGGACACCCTTGGGGATGGGGTACATCGCTTGCTCAAAATGGAAATAGTATCTAGTAGTTTAAGCCAAGAAGGAAGGCTTGGATCCATGAAACTAGCTTAAGTCACTTGGACTGAGAGAAGAGAGTTGAGTTGAAACAAATAGGTCATCTTGTCAACCTTCAACCCAGTGCTGGAATCCTGATTCCAACGGCTGAAAGATGGCCACCCAGCTTTCAGCTGAACCATTTCCAGGAACAGGGAGCTCATTATTTGTTAGTAGTTCTGTGTTTATTATTATTGTCGTTGCCATGTGGATCATTACTATTTTTAACAAAACTACAGCAATAGCTGTAACTCCCAAGGGGAGGTAAATCTGGGATGACTGTGGAAGCTAATTTGCACAGTAGACACAGGAGACTCCTCAACACTACCAACTTCTGCATAGAGTCTGACTGATTCTAGAGGCTGAGTTCAGAGCATGGGAAGTCTCTCAGAAGACCCCTGTCCCTCTTCCCTTTGCAAGAAGAGTATTGCAGGTGTAGAATTCCCATGGGAATATTTTATGGTAGGCGTAGCAGTGCCTTTTGCCAAGTCCTTTCTCCATGGGGTGAGAACCAGAGCCTTGTGTGTACTCTCTCCATTGGTAAGTCTTCACCTCTAAACCTTATTTTATATTTACATCAGTGTGATATGCATGGAGGACTCCTTGACATGGCAGAATCCCTCCAATTTCTTGAGCACTTATTAAGTGTAGACTTTAAACTGGACACAGTAGTTTTATTATCACATTTAATCCCTCCAACAGTCCCCTGAGGACTATACTAACATTTCTTTATACTATACTCATCTCCATTTTGAATAGGAGGAATCTACGCCTCAGAGAAGGTGATTAGCCATGGTAAAAACTGGACTTACATACAGCCAATGTTTTTAAAACTGCTAAATAGGTGACTAACCCTAGTATAGTGGACAAAGTATAGCCTTTGAAGTTAGCCAGGCCTGGATTCACTCCTGTTCCTGGTTTTTCTCCTTACTGTAAGTGACATAAGTTACTTTTTTACCCTCTTGGAACCCAATATCCTTGTCCTTAAAATGATAATATTTCTTCATAATTTTTCATAAAGGTTAAATGGGATCATGTATATATTATGGCAATAAATGAAACATTTCCCAAATTTAAAATTGGAGTGTAGAACTCCAAACAGAGAGGAAATAAGCAATAAATACCCAAATGTCAGCCAGGTGTGGTTGTACATGCCTATAATCCCAGTAACTTGGGAGATTGAGACAGGAGGATTGCAAGTTCAAGACCATGTTCAACAACCTAGTGAGACCCTCAGCAACCCTGGTTAGGATACCTGCAACAAAGGCCAATTTATTAGCTTGAAGAGGAAGAACAACATTCTGGAGATACAACCGCAGATTCAGTAGAATAGAGCAAAGGCTTTTTCGTATTTTTCCTAATCCCTTCCTCCTGAGGAAGAAGGAGAAAGGGATAGGTCAAGAAATGGAAGTTCCCACAGCACACATACAAACACCTGTAATTCCTGAAGCCTTCAGTAAAACTTGAACTGGGGATGGAGAGAGAGTTTAATTCTATATGGACTGCATTTTTAATAACTTAAAATGACCAGAAAGTCATGACAGTCAACTCAAGAGTTTATAAAAGATGATAAAAGAAGATTGAGTATGGCACATCTTGAAGCAGTGATTAAAGGAAGAATATTTCATGCATATACTCAACCAACATTTTTACGGGTTTATGTAGTGACATGTGCCAAATATTGGACAAATAATATCTCTTCAATAAATGTGAGTTCTCCCTTTCCTTTATGTTGTAGCACGTGGTTGTTTTATTCTCTGATTATAACATAAATCATAATTCTTTTTTCCCATATTTTTATTGGTGCATTATAGTTGTACATAATGGTGGGATTTGTAGGTACATATTTGTATGTGCATACAATGTAACAATATAATTTGGTCAATATCACTCCCCAGTATGAATTATAATTCTTTGAAGAAAGACTGAAAATAGCAGAAAAATATAAAGAGCACATTGAATATAAATCATTTTTTCCTACCTTTAGAAGCATTACTAAGCACCTTGCTTAGCAAGTTTTCCTTATCTGCTCCCTGAAATTCCCATGCACTGAATTTAAAACTGCCTTCTGGAGACTCAAAAACTTGGTCTCCTCCTTCTTCCATGTGACATTCTTTTAATATGTAAAGACAATGTAGTCCTTGTTCTTTAGTCCTTCACTTTTTTGAACAGGTGGAACCTTTTGTATTTCTTTCTGCATTCTTTATATATTTGGGTTTCTAGCCCTTTGCTATCCCAGTCAGTCAACCATGCTATGCCAATGTCACTCTCAATATGACACAGAACTAAGCCAAGCCCCAGACTTGACATGGCAGATTTTTACCTCCTTCATTTGAACACTATTCTTAAATTTCTGTCTTAGAGTGCAGCCAAAGAACAAAGAGACCAATATGTCAGTTTGAAAATATTGCTTCAGTTTATGCTGACCTATTTTCTTCCTCACAACTTCTCAAAGCAAACTGAGGCATCTGGCCGCTTGATTTTGAGATTTTTCTCAACACCACAGAAGACTTTTTTGTCAGCCTTTTGGAAGAGATAAGATTCCTGATATCTAGAGGTAAACATACATTGTTTCAGAAATATATGCCAGCATAGGTAAAGCTCATTCTTCACTCATCCATTCGTTCATTTATGTGTTCATTCACTCATAAGTTGTGAATAAGAAGATGTATTTCACAGCTTACAGTTTGGTAACAAGCACAGTTAGAGCTCTTTTCAATCCCCTCACCATACCCATCATAGGCATCAGTCATAATTTCCTCCCTTATCATTCTCTCCATGGCCATCCACAATGTCATAGTCATTGTTTCCCATGTTTATTAACGGCTGAGAATGTACCAGGCAGTTGTCTCAGTTTTCTTTCTTGCTTCTTGCTTATATTTAAAAATCATGTCATGACTACTAATAACATAGCATTCAGAAGGTTTTTTTTAAGTATACCTATGTACCATCTCATTTAACTCTCATACCTACCTAACAAAGAAGAGATTATTTATCACTTGATTTCACAGGTGAGAAATTTGAGAAGTCAAGACTAAGGTAGAAGATGTGCTAGGAACAGGTTCTCCAAATGTGTTCTTGGAAGAGAAGGAAGCTAGAATTTATACCTTACACTTGGTATGTAATTTAATTTCCATAAAATTTATATGACATAGGTACTTAGTACCCTACTTATAAGACAAGAAATATTGAAATTCAAATATGTTAAGTAATCTATAAAGATCACACTTCTATTAAGAGGTGAGCTAAGTTTAGTGCTCACTGGAAGAGTTCTTTGTAATATGCCAATCCCTATTCCTTGAGGGTATATGGTCTTTGTTTTATACATTTAGTAATTTCTCTAATGTCATACAAAATGATTCATCAAAGCATTGAATTATTTGAGGTTGAATGAAATCTTCACTAATAAACTATTGGAGTTCTGTAAGGACCAGTCCATCTTTCCAGGATTTCTGTTCTCTACCTGCATTTATTTCCTAGTTGATATCATCCAGTCCCATCACTTCAAATATTTAATGCCACCTACTAAATTTTTATTTCTAGCTCAAACTGAATTCTGGACTTTTGTAAATAACTACCTACTTGACTTCTCCCTAGGGTGGATAATAGACATCCAACCTAAAATGTGGGGGTGGGGGGGAAGCTTTTAATTTCCCACTTCAATTTAGATTTACCCTCTTCTTGCACTGTTCCCTACTTTAATATGCTTAGTTGTAAAAGCTAAAATGTTGTCATTATTAGCTTCTCTTTTTCCCTGACACTTCATATCCTGTATATTAGCAAATCCATTAGGCTTCCCCTTGAAAAGAGATCCTGAGTGTTACTGTTCTCACCATCCACCACTACTTTCACTCTCTAGTCCCAATTTCTCTCCTGAATGGGAACAGTAGCTTCTTTTTTATAATTAGTAAGTTTTTAGTTTTACTTAATTGACAAGTAATAACTACATATGTGTTCATGGGACACGGTTGATGTTATGACACTTGTACATGCTGGTTTCCTCACTTGTCTGCCTGCCTGTGCTTACCACTTCCCAAGACTCATTCTCCACTGCCCATCAGATATTCCTTTCAGCAGGCAAGTCTAATTATGCCCTCTCCTACTCAAAATGTTTCCCTGTCTTTTCTATTACATGGACTACAAAACTCTAGGAGGTACATACAATGTTTCTCTAACCTGTCTTCTTTTTGGACCTAATCTCCTTTGTCCTCTTTGTCCACTCTGCTCTGGCCACACTGTATTTGCTACTCTTCTTAGAACAAACTGAGCTGCTCTCACTTCGGAGTCTTTGCATTGTCCCTGCCTGGTAACCAGTCCCCAAGTCTTTACTATGGCTCACTTCCTTCCGGTTTTTGGTAAACATCCTATTTGCAGAGACTATACAACTTCCCTGTATGTATATTCAGACACTACAACAGGAGCAATTACAGTGAACATATGAAATGCATTAGAATCAAAAAAAGATACACAATGACAAAGATTGGATAGAGTTGGAATTCCTCTTTGCTTCAAAAGTGCTCTCCTTCTCCACGCTCTCATGTGAATGTTCACAATTACTCAACTGCTATTTTCATCCCCATAGATCAGGCTCAGAAGCTGCCAAGGAAACCACATAAAACTTAACATTATCCAGTCAAGAAAGTAATGGCAAATGGCACCCAGGATCCATTTGCCTTTCCCATTTGTCTTTGGTTACAAAGTTGTCAGCCATGGGAGCATCCAGAACCTTGTTATTGCCCTGGAACAAAACTGATTCTGAGTGTGAGGGCAGAAGCAGTATGTGCAATTGGGGAAGGAAATGTTTCTTGGATAAAATGCCAAAGGCAAACAGAGGCTGAACCATGTGCTGCCAGGTGAGGTCCGAGGAGCCTGCTCTTGCCCACGTCCTCTTTTCTTTACTTAGAAGCCCAACAACTGAAAATCAAAGTCGCCTTCCAGTATTTGGACAAAAGCTCAGTCTGATTGTCTATATAAGAAAAGCTGCTCTGTTGTCAGTCCCCCAGAAATGAAGTGCAGAAAGACTGGGCTCAGTTTGTACATATTTCTCTTCCTCTGTCATCTCCAACTTGTTGAGAGATCCATTTATGGCTGTGCTGTGACCATATTCTGGTAACAATGAACTGATCCTCAGTTCACAAGTTTGCAGTTTACCATTTCCAAGACAACATCATTTCCTACCAGTTTTTAACTTTTTTTCTTCTAAAATCAGAAGTGAGATTAAGAAATGTACCTCAGGACAATTTTTTGTTTAAATGTAAGGATTATTTGACTTCACTTTTAATGCAGATTTTTGGAACCAGAGAACTGGGTTTGAGTGGCTGTCTCAACACTCAAGAGCTACAGAACTTTGGACACATTGTTTCTCTCACCTAACCTCTGTATTCTCATCTTTAACACTGGGCAATTGTGAAGATTTAATGGCAAAGGGCATGCAAGATGCCTGACAAACTATTTGTACACATTAAATCTGAAATAAAAATTATTTACTTACTCATTTAACCAATTCTAACATATCACCTAGTATGTACCAGGCATGGAAGCTAAAGACACAGCAATAAATAAGACATAGTTTCTGGCCCCGGTGCTTTAAAATGTAGTAAGAAAAGACAGAGAGCAACAAGTAAACAATGTGGATTGTATACATTCATCATAACTGTCCATTTTGTTAATCCTGAATCTTAAACTAAGATGAAGATACTGTGTGTTTGCATACACATGCATATACAGAGAATTCTCTCCTCTCAGATGCTTATACTCCCTCATATATTAAGACTTTAAAAGTTATAATAATACCACATGTATTTTATTCTTTTACTTGACTGTTTCTCATAGACATACTATGTACTGTGCATAGTGTTAGATATTGGAATTATAAGATAATAAGAAATGTCCTTCCCATCCATAGGCTTGTGGTTTCGTAGTAGAGACAGACCACTCACCACACAACTAAGACATAGTTTATTAGCTGTTCTCTGGAATGCTCAACTACTCTGTATTGTAGAAAGTCCAGAAAGAAAGGAAAGAACACCTTTCCATGTGACCTAAAAGAAGCTTCCTCAACAGGGTGAAAATGTGTAGAGTAACAGGTTTAAACAGGAGGAAGGGGAAAGAACTTTCCAGGCACTGAGAACATTTTGTGCAAATGAATAACATAGAAAATAGTTGGATGTGACTAGAAGTTAGGAAGTTTCTATTCAACACAACGTGTTACACTCCAAACGATGTGCTGCCAATGGAAACCAGAACAAGGCACAGGTTAGTGGAAAGGGCCAAAAAACAGAGAGGACATTTTAATATATGTGGTAAGTGCTGCTATATAAGTAACACAGAAAAAGAGCAGGCTTTCAGCAGAAACCAAGGCGAGAAAGAGGAGTTAGATGAAAAGGTGGGTGCTGACTGGAGGAAGGAGCTTCAGGACATCAGGGCCAAAACCCCAAGGGGTCTTCTGTGGGACAAGGACAAATTCCAGGAGCTTCCAGTCATTTGTTATGGCTAGAAAGAATTTGTCCAGAATACAAATGCCACTTTTATAAGGATACCTTAGGAGAACCTCTAGTGAGGATAGAGTACCTCCCCCAGCCTTACCTTGGAAGTCAGTTCGCTGAGGGACAGAGCTATACTTTTGCTCACTGACATCCCCTACTGCTTTTTACTGTGGCTGGTACAGAATATCATCAACAAACACTGATTGAAAGAATGATTGCAAACAAGAGGATTGAAAAAGAGATGAAGCTAAAATGTTAAACAGGAGTCTCATCATAAATAGAGCAATATGTCCATGTCTAATAAGAATTTGAAACTCAAGGTCAGCAGTCACCAGACTTTGATCACTAACCCTACTGAATCAGTTTTTAAGCACTCACTCAATATATGCATACAAATATGTAATTTATGCATTTATAATAATATATAAATGTACAGGCTTTGCTCTAATAGTGTTCATCATAAAATGTTTGAAACAAATTATAAAAATATTATATAAAAATATTATAAAAAATAAACAGAAACATATATTCTAACATTTTCTTCTTCTCCATCAGCATTATATTATTTACCCTTTAGTATTCATACCCATTTGAAAAATGCTATTGTAGGGCATGGAAGCCATACCAGCATTTCAACTAGGAGAATGATACATGTCCTGATTTCCTTTTAGGATGCTGTGTAATTGACCAGGTTTTCTGGCCTGTTTAAGGGCCCTTGAACACATCCCCCCACTGGCACCTTGCCCTGTGGTTTCTATCTACTCTGATGCCTAGAACACAGTAGATACTCAAAACAGAGGTGAGTACTGGCTATTAGGGCAAGCTCGATTTATCACTTTTCCTCCCCTAGGGGTGTTAAGTCATTCCTGAACAGATCAAGTGATACAGTAGGGACTAAAATGCAATATCAGTTTTATTAAAAGTAAAGCTAAATGAAAGAATGTGGAAAGGCCTCCAGCCTCTAAAACAAACCCACATAAGCTGACTTTCCAACTTTTCCACTGTAGCTGTCAGTGAAGAAGCAAAGACCACTCTCTGTGCCCTTATAGCAGAGGGACTAGAAGCACAGGAGGTCCCCATATGTATGACCAGGTCATCTAAAAGAACGATAGAGATGGACCCACACTGCTGAGATGCTGTAGCCCTGACTTGGCTCTGGTTAGTATAGTTGTCAGGTTCTTATCACTTCTCCAATTAGAAAAATCATTCCTCCTGTGCTGGTTAGAGCAAGTGAGGAGATAGAAAGATGAAGTGGAATTGTTCTGATCAGCGCACCTCCTCTGGTTGGGGCTGGGGAGGGTGGGACAACAAGAATCCCCTAATAGAAACAAGAATTTAAATAAACAAGAATGACCCTAAAAATTTAGGGAATAAAACCTGGTAACTAGAGTTTAAGATGGAAATTAAGAAGGTTCTAAGGTTTATCTACAGCACCTCCATTAACAAAATGTGCAACAAAAGGCAAGTCACTCCCCTCTCTGGGCTGCAGTTTCTCTATCCATAAAATAAGAGGTAATAGCAGATGATCTCTAAGGGCCCTTGTAGCTCTGACATTTTATGGTTTCTATAAGATATTCAGAAATTATTCTTGAACTGCCTTTGTCAAAAAGCAATAAAATTTAATATAATATTTTAAAATCCACTATTCAAATACTAATGGACTTAAATGACAAGGGTGTTAAGAAGAACTAAATGAAAAGCTTGGGCTTTCTGACCTAATCAATCAACGTAAATGGTTGGCAAAAAAAGAGTGCAGAGGATGGAATACTGAACATTATCAAGAAAATTGACTTTTGAATTAAGGAGCCAATCAGGAAGAATTTACCAATTGTGAAAGTTCCAATGCTAGGAAGCACGAGGCACCAGCTTGAGGCAAGGTAGGACAAAGATTCACCTGGGGCAGAGGAAAACCAAGGATGAGCAGTTTCAGTAACAGAGGGCAATGAGCTGAGCTAGGGATGTTGTGTGATAGAAGAGGCAGAATCTACAGAGAAAATGGGGACCACAATAGGACTGTGAAGACAGACTGGCTGGCTATCAGAACACAGGAATAATTCCAATGATGGTCAGATCTGTTCCACTGAAATCTTTCTTTATCTGATGTTTAATTTAAATAAGCTGACCCCCATGTGATACTTATTCTAAATGCTTTATTTATTGAAAACTATTAGCTAGGTAGATATTTACAAATATAAATCATGACTGTCCATTAATGCACTATTTTAGTATTAAAACCACCACACACCATACTTCAGTCACTGCAGTTTGAAGCATTTTATCAGATATTGCATTCTTCTTTGAGTAACAGAAAGAAGAAAAATAATCACAAGTAGCTTATTGAAATAAAAAATTTATTATTCTTTCATATCAGAAAGCTCAAAGTTAGATAGTCCAGGGCTGATATGGCCCCATTGTCATTAGAAACAGAGCCCTCTATACTCCCCAACTATATTGAGTATAATCTTCATCCTTGGGTCAATTTACTTCATGGTTACTAAATGGCTGCTTTACTTCCAGCATCACATTTGTATTCCAGACAAGAAGAAGGAGGAAGGCAAAGAGCAAAAGTATGCATGTCAGCTGAGTATACCTTTTTATATGGAGCTTTCCCAGAAGCCCCAAGTATGACCTCTACATGATTACACCTAACCATAAGAGAGATTGGGAAATGCGGTTTATTATCTGAGCAAGTTGCCTTGAGTAAGGCAGAGGGTAACATTAGTACAACTGAGAGAAAATCTGGTGTTGATTAGGCAAGTAATCAGATGGCACATACCCCCCCACCACCACACACACACACAATCTAGAAATCTTAATTTTATGTATTCATTTCAAACATTTTTCTGGCATTTTGAGCAATACTTTTTTAAGAGAACGTAAAAAAATGCAAACTAACTATTAATTAGTAACTTTATTAAAATGAGAAAATATCTCTCTATTCAGTTCTACTTGAATTGCACAGCTATTAAAATTTTATAATTTTCCCCATATGATTCTCACATATTTCTTCTCAGGTTAACTTCCAAATATTTTAGATTCTATTTAATTTTTATATTTTTTAATTCTTTTTTTCTAAATTCCTTTTCATTGTTTTTCTTGTTACAGGAAAAGTAGGATCTTTGTTTATTAATCATTGCCTATAAAACTAACTTACAAGCCGGGCATAGTAGCACACGCCTGTAATCCTAGCACTTTGGGAGGCTGAGACAGGAGAATCGAGAGTTCAAAACCAGCCCCAGCAACAGCAAGGTGCTAAGCAACTCAGTGAGACCCTGTCTCTAAATAAAACACAAAACAGGGCTGGGGATGTGGCTCAGTGGTTGAGTGCCCCTGAGTTATATCCTCGGTACCAAAAAGAAAAAAGAAAAAACAACAACAACAACAACAAAAACTAACAGATCTCCTTTATGAATTTAAATAGATTTTCAGTTGACTGCCTTAAATTTTTATTTCTAAATAGTCATTTTCTGCAGTTGATGAAAGTCGTATCCCTTATTTACAACTAAGCAGCTTTACACCTTTTCTTATCTATTACATTGTCTCAGAAATTAAGGGGAAATCCTGTTAAAATAATTTATCAGGAAAATTTTAAATTTTGTTAAATATTTTTTCAGTTATCCTTCAATATGCTTATCTGGTTGTTTAATTTTAATGAAAAGAGTTATATTTTTCTAAAAATTCTAACTGACAATTTTGCATTTCTGTGATAAACTCTAATTGTTGCCAGTAGCATTAATGATAGCTTCATTCAGTGTCCTAATATTTTGTTTAACATTAGGCTATGTTCATAAACGACTCTGATCTTTCCTTCTCCTTTTAATTACTTCTGTTCATTTTTTGCTCTCAATATGTTACTAGGCTCATAAAACAAGTTAAGTTTTGTATCTTTTTATATAATCTTGAAATTTTTGTGTAATATAGGAAATATTTAATCATTGAATATTTATTAGGTATTATGATAAACTATCTTACCTTTACTCTCTGCTGTGTTCCAAACATTTGATCCCCAAAATGTGTATGTGGAAATCCTAACATTCAAGAAGATGGTGATGCTGCCAGTTACTGGTAATGAGTTCTGCCCCTCCACATGTTGAAGTGTGAACATTAGAGAAGCACATCAAGGCAAGCATTTCAGCGGGAATTATTTAGAAAAGGAGTAACACAGACTTCTCTCGGTAGGGAGAAGGGAGCCATAGCTGGTATCCTGGTATCCCCAGAAGTACACGTGTTTTACCCTTTTATATGTCCTAGGCTTCCTTTGTTCTCCTGCTCTCTTCCCCTTAGCTCTCTCCTTCCTGTGTAGGTGAAGGAGAGAGGCCAGGATGTTGGATGGGATGGCCCAAAAGCAAATGGGCCCAGCTGTAATTAACAACTCCTTGGGACAGGTTACCTTAGAAATCAGTTAGAGCAGGGCTGATCAGTGTGGATGAAGGGCTCTGGAGACATTAACATTTCAATACTTCTCCAAATTGGCCTCCCTGATCTGACCTGACTCAATTTGCCTATCTACACTGACTGCCTGTCTAATTCTGGCTTCGATGGTATTAGGAAAAGGGGCTTCTTGAGAGACTATTAGGTCATGAGAGTGGAGCCCTTCATAATCAGGATCAGTTCCATTATGAAACAAACAAACAATGAAGAAACCCAAAGGATCTTATTCTCCCTTTCCACCACGGGAGGACACAGCAAGAAGGCACTACATTTAAACCAAGAAGCAGACCCTTCTCAAACACTGTACCTGAGGGAGGTTTGTCTTGGACCTCCCAGCCCCTGGATTGGTGAGAAGCATATTTCTGTTGTTTACACACTACTCAGTTCATGGTGTCTGATTACAGCACCCTAAACAGACTAAGACAAGAATTGGTGCCTAAAAACAAAAGAAAAAGAGCCGGCTATGTAACTCAGTGGAAAAGTGGTAAAGTGCCCCTGGGTTAAATATCTAATGCCACAATAAATAAATAAATGAATAAACAAATAAAAATAAAAATGTGGGTGTGGTTTGGGCACTATGCCATCGGTGAAGGCCAGAAGAGTTTTGAGATGCAGACCAGCAAAAGATTATATTTCTGTGAATGTACTATAAAGGGTGATTTGGGTAAAGTCTCAGAAGAAGAGAAGAGATGTAGAGAAAGTTTTAATCTTCTTCAAGAATATCCAAGTCATGAACAAAATGTTGGGAGAAATATAAATGGTAAATGTCATTCTGATGAGTTCTCCAGTGGCAATGAGGAACATATTACTGGATAATGTTCAAAAAGAGGTTTTTATGGGGCTGGGATTGTAGCTCAGCGGTGGAGCGCTTGCCTCGCGTGCGTGAGGCCCTCGGTTCGATCCTCAGCACCACATACAAAGCAGTGAAGTGGAGACATTGTGTCCATCTACAACTAAAAAAATATTAAAAAAAAAAAAGAGGTTTTTATTATAAAGCAGCAAAGAGTCTGGCTGAATTGTGTTTGTGTCCTGGTGTTCTGTGTGTATGGTAGAACTCATGACTGATCAAATAGGATACTTAGCTGAAGTTTATGTATGACTGCATGTATGTTGTGATTCTATATCACTTACAACCAGAGCAATGAAATGTTATCTTCCATCTGTGTACAATGAATCAAATTGCACTCTGATATCATGTAAACCTAAATAGAACGAATAAATAAATTAAATATGAAAAAAATAAAAATAAATTTAAAAAGTACTAAGTGAGGTGTTGAATACCTACAGTAAAATGCAAGAGAGAAACAATTTCAAGATGAGATTTTTAACTAAAAGGAAGCAGAGCTTAAACATCTGAAAAATTCTCACCCTATTTGTATTGTAAAAAAATGAGAAAGCATGGTCAGAAGGGTGTGATCCAGAGATCATTTGATAAAGAGATTAATAGGGATCAGCCAGGTGCTGTTCATCAAGATAATGGGAGCTTGACCCCGAAGGCTTTTCAGAGATCACCTTGAGGATCCACCACAGGCCCAGAGTATACTTGCTTTAGGAGCGGAATGATTTGAAGACAGAAGGCAAGACTTTGTTGCTAACTGCCTAGCACTGTCTCAAGTCTCTGTTCCCTCGCTTCCCGTCTAGTGTTCCTTGTCTCAGGTCTGGCTCAAGTGGACCTTGGTGCAGTGCAGGCCATCATGGCCACCTCTCTGGAGGACACAGGCAGTAAACTTTGAGAGTGTCTATGCAATACCGTCTCCATCAGCATGTAAAGCATAGGAGCCATGGGGATGAGGCTCTACCTGTCTGGGAGACTTGTGTTGTACTTCCACTTGTAGCCTGGGAGGGCTTCAGGCACTTGACTTCAACCCATGAGACTATGGAGCCACCCAAAGCTGTCTAACCCCTAACCCTCTGTAAAGATGCAGAGGCAGGACCCCTGCCTCGGTGGGCCTCTAGGACAGAAGTTGAGTCAAAGATTAGAAGAGCATTCTAGGTTCCAAACTTACTTAGGTCCTATTATTCCTTTCTACTTTCCTATTCTCCCTTTTGTAATAGGAAAATCTGTATATTATTGTTTTTAAAAAACACTTAACATGTTTGATTTTATAGGTTCATAGCTGGAGAGTAATTTGCTTACAAACAAATTACACCTTGCTTGTTTCCCATATCTGATTCAGATGACAGTTAGATGAGGCTCAAGACTTTAGACTTTTGAATTGATACTGAATAGAATTAAGAATTTTGAGACTATTAGATTGAATGTATTTTGCATATAAAAAGGACATACATCTTGGAGGATTGAAATGTAATGCTATAGTCTGCATGTTTGTGTCACCTCCGCCCCCCAGTCCATATGTTGAAATCCTAACCACCAAGGTGATGGTATTAGGAGGTGGGGCATTTGGGGATGTGATTAGGTCATAAGAGCACAGCCCTCATAAATGGGATTAGCGCCCTTATAAAAGAAACCCATCTGGCTGGCATCTGGTGAAGATCTTTATGCTTTGTTATCTCATGACAGAAGGCAGAGGGGCAAAAACAAGCAAGAGAGGGATGAACTCATCCTTTTATCATTAATCTACTCCTGTGGCAAAGGCATTAATGCATAGATGAAGGCAGAATCCTCACAACTTAATCAATTCTTAATGTCCTATCCCTAAAAACTATTGCATCGGAGGTTAAGCTTCTAACACATGAACTTTGGGGGACACATTCAAACAGTAGCAGCAGTTTATGGTATTTTGTTCTAACAGCCCAAAAGGACTAAGACAATGCCTATTTTAGAAGTAAGTTTATTTCAGTATCTCTCATAATTACAGGTTTATCACTTCTTGGGTCAGTGTTGGTAATTTTAAGCTGCACTTTTAAATCAACTTTATTAAAGTATAATTCAAAAGCAAAACATAGCTATTTTAATTATTATGTTTCATGATATTTGACAGATGAAAAGACTTCTGTAAACACTTGAATATAAATATTCAAGACACAGAATATTTATAATATTCAAATAAGTGCTCTCAAGATACTTTTCGGTCAATTTTTTCACCTCTAGCCCTAGGAATTCATTTCTGTTTTTCACCCTTGTAAGTTAGTTTTGCTTTTTCTGAAATTTCATATAAATGGAAGTACACTGTATTTACTCTGGCACATTGATTTGTATGTCAAACCATACTCCAATACCAAACTCTCTTGATTGCTGTAACTTTATAAAAATCTTGTAATTGAAAAGTGTAGGTTCAAGAACTTTTGTTCTTTCTCAAAATTCTTTTGGTTATTCTGGTCCTTTATATTTCTATGTAAGTTTTAGAATCAGTTCATCAATTTCTACAACAATCAAAATGTCAACCACAAGAAAAAAGAGCTAGGATTTCATTAGGAATTGCATTGGTTCTGCAGATGAATTTGAGGAGAATTATTTTCCTTTTTCTTTGGGATTGGGGGGGCTTACTGGGGATGAACCTGGGGCACTCAATCATTGAGCCACATCCCCAGGCCTATTTTTTTGTATTTTATTTAGAGACAGGGTCTCACTGAGTTGCTTAGCACCTCACTTTTGCTGAGACTGGCTTTAAACTCGCAATCCTGCCTCAGCCTCTCAAACGGCTGGGATTACAGGCATTGAGGAGAGTTTCTGTCTTAGCAATAT
The DNA here is from genome assembly GCA_028644305.1 of Xerus rutilus. Taxonomy (NCBI): domain Eukaryota; kingdom Metazoa; phylum Chordata; class Mammalia; order Rodentia; family Sciuridae; genus Xerus; species Xerus rutilus. The sequence goes on along the minus strand of CM053400.1, from coordinate 44,401,113 downwards.
TGACTGCCAATCCATGAAGATGGAATATCTCTCAATTTATATGCATCTCTCATTTTTCTCAAAAATGGTTTATAGTTTGCAGTGTATAAGCCTGACACATCTGTGGCTAAATGTTGTCCTAAATACTTAGTGATACCATGGAATTGTTTTTTTCATTTTATTTTCAAATTTTTCATTACAATTATATAAAAATATTTTTGTATATTGCTCTTATGTCTTGTGATGGCGCTGAACTCAGTTTTGCAAATGCTTCAAGATTTCCTACCTCTAAGAGCATGTCATCTATGAATAAAGAGTTTTATGACTTCCTTTTCAATCTAGATGGCTTCAATTGTATATATTTATCCATTATGTATGTATACATTTATTCCTATATTGACATTTGTGCTGGTTTGAAATTCCAATACAATATCAAAGTGGAAAAAGCAGATTCCTTGATTTGTGTTTGGCCTTTGGAGGAATATACACATATTTTGTAGAATACAGATGGTTTATCCTTCATTTAACTTTATTTTATTTTTTTGCCATGATGGGGATCAAATCCAGCACCTTGCACATGCTAGCCAAGTACTCTACCACTGGTCCTTACCCTCGCTCCTATTATTCCTCATTTGAAATAAATCTTTTGCATTATTATGGAATAGGAAGCCTTGTCTAAAGTGAAAAGTGTGAGTGCAATTCCTTTCCCACCTGAAGTTTTCAAAACTGCTTTTGATATCTACCAACAAATACTATTTATACTTGTTTGTTGTTCAACCTAGTCTAGTTTGACCGTCAGAAGCAATTCTAGTTCAAATTTCATAAGCTAGCTGGAGAGCCCAGATCCTTTCCACAGGGGACACAGACACAGTAGAAAAAAAGAGTAATCTTATCATTTCTCTTGGGGATCCCTGGATTCAGGGCCAGAACTGATGTGACTAACACTGCAAGGCAGGAAAACAAGCAAACAGAAAGGGAAACGCTGAAGTGTCTTAAACTATCATAAGATAACTCTGGCAATCCTTTGGGAAGCCATTTTAGTCTACCTCATAATAATTACTCAAATGGTAGCTGCTGATATTAATATTATTACTGCAATTTTCATTAGCCTTCATTAATCATTGCTCATTTCATTAATCATTACTATTACTATGTGTTCAAACTATGTTTTATGCAAAAGGGCTTGATCTTGCAATCTAATAAATGGCGCATCAGAATAAAGATCCATTGTGAATATAACTGGTGAATATATACATCTGTTGACAATTATGAGTGCATATCTCCTGTGTGTTATTTACAGCCAGAGAAGTGACTAGTGACCAGGGGAATGCAAGAAGTGTAGAAGCCCAAGAGCCTCAGCTCCATGAGCTATGCAGACCCCTCCCCACTCCATCCTCAGCTGTATGATGACAAAGCTGTCATTAGTTAGGGGAACTCTGAATCCCAAGTGCAGGGACCTTATGCTGTGCTGAGAAACTGGAAATCACTTCTGTCAACTGAAGGGAGGGTGGGTATAGGGAGCCAAATGAATGGAGGTGGAGGGTTTCTATCCTGCCTGATCTTTGGTTATCTTCCCCCAAAGAAATTGCACGATGCCTGCTCTGAGAATCTCCACACAGTCCTCCTCAGGAGCCACAGAAAGATCACCTCAAGATGAGGGCACTCTCTGGATGTGAGCTCTCTTTGATCCCCTGCCAGAAAGCTAGAATTTATGGAAGGTGGGTTTTTGAGTAGGATTCTGCCAGGAAGAGATTGGCACAAGAGAAATGGAGACAGCTAATTCTCAGGGGGTCGTCTTTGGCAAAATCTGCTATTGAGGCCTCATGCTACTTGTGCTCCTAGCTGCCGACAACCAAGAGTGCCATCTGCAAACTGTGATTCATAAACACTCTGTCAGTCCGCCATCTACCCTGACATCATAAAATAACAAGAAGCCGCATTGTAATAAAGAGGGGAGCTTTGCAGCCTACCAATTAAATGCATCTAATTTATTTCTCTTACAGCTGAGGCTTTATTTATTAGTAAACAGCTGCATTTGTTACACTTTTTACTCAAAACGTGCCAACTGGTGCTTTGGATGATCCATTAATCCTAAATAATCATCTGTGTACTTCCTAGATCCTGGATATATAGGTCTAAATGTATAAGAAGGTTATTAAAAAGCGAAAGCCTAACCTTGCCACTCAGCTGGAGGGTGTAGCTCTGGGCGTCTGGCTGGGTGAGTTAATGTGACATGAAGTATGTGGATACAAATGAAGTCTGGCTGAGTTTTTGGAAAGATTTTGCATGTGGTTTTATTTCTCTCTTTTCCCTCAAGAACATGTAGAGAAATACATATGCTAATTTTCTGTAGTTAAATGTTGCTGCATTCTTGTTAAAATCTAATTAGGTGGGGACTACCAAACACAGATAATAGGGTTACCTGTTTTTAATTGGAAGGAGATGGAATAATAGAGAAAAGGTGTGTTCCCTGAACTTGTAAAGACCCTCCTAACTAGCATGTGCTCTTGGGGCTGGATTTCCACCATTTTGGCAAAGTTATGCCAGTATACACAAGGACGTGCATACACATGCAGATTTCATTTCACTTTCAAAAAGCTATGGGACACAAGGATAAGATCCACTTGAGCCCAGTTTCTGAATGTTTCCTTGATACCTGGGAAAACAGTTCATTGAGAATCATGATCAGGGAGAAGAATTGAATCAAGTAAAAGCTAAACCTTTTTGCTGGACCACCTTTAAAAAGAATAGATTCATTCAATATCTGCTTGAACTTACGAAAAGCCACTGATTATAGGAGTGTTCAGGCACATTGGTTTTCTAACCTAGTGGATTTACATTGAAGTAAGTCATTGGAGGAAATAGTTTTCATCTCTAGAAAGGGCTGATCATCCTTCCGAGTGTTATGCTTTGTTTTTCTTTTCTGGGAAGTAATTGTAAGTATAATCTACTCAGAGAGGTATAAATGACTGACTTTGGCCTACTTTAAACTCAATTAAATTAGAAGCCCTCTATAAAGTGGCATTGCATTTATGGTTGCTTAAATTATGTGTCTGTGTGATGGTTGCTGGCATATTATTTGCAAACCAATATTCTATTATGGTATTTTGAATTAATGGATATTGATTAAAATAATCAGACTTTTATTTGATCTTTTGATCTATTTTTATTTTTCATGGCCATTGACTTAGTCTGGCCATGCTCTATAACTTGCATAATAATGGAGATTTTAAATTCAGTAAAAGGAATATGGAAAGAGGAAATGGTTGAAAGGGTCAAACTACAATTCATAAATGCTTATTTTTAACATCTCTCAATTTTTCTTTGCTAAAAAAACAAATTCACATATAGCCTCTTTCAGCTGTTATATACAGGGTGGTATATACATGTTAACTTGTTAGATTACAGCCATAAGTCAAACATGCTATGTTGTTTAAAAAGTTGACTCACAGTGGTTAAAAATGTGGGATTTTAAACCAAACATACTGGATTCAAATTCCTGTTTCATTTATTACTAGCTGTGAATAAGTTATCTAACCATTCTAAGCCTCAGTTTCTTAATCTTTAAGATGTGGCTGATGGGGTTGTTCTATGAGCTGAATCATATTATTGTTTGGACCAGGGTCCAAGACTTATAAGCCATTGACAAATGTTAAAATTTAAAATAAGCCAATATCTGTAGAAGAAATGGCTAGCAGTTATAAAGGGTCCAGTGGGCTCAGTACTTCTGAAATTTCATAGTTTTAATAGTTTTAAGTATTCAAGTGAATGCTAATTTAACAGAGCAACAGGTTACCTTACATAAGTCTTACTTAACAATATCTCTAATACAGTATGTGCAGGCCAATTTGTGCTCACCTATTCCCAATTCCATATTTAGTAAAGTCTGACACAATGGTAGCTTGAAATTCATCATGGTGAGATTATTACACCATGGAAATTAGCAAATGCTACAAATTTGGGGCTCCTCTGCACTCACCTGGTATAAATATTTATCAGATCATCCTCCCTATAAGGAGAAAAAAGCCCAAACCCAGGAAATGAGCTCCTTAAGTAAAGCCAATGGACAAAATCCATGAAGGTGTCTCACTAAAGTTAGACCTTGATGTCCTTCCTCATAGCTTCATGACTCAAGTTGCACAAAGAACTAACAAGTTTCATTATTTGGTTTCTTATTGACAGTACACCAGTAGCAGTCAATTAAAAGAGGTAAGGAAGTTGGCATGGCAAAAGGGAAGCAGATTAACATGAACATTCAAAGGCACGACACATTCTGAGGTTGCGTCTACACTGGTAGACTCCAGTCCTCTCCTTGCAACACTTCACAACTCCTGGGTTAATAATGAACTCCCAGAATTATCAAGGAATATAATCAGTTATGTTTTAATCTATTGCTTCCTTTGATAGACATATTTAGTCATAATTTAGAAATTAGAATATTAATGCTGAATGGAATCTTGACACCATGAAATGCAGTAGGCTTTGAATGTGTTAGGTACAGAATAATAATTCAAATGATTTGTTTATTACACAGAAGCTTAGTGGTTAAGAGAGGGCACTTGTGGTTGAGGAAAGTATTGTTATTTTGTACTCTTTGCTTTTCACAGTGAAATATATTCTTTCTATGAAGGTCTTTGGTACTTTACAGTATACACTGAGAACCACTGATGGGAACTCCCCTGCCAACCCATGTGCACGCGCACACACGGTCTAGACTGAGATATGAGAAAAGGTGCTTATTTAAATCAACCATAAGTAGTAGGGATCTGAGGTTAGAACAACTCTCACTCTGGATGAAGAACACATGTGATAAGTTTCCTGGGGTTAAGCCAGGAGTTGGAAATATTTATGTCCAAAAAAATGACACTAAGTATTGAATAATAGTTTAAGCTAATGATTGTTAATACTAATACTTATCATTGACTTGTCACTTGCTATATGTCAAGCATTGTCTAAGGCATTTAATCCTCAAGAATTTTATGCAAAAATTACCATTTTAAATTCCATTTTACAGATGAGCAACCCAAGGTTTAAGAAGATCAAGCAGCTTCCTATGGTCACTCAGTTACTAGGTGGCTGACTTCTCAGAGTGACGGTGAAGCCCATGCTCCAAATCAAAATGCTTATTTCCCCAATAAACAATATTAACAAGGTGCAAAGTCCTTAAGTGAAGTGTGAAGACTGACAGATCTGGAGAAACCAGATACAACCATCAAACTTAGGATACATAACTAGAATACTGGGATCAAATAAGAAAGCTGGGAAAGGGACCCATTTTTAGGGACTAGAGGAAGGAAAACACATATGTAAACCAATTGCTCTTGAATCCAGAATTGGATGGGTCGTTTCTGACATAAATTCTAGGAAATGTTAAGTGACTTTCCCAGGATCACACAGCCAGTTGGCAGTCCAAGTCCAGTTGCTTACCAATTGCATCACAATATAGAAAAAAGTGACCATGCAGTCATGTGATAATATTAAAGCATATTGGCCCCAATAGGAATTTACTTATAAGGAAAATCAATTTTTGTGAATAGCGTGAAGCTAAATAATTGAGATAGTCTTTTGGTCCATTTGGAATATAGATATGATTGGACGTCACTAAGAAATTTTCAAATCCAGAACAGAGAAATCAATGTTTATGATCCATTTGCCTGAATTGAATTTTTTTATCAATGTTTACATGACCTGTCTTCCATCAGAAACAGAGGATCATGAAGAGGGGACAGTAGAGACACCTTCCCTGTGGCCCCAAGTAAAAGACAGAGTGGAGGTAGGACTACCTTTAATTGCTATCTGTCATCCTGTTTCTAGAAATATGGAGCAACTGAGTCAGGGAGCAAAGTGAATTCTATACATCTCCATCCACATATTCAATAACACTAAAATTTCAATTGTCCATAAATATTTTCTTTCTTTCCCAGAGGTCCACTTTAGTGTTCCATGTGGTGTTTGGTGACCAGGTTATGGGTATAGATAAAGAATGTTCATCTGGTTTTTTGTCTACTTCTTTCCCAAGCTTCTATTCTGCTGTGAAACCATGTTGTCCTCCTCCACTATCTTTAGGTTTGATGAGGCATATGTGAGTGTGTTTCCTAAAACCCAGCAGATTATCTCCCCCTTCTCATCTCGTCATTCAATAATAATCATTAAGTCCCTGAAAACCCATGGTGCCAGCAATATTGGTCCAATAAGTAAAGTTGCACTTCCTAAACAGATGGGAATGATGTTTCTTTGCCACTGGGTGAAATTGCTTTAAAAAGTGTCAGCAACAAACATGAGGTGGAGAGGAGGGAGAAAGATAAACCATTGCTGCTGGAAGTCTGGCCACATGTAATACTCACTGCTTAAAAATCCAGTATTACATTTGCTTCATTACAGTATTTCGTCCATCAGCTCATTTGAGTCTATTAACTTAATTGTTCTTTATTAACAAATGGGTCATTCTCTCTGGCAGCAGTGCAAAGCTCAAATGCCAGTTAAATACTTTGATAAATGCAACGCCCCCTTCCATTCTGCTCCCTCTTTGAACATGCTGGGAATGCACGCACAGACACACACACACACGCAAGCACACACACACATGCTTAATCAAATGTGCTTATACAAAAGGATCACATCGAGAATTGGTTTTTAAAGTTAGCAAGCAGAGAGGAAAGTGCTTGTCTTTACAAGTAAATCCCACCATAATTGCATATTGCATTTCTTTTACAAATGTATATCTTGCCTCTGGTAAAAATGTTCTTACACTATAAAAATGAGCTAATGTTTTAGCTAAAGAGAACAATGACAATAATCTTTTGGTAAACCTTTTACAAGGAAGTTCCCCTTTAAAATCATAGGCACTTTTCTTCATTTATCTTCTTCAGTACTTCTTACTATTATTCATCTTTCACAATTAAAAAAAGAAAGATTTTCTACTGTCTTTGTGTCTTGGTCTCCCTTTCTCTTTCTTCCCAGCCCCCAACATACATACCCCTTCTTCTTAGGTGACATTATCCTACTCACCAAACCTGTAACTTTAACAGAGGGTGACAGGGTGACCTTCACGACAGATGTTCTTATGGCAACAGATGGCACTGGCAAACCCGAGAAGCTGCTGTACGCCGTCTCCGTGCCACCTGTGCCTGGTCAGATTGAGCCCATCAATTATCCAGGCTGCCCCATTCCCTGCACAGCCAGTCAGATGGATTGGCCCAGAGGGTTTGCTGTGTGCATGACAATAGCCAAGGGGCTGGTAAGGACGCAGTCAGGTGAGAGGGTCCCCTTCCTCCACTCCTCCACATTCCCCACCACAACCCCCACCCTCACTCACTCCTATATTTAATGGCTTCAGTTCATCAAAGGGATTAAATCAGTTTTATCAGCAAGAGTTTACCCAAAGACCTTTAAAGATAACCAGCCATGAGGGTGGCTTACATAAAACTGAACCAATACTGCCATCGTGTTCTACACAGGAGCATATTTTTATTATCTATAAATTTTGCCACATTAGTAAGCTATTCAGGAAGACACATAATATGTGGTATAGTCTTTGTTTATCACATTTTCAGTTTGATTTCTTCCACATCCTGATTCCATCTTTGTTTTTAATCTCTTGATTTGCTTCTCTGTATGCAAATTAAAGGACATAAAGGTAACTGGAGAAAAGAAAAATTAATTATATTATTCACAACTCCACTTTTCTCACCTCTTAATATGTGATAAAAAGTACTTTACTGGAGATTTTTCAAAGTCCTCAAACTTTTTCTATATTTTATTTTATTTTATTTTTCTATATTTTATTTTATCTAGGAATTGAACCCAGAGGCATTTAACCACTGAGCTACATCCCCAGCTCTTTTTATATTTTATTTTAAGAGAGGGTCTTGTTCAGTTGACTAGGGCCTCCCTAAATTGCTGAGTCTGGCATTGAACTTGTGATCCTCCTACTTCAGCCTCCCAAGTCACTGGGATTACAAGCGTGCACCACCACACCTAGTTCAAATTTCTTAATAAATTTATCATAGATAAAATTACTCTCATTTGATAGTTGAGGATATTAAGGCTCTTACAGATTGAGTAGCATGGCCAAGGTCCCACTATAAGCAAAAGGAGAGCCAAAATTTGAACTCGAGGCAGGTGGCTTTGCACTACAGAATAGTACTTCTACCAACAAGGACAATCTCATGATCTGCTTGGTGAAAAAATGGTAATTTTGGGAAATGCCTCCAACTCACATTTTTAACACAGGCATCTGGCTTGCATTCTGCATTCCCAACTACTATGATATCATAAAATTTATTAATAGAGTAGTATGCAATCTTCAGCTTGTAGGTCAATATAAGTATAATCTTTTACTATTTTTCATTAGCACAACAGGGTAGTTGAAGTCAGAACAGTTTGGCTTCTCTCTACCCAAAGAAAACTGGAGTATTGTGTGAAATCATCAGTAGACCTTAATCCAGATGGTGGTGTCATTTCTAAGAAATAGCATATGCTAGCTATTATGATACTTAAATGTAATGGTTTTTATATCTCTCCAGTGGGCAAAGAAACTGTACAACAGGTTTGAGTCTAGGAATTTTTTATATGGTATTTTAACCCTCCAAAATAGAGTATTTCCGCAAAGAAATTCAATCGATAGAGATTGGTTTAATAATAAAGGAACATAAATTTCTGCCTTGTTTCATGCAATAATAAGACAGCATCTGGATTTACTGCTCTCTGAGTCTGCTATTTTACATAATGTTGCTGAATTGGGGACTATTACATGCTTTTTTGATTTTAGAAAAATTGCCTTAAAAGTTATTTACACTCATTTTATAACAAAAAGGGCAATATAACTAATTTTATTCTTAGTGTGATTAGCCATGAGTCATTTCCTAAGAAATGAGTTTAATTAACCAGAGAAAGAAAGTTGTAATAAATCATGAAAGTGGACTCTTTCTAAGTGGGGTTAAAAACATCTTATTTAAAACTGCCATCAAATAAATCACAAACCCTAAATTATTGTTAAGGGAAGATATTGTTCTGATTTTGAAATTTTCTGTCAATAGGGTAGAGAGAAGGGAAGAATGTGTGGCGGCTAAGTTAAGTTAGCTGGAATACTTTGAGAAATGTGTTGTACAGTCAGGAAACCATTATGCTAATTCGAGGTCTACTCATCAGCTGTGTGATTTCAGAAATTCCCTGTGACTTAATTCTCCTGTGACTTCCTTCTTTCTTTGAGAACTAAAGAGACTGAAATCATGGTTCTTAATCAAAGATTTTGACAACCGTTAGAGATATTCACAAATAATTCCAGGTCTCCCCATTCCAGGCAGATGGTGGAATTCACAATCCCTTATGACTGGGAAGTTATATGTTATCAAGGGAAGGTGAGAAGTGGTACTCCTTGGGAGAAGCTTTAAGATCCAGTGAGTGCATGATTGGTCCTATCCTCTTTACACTGCTGTTACAGTCAAAATAGGATGTAACCAGATGAGATCTCAGTCATTGTGAATCCATGGATGACCAAGATATTGTTTCCCTACTAAAGTGTATGTTTCATGTGGCATGAGCAAGAAATAAACTTAGTTGTGTTGTCACTGAGATTTTGATGTGTTTATTTTTGTTACTGCAGCATAACTTCACCCATCCTATATAACGGATGGATAGATATCTGTTTTATCTGGAGAGATTTCCCTGTATATAGAAGCAAATGCTTATCCAGAACTACTAAATCACAATCTTCTGGTATGAACTATAGATTTTCATGTTCTAAAAAAGATTCTTTACTGATCTTAATGTGCACCTTGCTTAGGAACCAATAGAGATTTCATATGCAAATGGACACGTGTATTAAAATAGCTTTCATATAGATTTTTAACTGCATATAACCCTGAAGGACAAGAAAAATAAAACCTTACAATCACATATGGTATTTCTGTTCACACAGCCCTTCTGCATGTTCATCTTATTTTGTAAAGTATTAGTAAATTGTAATATGTGGCCATGACATTTATCAATGTATTGAGAATTTGAAGCACTGACCAATTCACTGAGGAGTCCTTCTTCTGCGGATTCCTTCAAAATCTGTCTGCTTAGTTGATGATGATGATGATCTCCACAGCAATGGAAGATCTTTGTCCTACAAAGTTCTCAGATTACTTGCATTTTCCTTTCTGTGAATTCATCTTTCTCCTCATGGACATTTGTAGCTTCTTGGCTAGAACCATACTATTCAAAATATTTAGGTTTTGTTGGAAAACATCTTGTTACTATTTCTGTCTTTCTCTAATACATATTGGGGGAATTTAATATGTATTTTTGCTCATAAAGTATATAGGAAATTGCCCTCTTGAAAAGTGAACAACTGAGAAAATATTATTAACTCGTGGTATCTTAAATACCACACCAAAATCTCCTGAATGTAACCTTGAGTTGCAAGCAGAATGTTGAATTTAATGTATAAAACTGAAACATACTGGCTGGGTCTTTACTTTTACAAATATTTACATTTTTATTACTATTTACATCTGAGGATTATATTTATACATATATTGTAAGTATCAGTAACACCCTGACATTAAAAAAAATCCTACTTTTAACATTATCATAAGGTTTAGACTCTAGAGTAAAAGTCTGCTTTGAACTCTTGGATCCTTCACCTAATTGTTTTGCCATTGAATAGGACATTCAACAACTTCCTTAAATCTCACTTACTTCCATTTAAAAAATAATAATAGGACTTACTTTATATAATTGTTGTCAGGATTAAATGACATAATCAGTAACTGTTTAAAAATAAAGAGAAGGAGTGATCTGAGGATGTAGTTCAGTGCTACAGTGTTTGCTCAGCATGAGCAAGGCCCTGGGTTTAACCTCTAGCACCCAAAAAAAGAACTTAAAAAAAAAAAAGGAAAGGACAGGGAAAGGAAAAGGGAGGAAGGATCTAAAAATTATTTCAACTTTCTAAAGACTTTTTTTTAACTATTTTTTATAGTTGTAAATGAACAGCATGCATTTATTTTATTTGTTTATTTTTATGTGGTGCTAAGGATCGAACCCAGTACCTCACACATGCTAGGCAAGCGCTCTGCCACTGAGCCACAACCCCAGCCTCTAAAGACTTTTATTCATTGTGAGTTTACAAAGGATTTTTGACCATTTTTGAACATGGTTGGATGTGGGAACACCAAAGGCTCTGGGAAGACTTTTGGAAGAAAGTGGTGCCTGAGTTGAACTTTAAGATAAAAGAAGTGAGAGCCAGAGACAGTAAATCTAGATGAGAGCAGGGCATGGACTGGGAGCTGAGAAGACATTTCATGCAAAGGACATGAGCAGAGAAGGAGAGAGAAGCAGCAGCAGGATGTATGAAGGGAGCCTCAATACATTAGCTCATGAGGGCAAGGGAAGGAAAGTGGAAAAGCTGGCAAGAACTATATTTTGAAGAGCCTTGTTGCCATGGTATGCATTTTAAATTTTCATCTTGTTGGCAATGGGGGAATTCATCAGTTGATACCCCAGGAAGAAGCAGATGGTATATACAAAGATGCAATTGAGGAATATCTAATGAAGGAACTTTGTACAAAAGTATAGGAAGGGTTAAGGGGAAATGAACAATGCCGAGGAAAGCATCCTGGGGTTAGCAAGAGAGGGAGATAAATAACCACTGTCACTTTAAAGGACTAAGGGAGGAAGGTCTTATAAGAAGCTGGAGAGAGCTCCAGCCATCGCTGTTGATGAAGAAGGCACTTCAGGGGCTGTGGCCTTTGGAAGAGAAATGCAGTCATGGCCCATCTGTGGACTAGCAAAAGACAGCACAAGAGAAATAAATAGTCTCCAGTGACAGTACAAAAAGGTAGAGAGCAGATCTGCTGGGGCAGACACAGAATGTCCAGCACAGCAGACAGGAAAGTAACGTGGCATGCAGCTATGTGGGAAATAGTTCAGAGAAGACAGGAAGTTCTGGAAAGGAAAACTTATGCTGACATCCATTCACACAATTAAGAGGAAACCTTGACTCACAGATGCTGTATTAGACTAGAATGGAGAAGGAAAGATTTTTCTGGTGGTTCTGGGTGACTAGTTATGGCCATAAGATAGATAGATGCCCAAGATTCTTCCCATATTTCCAGCTTGTATGATACTATGTCAAGGGAGATGAACAACTAACAGGAAATACTGGAAAAGGAAAGTCAGTGGAGGATTGAGGAATTCCATTTTAAACCCATGGAATCTGAGAGGCATGAAGAATGTTCAAGTAATGATTTGCTACAGGTATTTGAATAAAGGACTCTCATACCAACTGAGACCAACCAAGGCTAGAGAAAGAGATTTGCAAGCCATGAGACTTCATGGCAGCCAGAACTATGAAAGTGGGTGACATCCCCAGGAGAAGCCAGCAAAGTACAGGTGGGGTGTGGAGGTCATGAGCCAAGAAGAGGTCCAGTTTCCCATACCTGGATTCTACTGCCTTGTTCTTGGGGACAAGCTCAGTTCTTGTTTCTTCATTACTGACTATCTAAATTTCCAGTAAAAAATTCTCCTTGAAGTAATTGTATTGGCCAGGGACAAAAGAGAGTTAATTTTCTGGGTCTCCAAGCCTGTCAATATCTTCTAGTAGAGACAGAATAAATCTTTAACTTTGATTTATTGCTCTTTAAAAAATGAACTAATGATTTTGTACAGGCCTGTGCTACTCAAATGAGACAAATGTAAGTTAAAATATGCCCTCTTTATCTGCTGCCTCTTAATGTTTACGAGGTCCTTCCATGTAGGTATTCTGAGAACATTTCTCAAAAATCCTGATCACACAGTAGGTATATGGAGCCTTATGGAAACGGAGCTATGGGCTTCATTTCCCCTTCTCCTCACTCTCCTTCTCTCCCACACTTATCTCAGCCCTTCCCCACCTTCCACCTAGATGATGTCCCCATAGAACACAAGAAAGCAATTATGGCAGCAGCAGAGCAGGAGGCTGAGTAATCCATGCACAGGTGACTTACAATCCTTATGGACATAATCAAAAGTGCATAGGTAGGTAGACAGGCAGACAGGTATTGATGTATGTTCACATTCATGTTTCATGGTTGTGTGTACACACATACAAGATCATATGGGATCGTGCATCTGCACATATGTTAGTATGTGGTGCACATATGTACAGGTGTCCATATGAATATGAGTATGGATATATGTGCAAATGTATGCCAAGGCGTTGTGTGTGCAAAGGTGTCAGTAATACACATGCGAACTTGTGCTTTTGCTTATGAGAACAAGAGAAGGAGAAAAGCACTCCTGTCCTGGGATAACGAGAAGACAGCAAAGGGTTAAAGCAATCATTCGCAAATCGTTTTCCAAAAAAGCTGCACCCTAAATTAATTTTGGCTGGTAATCTCTATCGGGTTAAATAACTCCTCATTATTCTGTAACACAGCTGAGGCATCTCCAAATGTTTATCTTGTTTTGTAACCGGTACCTTCTGGTATATTCTAGTGCCAGCACTCCCAGCTCCTGCTATATTTCATTCTCACTATTTTTGGACTGGAGCTGCTGGTTCCAGGTGATTTAATAAATTGCTTTTTTTTGGGGGGGGGGTGTTCCTTTTAACTTACCCATCTGCTCAACACATGCGTAACTTGCAATCTGTCGGCAGTTTGCAGAAAGACAAACTGTCAGAGCTGCATGCATTTGACAACTTTGTTCCCAATTAGATTAGTGGTAATTTTAACAGATTTCAGGGCAATGGAGAAAGGGATGGCATGTTATTAAAGCATCAATTCTGACAGACCCAAGCACATATGATTTCAATGTAAATTATTTTAAATGCTTTAATTAAAACTAGAGAAAGATTTACCCTTTTAAGTGGTAAGTGATAGCAAGACAAATTTAAAAGGAAAGAGAGGAACTGAGTTTTCTAAATGGTTTATGTTGGGCAAGGCAGTCCAGCAGTCAAGATGACTGTAATCTATGGCAGTAATGTGGAGGCCGAGTTAATTATTCATTGCTTCCTTTCTGTAGCAGATGTGATTCAATACATGAGGTACAGTATTCAGAGCCTGGAACACTGTCTGTGAAAATCTCAGCTCAGGCTTCTTTTGGAGCCATCAGGAAATTGCCAGAATCTGTTTAACACGTTAAATATATTCATAAGAAAAAAAATCTTCTTTTTTTATTTTCTTGGCTCTTTGTTTTTCCTATGTTTCAATGCAGCTGCTTCTCTCTTCCACTAAGCCCAGCAACCACAGCCTCCGTATTCCCACCCCGTCTCCACTCTGAAACCTTCAGCACATGCACAGATGTATACAAGTGACTAGATTAAGCAAAGCAGAGGATTCTGCGCTTTCGGTCAGTCACTTTATAGACACACAGCTCCCCAGAAAATGCCCCATCTATAATTTAAATATATTGCAATAGTCACAATTCATGAGTGCAGAGTGTCATTGACAGAATGTCTGGCGTTCTGGGAGGGAGCTTTCTAGAACCAAGGACATATATAGGTGGAGAGATTTCCCTGACGAATTTGACAACGTGCTTGATTTATTCAGCAATAAATTTAACCATTGGTTTAATGCTTTCCATTTGTTCATAGACAACACTGGGCATTTTATTATTGAAATTACCAATACATTAATTAAGGTTTAATATTCCCTGAACATAATTGCATAAAATTCTTTTACAAGTGCTTTTCTTAGTCACTTGGGAAGGGTTCGCTATTTTATATATGGGCCTATCGAGTTGAGAGCTGTCTTCTCTTTTAGAATTATTGAAATAGCTTGACAAAGAAGGTTATTACCAGTCCACATGCAGGTTTTCTTAATTTTTCAAATTGTTTTCGAGTAGGTTATGGCATTGTGTCATTAAGAGCATATTTTAGATTGCTTGTGAGTACATTTGAATTGGTTTACAACCAGGCTGAGTCAGTTAGGATTAAAAGTGTGAGGCAAACTGAATTTTATCTTATTACTCGGTTAACATCATATGTAAGTGCATGCATTTGCGTTTTTCAGGAGAAGAAATTAATAACTGCTTCTCTGAAGAATCAATGCACGACAGAAATGGAGGACTACCTGACCCACATACAGTCAATCAGTCAGAAAGGGTAACTTGGGAATGATGTAAGATGCTAGAAAGCCGAGTCAAGTTCAGCAAACTACAAATTTACCTCCCTTCACTCCAGAGGACATCCTGAGAAGCCCTCTCTCTAAACTGTAGACTCTTTAATGCACAGGTGAGGGATCTTCTTTGTGTTTTGGTTTTCATTTTTTTACTTTTGTATTGAAAGAAGGAATCACCAGTCTCTGATAGGAATTTATCACCACCACCTCTGAGGTGAATGACTCCAGCAAGCTCTTTTATCATCCTGCACCTCAGGTTTTTTCATGTGTGGGTAGAATAACAAATAGCCACATTTCACAATCTTTTGAGAATTAAATAAGATAATGCATTTCAAGTGTCAGGAATATAAAATATAAATTTTCTCCATCCATATACTTTCATTATACTGATGCTTCTACACAATTCTGTGTTTTCATGTTTGCTTTTCCTTATGGATAAGGAAATGCCAAAAGAAGTAAAAAAACTTTTACGGGAAATGGAATTCATCTTTTACTTCTTTAAAATAGAACCCCCAGCCTGGTAGTTGTATATTCTCAGGCCACATTTATATCAATAAGTTGAGGCCAATTTGAAACAAAAAGACAATAAGAACTCGTAAGCTTGTATATAATCTCATCCACCTGATATTTCCCCCTTTACATTACTGATATACTAAGCAACTTGGGTTCTATTTTTAAAAAACATATTTTAACTTTCTGTACCATTTAATCTACTTTGAGCCTTCAACCTGCCTCAATTTTAATCATTGTTGGGGCTGTCTCCTTTACACAAGGTGGTACTCAGTGACTTAACACCATCTGGAATATTCAAGACAAGCATCCCCATTTTTAGTCCACATCATTTACCTTGAAACACTTATTGCCCAAGACCACTTACAATCACAGAGCTCTGCTGCACTCATTTCAAAGTTCAACATGAGGACTCTTACTTGAAAGTGGGTGTCAAGTTGTCCAGTTTTATTTCCCTATAGAGATCTCTGCCAGTTCTCTGGGGAGCTGTGAGGGAGTAAGGCAGAGACCTGGATCCTGTTACCTGAAGAGCCCCAAACTAAACTCTCCCTCATACAACAGCTTTGGCCTCTGGTCCTTTAGAGCTCCTCCTCTCTCTGCACCTAACAAGGCTTTAAACTCAGAATATCACTCTTTAGTTAAAAATAATAGTAATAAAAATATCTTAAATCTTCCCTGAGAGCTGGTAAAGTGAAAGCTCTTTGGGAATCAAAATCCTGCTGAATGAGGTTGGAGACTAGTGACAAGACACTCTGCTAAATCTTCTACAGAAGACAGAACAAAAGAAAAATATAATATGTAATAAGTATCTAGTCCTATATAGACAGCAGCAAGGGTTTTGGATAAACTTTTTATATGTATTATAAAGATGAATTTTTAAATTTTTTAAATGTTACAAAATGGAATATGATACAACACTCCCATGATTTTTCTAAAGTGAAGAATAAAGATATTGAATATTAAAATTTCTCAGTACCATATAAATTCAATTAAATACAGTATTTTATGTACATATTTATGAATCTTTATTCATTTCCATTTGCTAGCATTTATAGAACATTTTCCATGTTCCAGACACCAAACTAGACATTTGACATAAAGCAAAGAAAACATGCGTATGTGCATGCACACATGGAGAGAAAGAGAAGGATTAGTAAAAGATATAAGCAAAGAACAACTTAAATACTACAGCAGTATATTTAAGGTACAATATGGACCACAGATTATGGAGTAATTAATGGAAATTTTTTATAAAATAGGTAGATATGTCCTCAAGAGGTAGGGATATCCTGAATAGTCAAGGGGAAAGTGGTGGTTTGAGATGTTAGTGTATATGTTCCAAAAAGAAGAAAATGTTTAAGTAAAGATGAGAAGCCACATTGCATATCTAGAAGAACTTAAGTACCTGGGATAAGGTAAGATGGAGGGAGCAAAGTTGCATCAGCTAATGGAGAACTTGTCCACTGTAAGAGCGATGGAGGAGTCTACAGAATATATAGCACAATGGATGAGTTAGGAGGCCTTCAGACTGTGCATAAAGAGATATCTACTTAAATGTGGCTGAAACAATGTGGGTTTATCATCTTATAATAAAAGTTAGGGGGCAAGCAGTTTGGAGTTGGTTTATTCAGCAAGTCTAACAGTGTACAGGTCCTTGGTCTGTTTCTCTGTGATTCTCAGATTTCATTACAGAGCACAGAACTCTGCTCATATTAAAGCCTCTCTGTCAACATAGCACCAAGAAAAGACAAGAAGTGAGGCTTTCTTTTAGCACATCTCTTTTCACTGTGGAGGAAAACCTTTGCAATAGGCTCCCAACAGACTCCCACATGTGTATTGTAAATGGAATTGGTTTCTATTTCTTCTGTCGAACAAATATTTGTTCTTCTGTTGAACAAATAGTCTGGGAAATGTGGTGAAGTATCGGCATAGTGGCCCAAGGAAGGACCACAATCCTTGAGTGCACTGCTGCCTCAAACCTAGATAAAATCAAAGATTGGAATCGAAAGAGGAGGAGAATTAGCTAAGTGATATCTGTAATATTATAAAACTATTGAAATAAAAAAATGTTAAGAAAGTAAGAATTTACTCATTCTTATTGGCCCTCTGTGTATGTGCATGCACTTTCAGAATTTAGAACCTTTAGAATTTAAAAGTTCATCATTAATTTGTTCAGTCATTCTCTCCATAGAGATTAGTCAAGCACTAGATAAGTACAAGTGTTGTGATAGGAACAGTGGTGGACAGAAGTGAGTCAGAGAAAGGAACCAAGCCCCTAGGTAGAAGAACCAGGATGTAGGTTTACAGCAAAATGGGCAACATGAGCAGGTATGAGTCTATCACCCAATGAGAGTGGCAAAATATCAAAAAGGAGAAGCAGTCGTGTGCTGGAGCCTATTCATGAGAATGGATCATGCACAGATCTTCACAGCTCTGCCTTTCCTGCCATCCTGTTGGTACTTTGAAACTGTGCATAGTGGAAGAAAATACACTATAGAAGTTGAAAAAAGCTATGCATCAGAGCTTTAAGAAGTTGTTTTCCCCTCAGGGAGTCATTTGTTGAATATTTACTAGCCTATTACTAGAAATATAGTGCTACAGATATGATTTTCAGTAAAGAAAGATCAATTATCTTAAACTTATCTCCTCAAATTAAACAAAATCACCAAATAAACAAATGAACAAAGCCAAATTTGAATTGAGTCATTAAACATGTATGAAACGTTCTTTAAACTTTCCTCTTCCGCTTGTTTTGTCTCTGTGCTTCTGTATATGCTTGTTGGGCTGTGCTAAACATGAAGAGAAATTGTGGAAATCTCCAGGAAAATCTTTACAAGAAAGTATATCCTCTCCAGGTTTCCTACCCAATTTGGCAAAACAAGTGGCCTGGATTTCAGAAAGCGTATTGCTGTAGAGATGCCTTCCAGCCCTTCGGCTGCCTCTATATTTACTCTGTCTTCTACACACAACTCAAATTGAGAAATCTATTCCATATGGCAAGATATCTCCTGATGCTTTTCACAAAGAGCTCTCAATACTATCTGCACTCTCAAAAGCCTTGATGTCTCAGGGCCTGCACTTCTCCAAAGATCATCACAAACACCCTAGTCTTCAGATAAGTGCACTCTTCATCCATCTTTCTGGAGAAAATGAAGAAGGCCATCTTGTTTTGAAAACATGTGGTGAGGTTCATAACTTGCCTTCACTCATTAGAGCTCATGACTAAAAAGGCTACCTAGATATGAAATCCTTCCTTAGATCAACTCAACTCTAACAATTTAGAATTCAATCTTTTATTTGCTGCCCCACAAGGCTTAGAAAACAGATGGTGACCATCCTCAGGGTAGGAGACATTTAGACAGATGGATCTACTTTTTCTGAAACATTTTGGGCAAATTAAATTTTATAAACTTAATTGATTTTTATTTGGGATATACCCTGTATAAAAGAAAATCTGTTTGAGGGGTGAGGAATCCTCTTGTGGAGTGATTTATTATCCCCTCATTTGGGTTTTGTAAGCATCAGAATTCAGATATTGAGTTTTCTTGAAGCAGGCATGCCTCTATGCTTGAAGACCCATCATAAATCATCTTTACAGGTGGAATAATCTGTGTACCCTTAAGCCTTCCCAATAGATAGCATCTTATTATTATTTTATCATTTGTTTTTCTAGATGCAAATTCACATATATATGTTCATTAACAATTTTGACTGACTCAGTATATTGTTTGTGAAAGAAAAAGCAAATGATCAGAAAGTGATTTTGCAAAGGATTCAACTATATCCTCAGACAAAGCTGATTGTTCAAATCCATTACATCAGCTCAATCAGCCTACAAAAGAAATAATATTACCTAACAATCCATAGAGCTTTGTATTTATATATATATATATATATATATACACCATTTTACCAGATTCCCACAGTAATCTTGTGAGAAGAGAAGGAAGGCATCTACTGCATTTTGCAGGTAAGGAAATTAGTGCAGTCACATGCAGGCTGACACACTCAAGGTCACAGAGTAAGCTAAAGGCAGAGTCAAATTTGGAAAGGGGATAATATGTAGTTTTATCAATTATGCATCAGACATTGGTCAGAAAATTATTCATTTTCACAAGAAATCCATAAATTATTATCATCCACATTCTACAAATGAAGAAGCTAAGGCTGAGAAATGCAAAACTATTTACATAGCTAATACATAAGAGAAACAGTATTAAACCCATCTGTCTGACTCCAAGGTATGGGACTAGCAGGTGCACTGTGACAAGGGCTAAAATTTCTGGCAGAAGCTTCCTAACTTCCAGTTCAGAGCTTAACTGTGTTTTTGGAGTCAACAGTCTGTGTGGCAGCTCTCAGATGCCTAAATCAAAATACGCTATTGGGATCCTGGGACCAGCATGGCCCAGTGGATTCCTGAGGCACTACCTTCCTGATAGTAGCACAGATGACAGTTCTTGTGGAATGCCAATCATATGGTTTAGGAGAGCCATTCCTGTAGGCCTCTCTCTTCAATAATGTCCTAATTGCCTACCTTTAAGTATTAAATCACTTCTATTTAAAATAGATCAATCTCTTTGTTTGTACCTGAACCCTAGGTGTTAACAAAACTACACTGTTTTCACTTGTATATCTAGGCAAAGCCTCCAAAGAACTTGAATCTCCCCACATTAGTGAAATTAGAATGTTGTTTGTGCTCTGCTTCTAATTAAATTTGAACATAAAAGAAAGATTTCCTCATGATTGAATTTAGATGTTTGAGTACCAATCATGAATACAATGTGGTTGGCTAGAGGATTTACCAAAGTGGGTAGGGTGTCAGGAAAAAAGATTCCTGTGGCTCTAAGTTAGACCTAGAACTATTAGAAATGGCTGGGTACAGTTGCATTGCTGATGGATAAAGCAGGAATTACTTGGGATGCAGAACTAAAGCTATAACCAGGAAGGTAACTGAACTATAGAGTGAAGTGTGTATGTACATAAGAAAACATGGAAAAATCTGGTAGGGAGGATAGTCAAGTTCTCAATGAGATGAAAGATGAAGAATGAATTAAGGCAATTGCTTAGAAATGTTTTTTTAAATGTTTACTAAGCATCTATTGAGTAACATATGAAGTGCAGTGAAAAATACAAGCTCCATCACTGTTCTTAAATTAACAGTCTAGAAATGTGCATCTTACTAAATTAGTGGCTAAATTAGTCACTATGTTCTCAGGCTCTTTTTAGACACATGTTAATCAGCTACTCCACTATTTCCTTTTATGCCCTGAATTTACAATGTTAGATCACACTTCATTTATCTTCATTTATAGTATCAATACAATGAGATCCAGATGAATTCTGGTTTTCTCTTTCATCATATTGTCCAAGTTTCACTTCTCTCTTGATGAGTGTTTTCTCTAAACTAATAAGCAGATTCAAACTCCAGTTACCATAATGAACTGAGGAGACAGAGTTTGACCAACCCCCTTCAACTATCTTCCAACCCCCTAGTACCAAAAAGTAAAAAGGATAAATAAACTATAAATAACAAATTTAAAATATGTGGATGAGATTGGGGACATCATATTAGTACCTGAGATTTTAATGTCTTTTTGAGGTTCTAGGAACTCATATAAAATGTGAAGTTGAAAGGAAGTTCCCAACTATGTGGAAACAATGGATTGTCCCACATGTGTACTTACAGCTAGAACATGTCCACTTACTTGTGGGTATCCTGAAAACTTATCATCTGCTTTGACCTGTGAGTGAAAAAAGAACCATCTATACTATCTATTAATTTTCAGAACTCCAAGCCTATGAAAAATATAGACTAAAGAGTCTGAAATCACACAATTCATATTAGGCAAAATACCATCTGAGAAATAATGGGGGAAAAGGAGTGTAAAACTTAAAAAACCCATATGACCAATTAGAAAAAAGTAGGAATCCATCTTATAGCTATATTTCTACATCCTATAGTTAAATTATAGCTGAGAAAACCATACGAGACAATTCCCATTACAAAAACAGTTTCAGGTTTATAAGAATGATAAAGATGAGGAAATATATCTACCATAGGAAGGAATCAACAGATTAGGTATGTGGGAAGAATTCAAATGCAAAAACTTGGACATAATAAAATAAATTGAAAATGAAGAGAGAGTAAATATTTCAATTATGTTCAAATATATTAGGAGGGACAGATTTTTTTTCATTTTTTTCAATTGACTTAGGGATCTATCTTGGTGAATTTTCTATAATCTAAAACTATTCTATAATTAAAAACTACATTTTAACAAAAAATGAGCCAAGTCAAGAATAAAGCAATGAAACAAAATCACAAACGGATAAAGCAAACAAATTTAAAACCTAAAAATAAAAGACAGAGTAATTGAAATTTATTTAAAAAATATCTAGAAGGTATCAAAAATATTAAAAATGTAGAAAATATAGGAAGAAAGAGGAGTTACAATGTACATTAGTTTATTTGAGAATCCCAGAAAAAGGGAGTAAAGGAATCGTGGAAAACTCAGAGATGAATAGTGGCTGAAAGTTTTTCATCACTTAAGAAATGTATGAATGTATGGGAGTACACTTCATCAAGTAACAAAGAAGAAACAAAGTCTACCAAGAAAGAAGGCAGACTGTCCATATAATAACAATAATATTTCCTATCAGCAGTAACAGATGCTAGATAGTAGCAGACTGAGTGGTGAGGACAAATAACACAAATATAGATTTCTATCCAAAACTGTAGTAATTTGCTTGAACTGCCATAACAAAATGCCCAGACACAGACTGGGTGTTTCAAACAACAGAGACTTATTATCTCAGTTCTGGAGGATGGAATTCCCAGATCAAGATGTTCTCAGGTTTAATTTTCCCAGAAGACCTTCTCCATGGCTTGCAGAGGGCTACCTTCTCACTGGACACTCACCTGGTCTAGTCTCTGTGTGAATGCATCCCTGGTGCTTCTTCTTTGCATTTGAAGACACCAGCCCTATGGGACCGACCAGGGCCTCAGGCTTTTGACCTTGTTTTTCTAGAGTATTCCCTTATCCAGTCAGGTTGGCCCATGAAATGAGCTATTATTACAAAGCACTATGCCAAATTCAGTCTTACTGGAGATTAGGGGGTCAAATCATAAAGCAGGAGAAAATGTATTCTTCCCCTAGTACCAAGTAAACAATTATCTGAGGCTGGGAGTGAAATAAAGATTTTTAGAAATATAGTCTAAAAATGTTTGCCTTCTACATACCCTCATTTAGAGAACTGCTGAAAGCTATATTTCAGCACGGGGATTTTAGTTAGAAGATAAAAGAGACACAATAAATCTAAGAATTGAGTATAAGAAACAAGAAAAGAAGACTAATAAAAAAGAGAAATTAAAAACAATGCAAATAATCCCAGCAACTCAGGAGGCTGAGGCAGGAGGATCACAAATTCAAAGCCATCCTCAGAAACATAGCAAGGCCCTAAGCAACCCAGCAAGACCCTGTTTCTAAATAAAATATAAAAAAAGGCTGGTGATGTGGCTCAATGGTTAAGTACCCCTGGGTTCAATCCCTGACACGAAAACAAACAAACAAACAAAAAAGGCAAAAATAAACTACTAGTCATAATATGTAAATGGGAGAAGGAATTTTGAGTAGATGATAATCTTGAGCTCCTCATCTTTGGGAGGACAGGATGCAGAACCTACTAGTTATTTACTAGCATATTCATATTTTTTGCTTTATTAAGTTAAAAATATTTTGAGATTTGGCAATCTAACTAAAGTTTCATATGTCCCAGTTGCCTCTTGCAATGAGATATTTTTTTATTAATGAATATTCTTGTCAACAAGAAATAAATATAGGTTGAGATCTCTCTAATGGTTTCTTAAGTGGATATGATTCAATTGGGCCTTCCTCCTCCTCCTCCTTCACTGAATGTGAATTTAATAGCTTACATTTCATCAAATATATTAGATAATAAACTGATCTTAAAAGTGGAAATCATGCATCAGAAAGATGGAGCAAATAATGGATATGTTCTGGGAACTAATAACTATGAATTTGTCATAGCAGCCCTATAATTCCCATTTCTAAAACAATTTTCTGTGATAGATAAACTCATGTTGTTTAAAATACTGCTACTTTAGTTTTTCTTTTATATGCACCCAAACATAACATAATTTACACATAAAGAAGGGAAAGGCATAGATTAGTTTAGAATTTCAATATATGTTTAACACTAAAAATACTAGAAATAGTATTTCTATTAGTATTTCTGGTTTATCAGTTGATAAACCAGAATTGGTATAAAAATGTTGGAGAGGGGAGATGCTTGGAGTATTAAAGTGTGTTTGTTTAAAGAAAAATCTGTAAAAGAGAAAAATGGGTCCTGTAATTATGAAGATATTTAGGTCAAATATGCAAGTCAAGAATCCTAATAAAACCATTTCATAAAATGTAAGCATGGGAAAAGCTATATATTTTAATTATGCTATTATTTTATATAATATGTAATTTTAAAGTGTGACTATAATTAAATTCATAAATTAAATGTTATTCTGCCAATAAAAATAAACCAAAGCCAAGTCAGTCCCACTTGTTATAGTCCAAGACCCTGCTCATGTCTCTTCTGAACTCCTTCCCTTTCCATTAACATCTTTTGCCTTGACCTCATCACGTATTTTCATACCTCCCTTGGACTTACCTTTGAACATGTTGATTGATTATAGAGATTTTCTGGATTGACTTTGGTACTCCAAAGGTTCAGGTTTGCAGTCCTTTCTGTGGATCACCCAGTGATGGTCAAGATGTATAGTTTTGTGTATATTATATACTACAATTTGAGCTCTCAGACAACAATACTCATGGATGTGGTGCTTGAAAATAAGCATTCAATTTCTATTAAATCATAATGGTGATAGCAGGAACAGGCTTTAAATCAGGCTAACTTAGGTTGGACTCCAAAGACAGGCATGAGGTACATGTTAAGAGGTTACAAATAAAGACTGTTCAATAGAATAAATGCAGGTAATTAGAAAAGAAGATATTCAAAGAGCAAGTATACATGTAAAATATGTTCATTTTCACTAGAGCTTTTTAAAAACAAATTTAAACAAGAATCTATCTTTTACTCTCGTAAACTGACAACATTTAAAAAGATTGCTTCTATTCTGTTATGATGAAGCACAGAATGGGCACTTACTCTGGAAGAGGGCAGGTATTATCTTTCCTTCTTATGTACACAGCTGGACAAGCTTTCTCCATTTGCACATAGGAATTGTCATTTGAACCAATTCTGGATAATGACGTAAGGCTGAAATGATGAATGCCACTTTCAGTCCAGGCCCATAACGCTCCTGTTCCCCACTGCCCACCTCCCCCCACACACATGTATACATTCATTCTCTGCCTCCCCTAATTGTTGGCTGGATTTGGAAGTGAGGGGAGACTTTGGAAACTACAGAAGTTGACAGACTCCATCAATCTGGGTCTGTCAATGGCTACATGGACTTCCACTATGGAATCCACACCAACTGAACTTCATCTGAGTAAAAACTAAGTTCTCCTCTTGTTAAGCCACTGAGAATTGCATCAATCCATTTAAATAACTTATATTGCCTTAACAAATGCATACACTGTAGCTAGGTATAAATTTATAGTAAATGCCATTTTACCATAGAATTTTATGTCTAGATATTGTTCATAAAGAAATAATCAATGTTATGGTTTGGTTGTGAAGTGTCCCCCAAAAGCTCACGTGTAGACAATGCAATAAGGTTAGAGAGGAAATGATTGGGTTTTAATAGTCTTAACCCAATCAGTGAATTAATCCCCTGACAAGGATTAACTGATTGTTAACTTGAAGTGGCAGGGTGTGGCTGAAGGTGGTGGGAATTGGGGTGTGGTTTGGAAACATGTATTTGTATCTGGCCTGTGAAGTCTCTTTCTCTCTCTGCCTGCTGATCACCATGTAAGCTGCTTCCCTCTGCCACATTCTTCTGCAGTAATAATCAGCCTCACTTTGAGCCCCAAAGGAATAGAGCTTGCTGACTATGGACTGAGATCTGAAACTGTGAGCCCCTAAATAAACCTTTCTCCCTCTACTGTGGTTCTGGTCCTATCTTTTAGTCACATCAGTGAAAAGAGTGACTAAAACAATCAGATAAATGTAAAAGACATATATGCATTTAGGTTTTGTTTTGTTTTGTTTTGGGGTTGTTGGTTTTTTTTTTTTTTTTTTTTTTGGTACTAGTGATTGAATTCAGGGATACTCAACCACTGAGCCACATCCCCAGCCATAATTTGTGTTTTATTTAGAGACAGGGTTTCTCACTGAGTTGCTTAGTGTCTCACCATTGTTGAGGCTGGCTTTGAACTCGCAATTCTCCTGTGTCAGCCTCCCAAAGTGCTGGGATTACAGGCGTGCGCCACAGCTCCTGGCTAGGCATTATTTTTAATGCAAGTTTGCAAACAAAAAGGAGAAATGACTTAAATACCACAGAACTGTCTAAAATGTTACTGGATTCACATATTCACATACTGGATAGTTTTATTCATTTATTAAGCAAAGGTTCAGTTCATGTTATATGACACCAACTGTGATTGATGCTAGGGAACAAATCAGTGATAGTGCAACTACCTTTGTGAAACTTATAATTACAGAAATTTACAATTAAATTTTTAAATTTAAATTATAGTAAGTTGTCATAAAGAAAATGTATGGGATGCTATGAAAGCATATAAGAGGAAATGGATATCTTAGAATGTTGGTCAGGAAAAGTTTCCTAAATTGACAAATTTGCTGTAAAATATAGCAATGATGAATACAAATTATCTGATTGTCCTAATAATAAGATTCACTGCCCTCCACCAACCAAAATGTTTTTAACTTAACTCTATATATAAACTCCTAATGATAGAGATGAAATAATCATGTTTACTTTTAGTATTTGACATATTTACATACTAAATAAAACACATTCTAATGTATTATGCATAATAATAAACCACATCAGAAATATGGCTTTGTTCCATTTGATGCTCTCAGAGTATCAGACAGGCTAGGATTGAATCCTAGCACTGTCTTAATAGTTGTGACCTTGGACAATTTTCCTCACTTATAAAATAGTGATAATGACAGTTCCTACTCCATAAGGCTAACTAGGTATTTAATTTTTAAAAAAATAAATTTTTAGGACAATTGCCTGGCCTATAGTTAATGTCAAATAAATATTAGCCGTTGTGATTACTTTCTATATCCGCATCTTGCATTTTAATGTCTTAATTTTCAACAGTGACACACAAGAAATCATCTGAGAAATATCTTCACTTTTGCTTAAATCATTTGAGATTCTTTTACAACTCTAAGATGTTGTCATAACAAATTTTATTCCAAGCAATAAATACCTGTTAGAATAACATTCAGCTACTTTTAGTTCATTCATCCCACAAGGTTACATTCATTATCTGCACATTTAAGGAATTTACTACAATGTTCTTTCTCTTCTCTTTTTTTCCTCCTTCCCTACCCACTTCCTTTCCATAGTTATGTGTTTGTTTTAATCAAAACAAAACCCATTCACTGCATCTAAAGGTAAATATTACTAACAGACATTTTAAAAAGCAGAAAACCCATGCTTCATTTCTCTCTGGATTCCCATATCACCTCCATACCATACACACCCCAGATTTACTTCCCTCCTAACTTTTAATTCATCTAGTGGTTTTGTTACCCTCTCATAGGTTACATTTTAGGTCTTTTACAACCTATTCTCCTATTCTGTTTCCTCTATATGCATTCTCCTAAAATGCATAGTTTTAAATAGCTTCAAGTGAGTAGTCAATATTTACACAGTCATGTAATTATTGTTCACTGCAGAATTGCTTGCATTAAAATTATATTTTCTTTTTTCTTTATCTTTTTTGTGGAGGTGTATCAGGGATTGAACTCAGGGATACTCAACCACTGAGCCACATCCCCAGCCCTATTTTGTGTTTTATGTAGAGACAGGGTCTCACTGAGTTGCTTAGCACCTCGCTGTTGCTGAGGCTGGCTTTGAACCCACGATTCTCCTGTCTCAGCCTCCCAAAGTGCTGGGATTATAGGTGTGCGCAACCGTGCCCAACTTAAAATTACATTTTCTATGTTGCACCTATTAAAACTTTTTCATGGAGTTCGTAGTTGACTTAAATTTTTATTTCCTAGTTTTTCTGATGATCAGTCCTTAAATCAGACCTAAACCTTCACCAAAATGATTTTTTTATATAAGTATATTGAGTAATTAATTTGTTTATCAATAAAATGTTCCAGTTTGAACTGGTTGATAAGTACCTTAAGTGATATCTGTTTCACACACACACAGACACACATACACTCAGTTTAAAGTCCCTCTCCTCTCTTACCCCAAACAGTATAATTTCTACTTTTTGTGTTCTATTTCGAGAATTTTGCCTGCCCCAGAGTCATGAATGCTCTTTCAGAAGATTTATAATTTTAACTCCAACATTCAGACCTATGACCCATTTAGAGCTAATTTATGAATATAGGGCAAGGTAAAGATTAGGGCTGAGTTCTTCCTATCAGAGTTTTGGCCATAGGGAAAAACTACCCCTTCAATTGGACCAAGCAATGAGAAAATGTGAGGATTGTGGCATGCTGGAGCAAAACCCCATGAGCACAAGCTTCTGTGGGAGCCAGTGCCAAGACAGGGAAAACAACTCATGTCATTGAGGAACCTCACACTTTTCTGAGTTTTACCCCTGGAGCTTGACCAAGTTCTCACAATGAATATAAGAAGAAAATCACTTTGTGCTTCTGGTAGGGGGAGAGGAAAAGGAACTATTTTGAAATATACTAGAACATTCTGCTCTTGTCAATGAAGTTTGATCTAGCAGTTGGAAAGATGAACAATTATTTCACAAATCTTAGATAAATGTCCTTTTAAAACCAATATGGGTTAAGGAACTGAAGAGGCACTTCACAGAAGAAATATGAATGGTCAAAAAAAAACATGAAAAAATGTTCAACAACTCTAGCAATTAGAGAAATGTAAATTAAAACTACACTGATATTACATCTCACTCCAGTCAGAATAACAATGATAAAGAATAAAAGTGACAATAAATATTGACAAGGATATGGGGAAAAGGGTACACTCACACATTAGTGATGGGACTGCAAATTGGTGTAACAACAGTGGAAAGCAGTATGGAGAATCCTAAAAATCTTGGAATGGAAACACCATTTGACCCAATTATATCACTCCTTGGTATATACTCAAAGGACTCAAAATCAGCATACCACAGTGATGCAGCCATATCAATATTTGTAACAGCTCAACTCAGAATAGCTAAGCTATGGAATCAACTTAAGTGCCCTTCAACTGATGAATGGATAAAGAAAATGTGGTATATATGCAGTGGAATCTTAGTCGACCATAAAAAAGAATGACTTTATGTCTTTTTCTCATAAATGAATTGATCTGGAGACTATCATGCTAAGTGAAATAAGCCAATCCCCCAAAACCAAAGGCTGAATGTTCTCTCCAATATGTAGATGCTAACACACATATGTGGGGAGGTGTGGAGAATAGGAGGTCAGTGGATTAGACAAAGGCAAATGAAGAGAAGGAAGGCAGATAGGAACAGGAAAGACAATGGAATGGATTGGACATTACTTTCCTATATTCACATATGAGTATACCCTCCACACCATGTACCACAAAAATGGGATATTAATTAGAATAAGTTATACTCCATGTGTGTATGTCAGAATACTCTCTACTCTCATGTATATCTAAAAAGAAAAATTAAAATAGATAATTTGATAGCCATTCAACCACTAAGAAAATGTATTCATTTCCCAAAAAGAAATTTCCAAGCTCAAATGGATTCCCTAGTTTCCTCTCAAACCTTTAAAGAAAAATTAGCTGCAACTCTACACAATTTCTTCCATAAAATTGTAGAGGAGGGCACAGTGCTCAATTCATCTTATAAAACAAATTTTCCCTGATACCAAATCAAAGACAGTACACAAGAGGAAACTACAGAAAAATACTCCACATGAATATAAACACAAAATATTTTAACTATCAACATAAATAAGCAGACTATTAAAACTTGTACACCATGACCAATTGGCATATATAAAAGTTGGCTTAACATTCAAAAATTAACCATACTAAATTAATCTAAGCTATCCTAATTTATTCATTTGAATGTTGATATTTGTTTACATGTTTATCTTCTTGTTGATGGGTTGTTAACTCAGAATTCTATATTGGTTTTAAAAGGGCATTTATCTAAGATGTGTGAAATAATTGTTCATCTCTCCAAATGCTGGGTTTTTATCCATCCACAAATATATACACTCCAAAAGGTCAATATAAGAACTCAAGAAAAAAACAAAACAAAACAAAAACCCTGAAAAAATGTATACAAATGAGTTCATACATCAAAAACTGTATCAAAACTGTTCCAGCCTGGAATGGTGGTGCGGGCCTGTAATCCCAGCAGTTTGGGATGCTGAGCCAGAAGGATTGCAAGTTTAAAGACCCTCTCAGCAACTTAGTAAGGCCATAAGCAACTCAATGAGATCCTGTCTCTAAATAGAATATTAAAAAGTGCTGGTGATGTGGCTCAGTGGTTAAGTGTGCCTGTGTTCAATCCCTGGTACCAAAAAAAGGGGGAAAAAAATTATGTTGCGTGATGCATGGTCATTTTATAGAAAAATACTGACAAATTGAATCACATTAAGCAGAGGACAGTTAAGAGTTTATCATGGAATACATTTAAGGAAATTGCAATGTTTATCTTGGAGATGAGAAGATTCAAGGAAGGCAAGAGAAATGTCTTCACAACTGAGAAGCTTTTGCACAGAAGAGAATGTTTTATAATCCAGAGCCAGAACTAGGTATTAAAAAAAAGAGAGAGATGTGCAAAAGAAAGAGATTTCATGTAAATATGGAAAAATATTTCTAATAATTAGAGCTGAAAAACTTTCTTATGAATTAGTGATATTTTTGTCTGCAAAAATGCTCAAGAAAATTCTGGAAAAGCGCACCAAGGGATATTACAGCACAGCTTCCTGTATGGGTGAGAGACCAAGCTAGCTGACTCCGTACTGGCCCTTCCAACACAAAGATTCTGTAATCATAAGGGAACAAGGGCTTTGGTGAGTTATTTTTGAATATCACTTAGTAGACAAGTCTCAAGCCCCATGTCTACCTTAAATTTTTTTATTGCTTAATTTAAATGGTTTCAATTAGCTAAAGTAGTGATGAGGTTTCAATGATAAATGGTCACATTAACAAGACTCAAGATATGCTCTTTGACAGTCCTGGTAGACTGATCTGTGGAAAAACACTTCAGGAACCATACAAATAGCTTTCATTACTTTCCTCAGTTTTTAATGATGTTTATTTTAATTTTTCAGAATTCTGGAGACTGTAATTACCTAAGGTTTATGTGGCAGTGAACAGCTAATTGCATTTTTTTTTTAAAGCAAATGATTCAGATTCTTTAATATATCCATCTCTTTTCAGCCCAAGTCATGGAGTTCTTACTTGAATTACAGCACTTTACCTTTAATGACTGTGACCCTCCTAGTAGTCCTTCAATTGCCTCCTCCTACCTGCCAATTTTAATGTTTCAGTTAAATCAGTGCCACAGTCGCTATGGAGGGAGTGGTTCTGGCTAGTTTTTAGCTACAAGTACCAGAAGACATGTATTTGAATCTTAACCCCATGTCTTCTGATTTGTAGCATAGATTCAAGTACAAGTCCAAATAAAAGTTATATATTCCAAATTAACCCAATTGAATTTACTTCACAGAAAAGAAAGTATTAATTATATTAATATAATTATTAATATTAATAATTAATATAACTATTAATATTTTATAGAAATGAACATTGAAGTTCAAAGGGTCGCAGAACTGGTCTCTGAATACTTTATTCACAAGAAACAATGCTAAAATTCAAACCCAGGTATGTTGAGCCCCAAGTTCACTCTCCTGAAGACATGTAGTGAATTTGCAATTCATCTTGATTGCCTCTGACGCTACAATGCTGTGGGTGCAGATATTGCATGTATGTTTTTCTATGGGGAGCAGGAATATTACTGCTATAGTGTGTACATTTTGTTATGAGAGGCTTCTAGTTCTGATTCAATCAGTGCCTTCACCCTCATCCCCTTATTTTTTGGTTTTATTTTCATTTTTTGTACATATCAAAAGCAGTGTAAAATCAGAACTCTGATTTTACTGAAATATTCTGATTCAGAATATTTCTTTCATTCCTGGTGTCCATGCTACAGATCTGAACCCATGTTAGATGATAAACCATCTCCAGGACAATGCTTAGATGGCTTTTCTTGTTGTTGAAGTATTTTTACAGATTGATCAAAGAAAGTGTTAGTAGAAACCAATATCTTGTTCATATATTTCATAATCTTCTTTCCTTACTTTATCAATTATCATAGATGTCGGCTGAAGAAGTTCCCCTTAAGAATAGCAGAGCAAAGGCAATGTTCATAGCCATTAATTAGAAATGGGTTGTAATATTGGGTATTCATTAGGGCGCAGGTGGTTAGATCAGGTGAGGGAAGCAAGGCCTGGTCATCACTATAGAGACCAGAGGGACAGCAGGACACAGAAGTGGGATCTGTGGCTCCATCCTCAGCCTCTCTGGGCTGAGATATACTAGACCTCTATGATCTGGCCTGTTTACCTCTCCTGTCTCATTTCTCATATGACTCTCCATTAGTCAGCTTTGCATTACTGAAACACAATACCTGAGATAAAAAACCTAAAATGAGATGTTTATTTTGGCTCTCAGTCTTGGAGATTTCAATCCATGTTGACCTGATTGCCTCTGGACTTGTGTTAAGGCAGTGCAACATGGAAGTACCAAGTGGCCGAGGAAACCATTCACCTGCGGCAACCAGGAATCAAAAAGAGAAAGACATAGAGACACAATGTCCCATCAGAGGGCACTCCCCCACTGACCTCAAAACTCTTAAAGTTCCACCACCTCCCAGTAGTGCTGATCTGGGAACTAAGCCTATGACACATGGGCCTTTGGGAGACATTCCAGATCTGAACTCTAGCAGATTCCCTCTCGTGTAGCCAGCTTTCCTGCTACACCAATCTAACTTGCCATTCCTGGATCACAATCCTCTCCCTCACTTTGGTGACTTTGCATGTATTGTTCCCTGTGTGGGGAAGAATACTTACTTCTTTTTCTGTCAGTTATCTAAATATCCTTTAAAATTCTGCTGTCACCTACCCCAGACATATAACTCTGACCCCATTTCCTGTCAGAGTTATATGTCCCTCCTCTGCATTCTGAGCTTACCTCCAAGAAGCACAACACTGCATCATAATAATTGCTTTAGTGGTCTGATTTTCACATTAGACATTTCCCTGGCACCTAGCACAGGACTTTGAACAAAGTAGGAAAACAAATAAGCAAAATTGAGAAAGTCTAACTTTTAGATATATACTTTTTTTTTTTTTTGGTAAGAAATAGCAGACTGGAAAACCATGAACTTGAATGTTAGTCACAACAATGCCACTAACTAGCTGTATAAACTTGCACAGAGTCACTTTTTGTGTGTCATTCTCCAACTGGAAAATGAAATTATTCCACTAGATCATGATTCAACATTTTTGGTAAGGAACAACACTTTCTTCTTCAATGAATCCATACTGTAATACCCAAATAAGACATTGAAGCTATTCTGCAAGAAAAATGAAGGCTGAGAGTCCTGCCAATTCACTTCCTGTTTCCCATTGTTCCACCCCACCCTTTCCATGGTTGGAACACCTAGGACTGGGTGGTCTGTAAGTTCCCAAAGAGATCAAACATGTTGGGATTATTTAGACAGTGAACGGAGCTGATCTCTTCTTCACTACTGTACCCTTTCCCCAGGCCCTGGGGTATACCTGTACTCTTGCTCTTTTATCTTTGTTAGTCCAACTAACTGAGTAAGGAAGTCAGATTATTCTGAACTCAATAAACTTTGCTTTGACATTCAGAATGTTTGTTGGTTGCCTCATTGGGATCTGCATTCTATCTTACTAATAAAGAAAAAGAATGGTATATGTGTCTTGAATTTGAAGTTGGAATAGCATTTTAGAATCTTGTGTGGGATCTATATAGTGGTGGCAAAGAGCCAGAGATAGAAGAAATTTAAATGACCCTATATGCCTAGTTTTTAATTCCTTTTTGGTTTGTGAAGGTGCTAAATATATTTATTACTTAAATAAGTAGTCAATTAAATGTTGGCACAGGGGGAGCTCCAGTGCATTCCTTGTTGATATAGTAGAATAATTAAAATATAGTAATAGGAGATCATTGATTTTAACTTGCATCTAGTTGGTTATTTGATTTATAGAAGATTATTTTACAATCAACAGGAGACAAGTATAAGTAACTATAGAATTCTGCCTCTTTTAAAACTATAATTTCTATGACTGTTAATTATATGACAGAACCATTTATTGGTCTTCCTCTAAGGAGCAGACTATATCTGATGAGTTCTAGTGAGATGAATAGATCGGTATTATTAGCCTCATGAGATCCATACTGTTATGCTTATATTGTAAGTAAGGAAACTGAGTCTCAAAGATGTTTAAGAACTTACTATAGTTCGTGTTGCTTATTAAGTGTATCCTATATAAAAATATATGCAATAAATGGCATATATTATTTTAACAGACTTTATTTTGTGGACCCATTTTAGATTTTCAGAGAAATTGAGAGAACAATGCAGAGATGTCTCATATAGCTCCTGCCTGCACAAGCACAGCCTCCTCATTATCAAGGCCTCTTACCAGAATGATACATTCACTGAAATTGATGAACCTGTGTTGATGCATCATTATCACTCAGAGTTCATAGTTTCCAGTAGGGTTCATTCTTGGTGTTGTACATCCTAGGAATTTAGACAAATGTATAATGACATGTAGCCACCATTATAATATCATACAGAATATTTTTGCTGCCCTAAAAATCCTCTGAGTTCTGCCTCCCTGTCCCCATCCCCAGGCAACCACTAATTTTTTTACTATTCCATTGACATTTTCCAGAATGTCATTCAGTTGGAATCAAACATTAAGTAGTATTTTCAAGTTGGTTTCTTTCATATAATAATAAGCATTTAAGTTTCCCCTATGTCTTTTCAGGGTTTGATAGCTTATTTCTTTTTTCCTTCAAATAACAATATTACATTATCTACATATACCGGTATTCCTTCACCTGCTGGAGTATATCTCAGTGGCTTTCAAGTTTTGTTTTTTTCTTTTTTGTAGATGGACACAATACCTCTATTTAATTTATTTATTTTTATGTGGTGCTGAGGATCAAACCCAATGCCTCATGCATGCATGCTCTACCACTGAGCTACAACCCAGCCCTCAAGTTTTGACAATTAAAAATAATTCTAGTGCCAGGGATAGTGACACATGCCTGTAATCCCAGAGGCTCAGGAGGCTGAGGCAGGAAGATGGAGAGTTCAAAGCCAGCCTCAGCAACAGCGAGGTGCTAAGCAACTCAGTGAGACCCTGTCTCTAAATAAAATACAAAGTTGGGCTGGGGATGTGGCTCACTGGTTGAGTGCCTCTGAGTTCAATCCTCAGTATCCAATTTTTTAAAAAAATTTTTTAAAAATAAAAATAATTCTGCAAATAACCATGTACAAGTTTTTAAGTGAGCATAAACTTTTAACTTCTTTGGGTAAAAACCAAGAAA
The DNA here is from genome assembly GCA_028644305.1 of Xerus rutilus. Lineage (NCBI taxonomy): Eukaryota > Metazoa > Chordata > Mammalia > Rodentia > Sciuridae > Xerus > Xerus rutilus. The sequence continues at coordinate 44,365,812 of CM053400.1, read as the reverse complement.
TGCAATTATAGGGCTATATAGGAAGAATATATTTCCTTATTTTTTAAAGCTGCTAAACTGTCTTCCATGGTGGCTTACCATTTTGCATTTTTGCTAGCAATGAATGAAAGAAAGTTCCTTTTGCTCTATATCCTTCCCAGAATTTGATGTCACCATTTTGAATTCCAGCCACTCTAATAGGTGTGTATTGGGATCATTAGTGTTTAAATTCATATTTCCTAATGACATGTAAAATCAAGCATCATTTAATGTGCTTGTCTATCTGTATATCTTCTTCACTGATGTGTTTGTTAAGGTTTTTGACCTATCTTTTAATCAGGTTATGTTATTATTGAGTTTTAATAGATCTTTATGTATTTTCAATAACAGTCCCTTATCTGATATGTCTTTTCCAAATATTTTCTCTCAGACTGATGCATGTCTTTTTGTTTTCCTGACAATATCATTTGTAGAAAATAATTTATTCAGAAGAAAGCCAGCTTATCTATTCTTTCCTTAATGGATCATGACTTCAGAATTTGTCTTTGTCTATTTGTACTGCTATAACAGAATACCTGAGACTGAAGAATTTTAAAAGAATTGAGACTTATTTCTTATAGTCTGGAGGATGGGATGCATAAGATCAAGGTGCTGGCCTCTGGAGATGGTCTTCTTGCTGTATCATAACATGGAAGAAGATATCACATGGGTAAGAGAGAGCAGCAGGTAGCTTACACTTGCCTTTTCTAAGGAATCCCTCTTGCTATAGTGAACCCGCTTCTATGATAGCAACATTAATCCATCCATGAAGGCAAAACCCTCACAGCTTAATCATCTCTTAAAAGTCCCACCTGTTTACACTATTGCCTAGGGAATTAAGTTCCCAATACATGCTTTTGACAGGAACCAAAAGCAAATCATGGCAGTGTGTAAGCCCAGAGGTCATCTAGATTTTATCCTTTGTTATCTTCTAAGAGTTGTATAGTTTTCATTTTCCTTTAGGTCTGTGAATCACCTGGAGTAAACTTTTGTGAAAGGTGAAAGGTCTGTGTCTAGCCTCTCTTTTACACGTGGATGTCCACTTTTTCTAGCACCATATGTTGAAAATTTTACCTGTTCTATATTGTATTGCCTTTGCCCTTTTGCCAAAGCTCAGTTGACCATCCTTTGTAAATCCATTCTTTGGGCTCTCTATTATTCCATTGATTGTTGTTGATGCTTTGATCAGTACCATACCCTTTTGATTACTGTCATTTGTAATAAGTCTTAAAGTTGAGTAGTGTCAGTCCTCTATCTTTGTTCTCCTCTTTCAATATTTTATTGGCTATCCTGGGTCTGTTTCTTCTCCACATAAGTTTGAGAATCAAGTTGTTGTTTTCCACAAAATAGCTTTCTGAAAACTTGATTGAGATTGTATTGAATCTATAACCAAATTGAGAAGAACTAACATTCTGACAAAATTGACTATTGCTATCCTTGAATATGGAACCTCTTTCCATTTGCTTAGCTCTTAAGTGGTTTGTTTCATTGGAGTTTTGTAGTTTTTCTCATAAAGATTTTGTACATATGTTGTTAGTAAATATTTTATGTTTCAAGGTGCCAATGTAAATGGTATATTGATCATTGCTCATTTGCATAGTGAAGGACTTTTTTGTACAGACTTTATATCCTGCAACTCTGCTATAAACTCATTAGTTCCAATTCTTTTGTCAGTTCTTTTGGATTTTCTACATAGATGATCATTTCATCTTTGAAAAGAGGCAATGTTTATTTATTCTTCCCCAAACCATATGCCTTTTATTTCCTTTTCTTGTCTCATTGCATAGCTAGGACCTCCAGTATGATACTGAAACTGAGTGGCGGGAAGAAACACACTTGCCCTGTCTCTGATCTTAGAGGGAAATATTTAGGCTTCTCATTTTTATGTATAATATAAAATGCATGTTTTTGTAGACATTCTTTATCAAGTTGAAGAAGTTTCCCTCTATTCCTAGTTTGTCAAGTTTTCTCTTTATTATAAATGAGTGTCGAAGTTTGCCAAATGCTTTTTCTTCATCTATTGATATGACCGTGTGATATTTTTTCTTAATCCTGTTGATGTAATGGATTACATTAATTGACTTCTGAATATTGAATCAGCCATACATAACTAGGTGGTGTGGTGTACAATTGTTTAGTTGAAGTAATGGATTCAATTTTCACTATTTTATTGATGGTTTTTCATCTATATTCATAGGAGATTTTTCTTATAAAATCTTTATCTGGCTTTGGTGTTAGGGTAATGATTGCTTCATGAAATCAGTTAGAAAACATTCCCTCTGTTTCAATCATTTGAAAGAGATAGTACAGAACTGGTATAATTTCATCCTTAAATTTTAGTTTAGGGTTTTTGGAATTCACCAGCAAAACCATCTGACTCTCACACTTGCTAGTATGGAAGTTATTATTGACTCAATTACAATTTAGAGTATATGCATTATCTTTTCCTGTGAGAATTTTGACAGATTTGTGTTTTTTTAGGAATTGATCTCTTTCATCTAATTTATTAAATTTATAGGTCTACATTTGTTCATAGTCTTTATATTTTTAATGAATGAGAGATCTATAGAAATGATATTAGTAATTAATATCCACTCTCTTTTTTGCTTACTAATCCTGGCTAACAACTTATCAGTTTTATGGATCTTTTCAAAAAACAATTTTTGGCTCTAATAGTTTTATCTATTGATTGCCTGTTTTCAATTTCATTTAATTCTGCTCCAATTTTATGGCTTCATTTCTTTTGCTTACTTCAGATTCAATTTGTTCTTTTTCCAGTTTCATACAATGAAAATAATTGATTTTAGATCATTACTCTTTTCTAATATATGCATTAAATACTACACATTTCCTTCTAAGAATTGTTTTTGCTACATTCCACAAATTTTTTGATAAGTTGTGTTTTTATTTTCATTTAGTGAAAAATATTATGAAATTTCTTTTGAAATTTTTTCTTTTATCAGTGTGTTATTTTAAAATGTATTGTTCAATAGCCAAGTGTTTTTAGGGGGGCAGGGGGATAGTACAAGCTATCTTCCTGTTACTGATTTCTAGTTTAATTCCCCTGTGCTTTGAGTATATATTTTGCACAGTTTCTGTTTCTTTTAATGTGTTCAGATGTGTACTACACACAAATAGTCTGTCTTGGTGAATATTCCATGTAATCCTGAGAATAAAGTAAGTTTTGCAGTTGTTCGATGAAGTATTCCATAGATGTCAATTACACCCACTTGATTGATGGTGTTGCTAAGTTCAATTATATCCTTACTGAGTTTCTGCTTGATGAATCTGTTCGTTTCTGATAGGGATGTTTAAGTCACCATCTGTAATAGTGAATTCAGCTATTTTTTTTTTCTTGCAATTCTATCAGTTTTTGAGGCTCTGTTGTTAGGTGCATGAAAATTAAGGATTAGGTCTTCTTAGAGGATGGACTCCTTGATCATTAAAGAATATCCCTCTTTAACCCTAATAACTTTCCTTGATCTGCAGTTTGCTCCATGTGAAATTAATATAGCTACTCCTGCTGCTATGGTTTGGATGTGAGGTGTTTCCAAAAGCTCACATGTGAGACAATGCAAGAAGGTTCAGGAAAGAAATAATTGGGTCATGAGAACCTTAACCCAATCAGTGAATTAATCACCTGATGGGATTAATGAGTAGTGACTGAAGGCATGTGGGATGTGGCTGGACAAGTGGGGCAGTGGGGGCTTGGCTTGGGGATATATATTTGTATCTGGCAACTGGAGATCTCTCTCTGCTCTCGGATCACCATGTGAGCTGCTTTCCTATGCTGCATTCTTCCTCCATGATGTTCAGCTTCACCCTGAGCCAGGAGGAATGAAGTCTGTTCTCTATGGATTGAGACATCTGAATCCATGAGCCCCTAAATAAACTTTTTCTCCTCTACAATTGTTCTGGTCAGATCTTTTAGTCACAGCAGCAAAAGAGCTGACTAAAACGCCTGCTTTATTTTGATTAGTGTTAGCATTCCTTATCTTTCTGCATCCAGTCACTGTGTCATAAGTAAAGTGAGTTTCTTGTAGACAACATGTTGTTGGATTTTGTTTTCTAATTGGTGCATTTGAACTATCAGCATTCAGTGTAATTATTGATATAGTTGGATTAATATTTACCATATTTATTACTGTTTTCTATTCTTTACCCTTATTTTTTGTTCCTGGTTTTGTCTTTCTTTTTCTGCCTTCTGTAATTTTAATTGAGTTTTATATAATTACAGTTTTTCTTCTTTACTAGCATACCAGTTATATTTTCTCCACCCCTTTTAGGGGTAACCTTGGAATTAGAATTATACATTTTTTACTAGCTCATGTTCACTCTCAAATAACATCATACCATATCATAGGTAATATTAGTACCTTATAATAACAAATAATTCTAATCTATGTATTTTATCCCTTATATTATTGTTATGATTAATTTTACTTATGATAAGTGCATACACAATTTAATACATTGTTGCTATTATTATTTTTAAGAAACTGTTGACTGTTACACAAATCAAGAAATATGTGCTTTTAGTTTACCTTTCCATATTCCTTCTCAGATATTCTTTATTTAGAGCTAAGTTTATGGCATTGAATTTCTTTCTTTCTTTCTTTCTTTCTTTCTTTTTTTTTTTGGTACTGGAGATTGAACTCAGGGACACCCGACCACTGAACTACATCCCCAGCCCTATTTTGTGTTTTATGTAGAGACAGGGTCTCCCTGAGTTGCTTAGAGCCTCGCCGTTGCTGAGGCTGGCTTTGAACTTGCGATTCTCCTGTCTCAACCTCCCTAAGTGCTGGGAGAATTTCTTTAAACATTTCTTGCAAGACATGTCTCCTGACAACAAATTCCCTCAATTTTTGCCTATCTGAGAAAGTCTTCATTTCTCTTCACTTAAAGGATAATTTCATATGGTATAGGATTCTAAATTGGTTCTCTCTCTCTGTCTTGACTTTAAGTAGTTTACATTCTCTTCTTCCATGATTTTTGAAGAGGAATTGGAAATAATTCTTATTTTGGCTTCTCTATAGGTAGGGTATTTTTCATCTGACCTCTTTGGAGCCTTTTTTCTTTATCTTTGGTTTTCTGTAGTTTGAAAATGATATGCTTAAGTGCAAATATTAGTTTTCCTTGGTATCCTCTGAGCATCCTTAATATATGACTTGGTATCTGACATTAATTAATTGGGGAAATTTTCAGTGATTATTAAATACAGACACGTGTCACTTAATTATGAGGACATGTTCAGATAAATACATCTTTAGGGAATTTCATTTTTGTCTGAACCTCATATAGTGTACTTGCATAAACCTGTGTAGTATAGGTCAGTCACTTGATATGACCTCTTGATTCTATCAAGAGACAGTATAAACCTGAGATGTATGAGGTTATTGCAGTTGTAACATGGAATATTGTTTTATAGTAAATTTTTTATAAATAAAAAGTATACTCTAAAATAATAATTTAAATGATATCATAATAAATGCATAAACATGTAACATAGTCATTCATTATTATTGTTATCAATTATTAGATGCTATACATAATGGTATTGTATACTTTTTTAAAATTTTTTTAAAATATTTTTTTAGTTGTAGATGGACACAATGTATTTTATTGCTTTGTATGTGGTGCTGAGGATCAAACCCAGGGCCTCACGCATGCGAGGCAAGTGCTCTACCACTGAGCTACAATCCCATACTTTTATATGACTGGCTGAAGAGTAGTTTGTTTATACCAGCCTCACCACAAACATGTGAGTAATACATGGTGCTGTGATACAATAACATCTATGACATTACTAGGTAATAGTAATATTTCAGCTTCATTATAATCTTATAGAAACACCATCACATATGCAGGCCATCACTGACCAAAATGTCATTATACAGCACATGCCTACTCTATTTTCTTTATATTCATATATTCCAAATATTTGTCTCCTCTGATATTCTCATTACATTTATAATACCCTTTTGTATTTATCCCAAAGTTCTTCATATTCAAATTTTTAAAATCTTTGTCATTTTCTTTTTTTTGCTTTTCAGTATGGATGGCTATTACTGAGATATTTTCAAGTTCCAAAATCCTTTCTTCAGCCATATATAATGTACCAATAATTCCATTAAAGGCATTCTTCATTTCTGTCATAGCATTTTTGATGTTGAATATTTACCCTAGCTTCTTTTAAAAAGTTCCAGTGTGTTTACTTGCATTGCCTATCTGATCTTACATACTACTTTTTTTATTCATTAAAGTCCTTAGGACCCAAATTGTTGTAGCTTTAAACTATCAACCTGATAATTCCAATATTCCTTCCATGACTGAGTCTGATTCTGATGCTTGCTCTGTCTCTTCAAACTGTGTTTTTGCCTTTTAGTATGACTCATAATTTTACTGACAGTTGGGCATAATGTACTGGGTAAAAGAATGTTCTATAATTACTATATTACTGAAAGCCTTTAGTAATAAAGTAATAGTGTTGGGGGGAGGTAAAGCATTGTATAGTCCTATGCATAAGTGTTTTAGTGAGCCCATATATGTGGACTCTGAACATTATAAATGCTTCTCAGTACCCTCTCAACCCCACTTTGGTGGGGCAGGATGGCTAGAGGGGGCTAAAGTTGAATATTTCCCTCCTCCCAAAGCAGTTAGATTCTGGAAAAAAAAACAAAACCAGAAGGTTAAACTCTAGATAGTTTCCTCTAAGATCAAACCTTATTGACAAGAACAGAAAGTTCTGGTATATTTAAAAATAGTTCCTTTTCCTCTTCCCTACCAGAAGCACAAAGAGATTTTTCCTTTTATATTCATTGTGAGAACCTAATAAAACTCCAGGAGTAAAAATCAGAGAAATGTGAGGGTCCTCAATGGCAGGGACCCCTGGAATTTTGTATTACTCAGACTTGTCAATGCTGAGCCTTCAGCAATTTGTCAGTTTGGGTTCAGTTTTTCCCATCTTGGCACTGGTTCCCACAGAGGCTTGTGCTCATGGGGTTCTGCTCCAGCATGCTATAATTCTCATTGCTTGTTCCAATTTGAGGAGTAGTGTTTCCCCATGGCCAAAACTCTGATGGGTCTAAGAGTTGACTTTTAAGTTCAGCTTTTTACTTGTTAGTATAGAATGACATCTTTCAGCTTCATATATGTTGGACTGGAAACTGGAAGTCCCATACCTTATTTTAAAAATAGATTTGCTTTTCAAGAATGTGAACATTGAAAAATAACATCAAGATAAGAGGTTAAAACTCACACCATCAACTTTGCTTATAGCCGTAACGAAATATCTGATACCAGACTTCCTTCTTACAGCATCAGACTAGAAAACTAGACAATCTATGTGAACCACTATTTCCTGACATGGGGCATCATATAGCTCAGGAAGGTGGTCTTTGATATAGAATAACAAGCAAAGAAGTCCTGTACTCATCAAATATTCTGCCTGGATCTTTCTGGATCACTTTATAGAAAGGTAGACCACAGGAAGAACACTGGTTTCTCAAAAAGGAGGAGACAGAAAACAAAATTTGTGAGATTGAACTGCATGTAGCTTTCAATAAATTAATTTTTAAAATAACTATGGCTAAAAGGCAGAAATCAGTAGAGTAGAGGGAAGGGGAAAAGGGGATGAGGAAGTGGGAGGGGAAAAGGAGCTACTGGGGAATGAATGAGAGCAAGATGTATTCCATGATTTTATAATTATGTCAAAATGGATTCTACTGTCATGTGTAACTAAAAAGAACCCATAAAAAAGTAATAGAAGAGAAGGAACTATGAAGAGGGGAAATCTAAAAATCTGCATGGCATCCCCTTTAGTCTGTCTGAAAATAAAGCTGAACATTCATAGTATGAAAATATATGAGGCCAGATAAAGAATAGCTACCACGGAAAGAACAATTATCACCATGCTGTAAGGTGAATAATTTCCAGATCCAACACAGGGCTGGAGACCTTCAGGTTATAACCAGCCAGAGTGGAGGAACTTTGTTGAATACCTGAGGCACTCACTGAGAATCTTAGAAGAATCATGCTTCTGTATCCAGTCTAAACTTAATGAACTGGCTAAACCAAGTGCAGCAACCTTTAAAGTATGACAATAAAGGCTACACATTAAACAATACTATGTGTATAAATTCAGCTCCAATTTAAAAATCACAGTACATATAAAGAAGGAAAAGTTGACTCATAGTAAAGAGGAGGGAAAAAACAGTTAATAGAAACAGAACCAGAAATGTAAGAACCTATGAAATCAGCACATAGGGACTTCAGAATGTTAATTATGAATATGAACAAAGATCTAAAAGAAATATTGAACATAATATAGAGAGAAGTAGAATATACATTTTAAAATCTGTACAGTTAAGAATTGATACAAATCAAAATTTTAAAAGGTTCACAGAACTATAGGCTCGGCAAAGTAAAAGAACAGTTAAGCTTAGAGGTATAACAATAGAACTTATCCAAACTGAAGCACAAACAAAAAAGGCTGAAAAATAATTAAAGCAATAGTGACAAAACAGGCAATATTAAGCAGCTGATTTCCATGTATCGAGCATTCAAAAATTTCATCTATCCCATTTTTGTCCCAGAAAATGCTAGTCTCTCAAGAATTTAAAAAACAACTTGATGTAATTTATTTTATGTGAAAAGTAAATTCAACTTAATGTGTAAGAAATAACAATATTATCAGTGCAATCCATTTTATTCTGTTTGAACATGTCATATAATTATCATTATTCCATCTCATGTGTTCAAAATAATAAACATTTTTTCCTTACACCTCATTCATCATGTTAGCTTCGGTCCAATGGTCCAGCTTAAGAGAACATTTTGTGTCTGACTTGACCAGAGAATTGACTATCATTTTCTGCTTTGGGCCATCTCTCCATTTGACAAAATTCTTAAGATATCATTTATGCTTTGATTCTGCTCTCTTGTCATTAAAAAAGGGTCTGTATTACATGACCCTCTTTCTTTGGATTAAGTAAGCTCTTTCCCATGCATCTCCTCAGTTCAATGCAGAAATACTTTTGAAAATAGAAGCCTTTTACCTTAAGTAAATAACTCAAACACTAAGGCACATTTGTCCATGTTATCCATAAGATGATTTTAAAATACCAGCTAATGCCTAGCTAAAATCTTGATATACCAGTCCATGGCATTTCTTTCATTTAATAATGCTATCATAAGGAGAAAAAAACCTGGATGATCTTTCACATTCTATACCCCTTAATGCAGGGAGGACCTAATAGAGTTAAATTCAAGTGGTGGTTTTCAGTATGTCATGTCCTTAGCTCTTTCTTCCAAAATTGCTGCAGCCACTGGTATACTCAGTCACTGCAGTAGTTGCTGCTCATACCATACCCTACAGCTATTTATTTATTTGCCTTTGTTTACTTATTACTTACACATTTTTATTAGAATTATAGAAAGCTAAAATTCATTTAGGAATTGATGAGGGTTGGATTAATGGAAAAGCTGAATAATAAATGTGAAATACTTCTCTTCTCCAACACCAAGTTTGAAGTTTAAGTTCATGTGTCAACTCGTCTAGGACACAGGATGCCCAGATATCTGGCTAACATTATTTCTGGTGTGTTCAGTGAGGGTGTTTCCAACAAAGATGAGCAATTGAATTTGTGGACTGAGTAAAGCAGCTGGCCCTACCCAAGGTAAGTGACCTCATCCAATCCATAATGGTCTGAATAGAAAAAAGGGCAGAAGAAGGCTGAATTTACTCTCAATCCCTGACCAATGCAAGGTCCCGGTTTTCTCCTCCTTTTGAATATATTTTTTCCACATTTATTGGGTGATCAAACAATATGATCTTGCACATATTCTCCTCTCCCTTGTGGACATGTTTGGGTCCTATGGTGATCTCTTATCTCCTCAAACTATAGCAGCTGCTACACAAGCATTACCACTAAGGCCCTAAGAAGCACCCCTGTAGGCTCTGTGGCCCATACAAATCTGAATGAGACATGGTCTTCAACCTCCTCAAGGAGCTTCAGGTTAATTTACCAGACTCCCCTAAATTAGGAGGGCATATTCTCATGGTGAAGGTATGTTTGTGGGCATTAATTCTCCCTATGGCTCTACCATGCATGGAAAAGGAAAAGGGAAATCCATAGAAGGCAAGAGTGACCCAGAATCTTCTTTCTCCTTGTAGGTGTTAATTCAGCACTGCAGATTTTTTTAATTTCTAGGTGGCTGAAATATTTTGGCTTTATAACGCAGTAAAAGGCACAAGTGGTCTGTCAGATAGTTTCCCTTCAGAGTAGGGAAGGTGGTTAATGGGGAAAGCATGATGACTATGAATTTTAATGTATGCCACTGGTTCTGATATTGTTATCCATATTACAGGATAAAAATTTCAAAAAAATTTTAACATTCTAAAACTTTTCAGACACTCATCAAAAATAATGATATTAAAGAAATATTGACATTTACACTCAAAAATAATGAGCATTAGATAAATAAATAATAGTGAAAATCCCATCCATTGAAGTTTGCTTCCCACTTAGAAAATGACTAGGGACTTGACTCACAGTCCTGTGACTCCTAAAAGAGCTTATTTATCTCTCTTTAAAAAAATGTGTCTCTAGTCCAGAATAAAGAAATGTCCATTCTTTTCTGCAAATCCAAGACAAAGCATTTTGACAACCACCAAATTTTCGGGAATATAAACACAAAGGCAAAACAAGAAAGACCCCTTCTATTTTGTCTTGGAAGAACAAATAGTTTTAAAGATACTGAACTGTTTTCTTTTAAGCTTCTTCGTACCATTATTTATACCATGAGTCATTGTTTACATAATTTAATTAACATTGGCTAGTGCCGGCAAACTAAAACACTGTCTTAAAGCATTTGCTTGGAAAGCCTCCTTGTCCCTGAGCTGTCATTTCTTAGCATGATGGATAATGGATAGAAATAATTACCCTGAACAAGACTAGACAGCTTAAATGATTAGAGTTTCAAAGAATTAGCAGCCTTAGCTAAACATCTTATTTTTCAAGCTGTTATTATTAAAGGAAAATGTCAAAGAGACTGGGATGAATCTGGAAACCCTCTTAAAAACAGTTCCATTGTCTATGACAGGTAAGTATACACCAAGTATATTTGCAGAGGCTCATTTAATCAACTTGCTTTCCAATACCATAAATCCCTCTACCAAAGTGACTTGAGATGGCTTTAAATGTTCAGTGTCGATGCAGGACATGCATAAGTGGAAATACCGTGGCCTGTTTTTTACATACCAGGGCCTTGAATCATCCCTCACAGAAAGCGTTTTTTGTCTCTTCTGTAGATCTAAATATGCAGGGATTTTGTATTTGTTTTCTTTGTTACAAGTAAAACTCAGTATTAGCCTTTAGCTAGGATTGCATTTCCTGACTCAGGCCCATTCTCTTGGCTTGCATGGAAGGACTTCTGTGCTGCCACTTGGAAGGATTTACCACCTTTATTTTATTAGAGCATTTTTATTGTTCAATAAAATTTTTTACTTTTATGTCCAATATTGTAAATGGTGAGGAGATGATGGAAAACTTTGAGGGCAATCAAATATCTAAGGAAGTAAGCAAATCAATTTAATAAAAGCTATATTCTTTTCAGAACTATTTCTTTCTCAGACTCACAGTGAGCTGAGCTACCAAAGGACATTTGTGCTGATGCTTCTTAATCTCTTCCTGGGGACAGAGAAGAGACTTGATTTCCTGTCTGTGGTCGAAAATGCATCCTCTCATCTCTTCTATTAACATTCGGATTTAATCTCATCTCATTGAGAAACATTTTGCAAATATTTAAGAGGGATTTTAGGTACAAAAATTAAGGTCATTTTTAAAGAAGCTGTCACTGTGCAGTTGTACATATGGGGCCTGGTTATAACCACACATACTTGATTGTTAGGGGCAAGTTACCATCATGGTAGATAATGGAGTTTGTTTTATCTGCAAAGTGAGGAAGAGAATATTTATTTAACATTAATGATATTTTTATACTCTAATTATGTTCCATATGAAAATTCTTAGCACAATACAATAACTATTCCTGATCCACAATTTCATTTTCTGCAGTTTCAGTCACCCCCAAACACAATTGGTTCAGTACAATAAGATATCTTGAGAGAGAGAGACCACATTCCTATAACTTTATTATGTTTTTAATGTAATTTCTCTATTTTATTACTAGTTATTATTGAAAGTCTATTTCTATGCCCAATATGTAAGGTAAACTTTACCACTAGTATGTATATGTAGGACAAAACATAATATATATTTGGTTCTATATTACCCCCGACTGGGGGTCTTAGAATACTATCCCCCACTGGAGGTCTTGTGGATAAGAGAAGACTTAAATATCTGGCCCTTTACAGGCAAAAAACAGAAGTTTTCTCCTGTTTCATAATAAAGGAAGTATACCTAACAAACATGAAACAACCCCTCATTTGAGATGCAGAGGAGCCGAAAGCTGCCCCAACAAAAAATTCAAAGACACAATTTAGGGGCAAATCTTTCTGTTTTTCTCCCACCTCTGAATGGCTAATGCATTCATAAGCTACTAATGTCTTTACAATCCTTCCTGAAGATCTCTGTTACCAAGATCAGGTTTGCCTATACAACAGTGCTCTGTATTTAAAATTTACATTTTGTCAATTCACCTCCATCCACTAAAATTATCCTCTCCTTAGAACAATGATTCTCAAATTTGGCTGCATGTAGTAACTAAAGGGATTTATTCAAAAATAAAACAAAAAACCCGATGTCAGAACCCAACCCACAGAAATTCCGATGTAATTGGTCTGGAGGGTAGCCTGGCCAACAAGATTTCTGAAAGTTTCCCAGATGGTTCTGCTGTTCAACTGAAGCTGAGAACAATGATTTAGAAGCTGGACAACAAGAAGGCAACCCAATGGCCACCAGTGGCTTGTACACATGAAGGTACATCGGAATTGTCTGGGAGAGCTTTTTAAAAATTCAAACTCCAGAGCATTCCTGAAACATGTTGAGTCCAAATTTCTGATGATATATATATTTCTGATGACATAAATATTATATATGTAAGTATTATATATGTATCAAATATAAGTAATATATACATACATATATATACATATATATATATATACATACATCTTTAGCCTTTCTCTCTGATGATTCTTAAACAGACTGCACATCACCAAAGTGCAATAAAATCTGATTACTCAGCATTACCTAAATATAAATCATATTTGTTACCAAACGTTGGTGCTTGCTAGTCTTTGCCCTTCCTTCCTCTCCAGCTGCTATCTGCTTAAAATAGTTCACAGGCAAGGTTTTGTAGGGGAAGATAAGGAAACTGTTAAAAATTAGCTAAGTTTTACAAAACACATGGTGATGAGAAATTTGAATGCAATAATTCTTTGAGTTTGGCCATTTTATGGCAGAGGACACTGAGGTTGAGAAGAATAAAGTAATTTTCTGAGTCATGCAACTGGAAGAGTTGGGATAGGAGTCCAGTCTAATGTTAGAGCCTGTGATCTTAATTAAACTCTACACTGGGGGATTTTGAAGTGGGGTTACCAGACCACTAGTATCAGTACCATGTGGGAACTTACTTAAACATTAAATCTGAGCCCTACCCAGACTTGCTGACTTAGAAACTCTGCATGGTCAGTCTGTGTTTTAACAAGTCTTCCAGGAGATTCTGAGGCATGTTAACACTTGCGAACCACCAATCTACACTATACTGCGTGCTCATTGAAATAGGAATCCCCTTCTCCAGGACATTGTCATATGAGGATTCTGTGTGATTCTTCCTAGGAAATGAAACAGGATAGGCACTTAGGTTCTGAATTCAGCTTCAGATACAGCAGACCAGACCTGATAAGCAGGTAAGTGAAAGAGGCATCTACTCTACCCACAAGGAGTAAAAGCAACAGGATGAAATCACTTCCTCTCACCTCAGCTCCTCTGGAACCCTCTTCCTAGAACTTCTTTCCTCAGCTGACTCAGGAATGTTGAGGTAGAAAGATTATATACAATAGCAATTATTTTGTTATTGTGAATCATTTACCATATATCCCTCATTTCTAGAATACATAATAATCATGTGCATGATTATAAGAGCTTTTAATCATTTTACTTCAACCTTAAATCCTTCGTTTATATGTGCAATCCTCTCAGATTCTGAATGATTCTCATTATTAAAATAATTATTGTGGAGGCTGTAGACATAGCTTAGTGGTAGAGCATTTGTCTAGCATGGATAAGACCCTGGGTTCAATCCCCAGTACTGCCAGGAAGAAAGGAAGGAAGGAAGGAAGGAAGGAAGAGATGTGAAATAATTGTGTTTGATTTAGGTTTGTTTTAGGGGTTTGATTTAGGTTGATTATTGTTTGTTTGGTTTTGTTTATCTCTTCCATAAACTAATTTATCTAATAGGGAAACCAATTTTTATTATATTCTCCTATTTAAAAGCTGGCATGATCACTTAAATGTTTATGTATAAAAATGTGTACACGTTGTAATCCCAGCACTTCGGGAGGCTGAGACAGAAGAATTGCGAGTTCAAAGCCAGTCTCAGCAAAAGTGAGGAGCTAAGCAACTCAGTGAGACACTGTCTCTAAATAAAATACAAAAAATAGGGCTGGGGATGTGGCTCAGTGGTCAAGTACCCCAATCCCCCCCCCCAAAAATGTGTACACGTATTATTACCACATATATGTTGTTGTTTTCTCTCTGAGCTTCAAGTTATCATACGATGCCTCTTCCTTTTGGCCCGTATTTTACCCTAGTAAAGAATGATATATTTTCCATGTATCTTGCAGAGAGCTGCTTTATTGCTACTGTGATAGCATAAAACTGAATGGGAGGTGATATTTCAAGAGAGGGACAGGGAAAGAGCAGTTTGCACATGGTAATGGATCTTGGAGAACTCCACTCCTGCCTCCCTCCCCCATGTCCTTTTAATGATGAAGTCACTGAATAAGTCAACATTCTAGGAGGATTTTAAATCTGTGTGTATTAGTGGAACAGCTGATTAGTGTGAAATTTAAGGCTAAAACAAAACCATAGACCTAAGGACAAATAAAATATAACTTTCCAGAGGATCAGATTTGTTTTCCTTCCTTCCTTCTTTCCTTCCTTCATTTCTTATGAACCAACTATTTATTGAATGTGGTCCAATAGAAAAAAGGCTAGACTTGTAGTCACTCAGATCTAGGTTTGATTCCCAGCCCCACCTTTTAGGAGCTGAATGCCAGCTTGTTTCAACCATTCACTTCCTTTCTCTGTGTTTCTGTTTTCTCATCTGTAAAATGGGGATCTATTGGACCACCGAGAAACTAAGGTGAAGGAATATGTATGCAAAAGCTTGTCATAGTGCTCAGCCCCTCACTCCATAAATGGGTATCTTATGTATCTGTTCCTTCTACATAGTTGAATTGAAGTTCTCTTCAGAATAAAGGTTCTCTTTCACACTTGTTCAGAAAATTCCAAGTGTGAGTGACCAGGGAAACTCTCCCTGACATGTGGTATCCCATATTACCAGCACCATCCAGAAATAGGGCTCAGAAAATTGAATGGTCTCCTCAAGAGGATGTTATTCGTGAATAATAACTGTGTTGGGGATTCCATTCAATATATTATATATTTCCCATTGTCTACTAATTTGAAGCTGGCTGGAAAAAGCAAGGAATTTCAGAGAAAAAGAACAAGAACCATTTTCTATTCACTACCCAATGTGCAATATACTCTGGTATCCAAATCCTTTCTCCTTTCTCTCTCTCTCTCTCTCTCTCTCTCTCTCTACCTCTTTCTCATTCTCTTGCTCTCTCTTTTTTCCTTTTTCTCCTTTATCCCCATGGTTAAGTGTGTTTTCACTTGAGGGAACAAAAGTAAGCAATGGACACACACACACACACACACACACACACACACACACACATGTAAACACAGTTTTTATCAGCCAGAAACTCAGAAGCTGATACTGAAACCTAAAGATCTATAAGATTGCACATTCTGAGAGTAAGATTTGAGCATAAATATCCCCAAGTGATGGTACTCCCTTACTTTCTGGCTGTATGATCTTGTGGCAAATCAATCAAAGTCCCTTTAAGATTTAGTTTCAATAATATTTAAATGCAGGTTGTTGTGAGGTTTGAATAAAATGATGGAGATTAAATGCTCAATATGTGGAAGGCGGCCAACAATTAGAAACCATGATTATTTTTATTTGAGATTATTTTTCCCACTCTTTTATCTATTACTAAACCCTACACTTTTGACTTAAAGAATAGAATTTAACTCTGACTTATAAGGTTCAATAAGTTGCCATCAATCTACTTCCCCCAACATGGAGTTCGATGTCAAAAATTATTGCTTCAACTTTGGCCCACTCTCGATTCTCTGGCCCTAATCTTTCTTTATCTGTAAAGTGAGAGAAATGTAGTGAACAAATCCAGTAGTCATACTTCCTGCCTTTGTAGGGCTGGTAGCACACATTGCAATAATAATAGATTGCTTGACTATTTTAGTAATGTCTAACTCTCACACATATGGCTGATTTCTGTCTATCATCAGATTGCAAATCTCCATGAGAGACTATTGTGTTCATCCCAACATCCCTTATGATCTAATAGAGTACCTGGAACCTAGATAATACTCAGTAACTTTTATGAAATAAATCAATGCATATGTCATGAAGAGAACACAATAACTATTGTCTTTTCATTCAATTCCTTCAGTTATATATACAATAAATATTTTTTAATGTTTCATATGTACAAAACCATATGCTGTGTGGTTAGCAAGGTGATTTTGTTCTGCATTGTCTCATTTAGTCTTCACAAAACACTAGGTAGACTTTGCCAATGAGGCCCATCTGACAAATGGGGAAAGTAGAATTCAAACACATTAAGGAATTTCTCTAGGATCTCACAAATGTGAGTGAAAAGTGAATTAATAAATAATTTTAAAATTTAAAGATTTATTATATAATAAGCAATTTATATATATATATATAAAAGATATTTTATATAGTAAGTACTGTACTGATTTTATTTAGTTCTTACAAGGAAAGTTTTTTCAGTTGTTACTATTTTCTTCAACTTTAAGATGAGGAAAAATGTAGGTGACTTTCCCAAGAACATAGAAGTAAGTGAAGATTAAGCAATTTGCCTCTGAACTGTGACAATAAATAGTAGTAGTGGGATTTGAACCCAGGCAGTGTGGCTCTGGAGTCCTTCCTCTTAGCTATCTAATATGGAACTTTGCAGAAATCAAACCCAGGCAGTGTGGCTCTGGAGTCCTTCCTCTTAGCTATCTAATATGGAACTTTGCAGAAATCTGTACAAGATTCCAAAGGAAATAACAAATGCTGCCAAACATCATTTGGTTGGGGTCAGCCAAGTTAGTGAGGTAGTGGCTAAAAACGTGCATATTGGAATTGGTCCATGTATGGAGTGTATGACAGTATTTGAGATTTCTCTGCTTCTCTATCTAGGTTAGCACAGTGAGGTGCTTGTTGCATTTGGCATATGCACAATAACTTTTTGTTGATATGACTGAGGTATGCATTGTCAAATCCTAATATAAATCATATCAGAAAATTCACAATAAAGCATAAATCAAAGCAATTGTTAGTTATTCAGCTGGGCAAATATCATCTTTTCCTCACATGCTTAATATTTCAGAAAAAGAGTTTCAGCAAGAGTTTGCTTAGAATTTATTCTTTGATACTTTCAGTTCAGTCCAGTTTGATCTCAGTACACTAAAGGTTTTGTTGATTCCCTCATCTACGAAAACCAACCAAAATTTCAGGAATTGGAGCTCTTAAAGGGAAATTCACTCTGTAATATTGTGAATGGTGCAGAGCAAGAATTCATTTGTATAACTTTGGAGAAGGGGAAGAATTTGGAGTAGGGAACTCTAAATTAAAAACTAGTCTATACAAGAGAACACCTTCATCTTCCAATTTAAAATGTTAATTTTACTTGATGAGCCTCAGGAAACAAAATACCCTAAAATGTCTCTATGGGATCTTACAACTTAAGGTGTATCAATCTAAGGACCTGGTTTCTTGTTGTTATTCTTTCTCCCATACTATGTTTTATTCTCTTCAATTAGATTATAGTCTTCCATATACAACTGATTTATATATCACATATTCAATGTATTTATTAATTCATTTCACAAGTATTTATTGAGCACCTACTATGAATAAGACAATATGAAAACTTACATTTACCACATCAGTGCTATATAGGAGAGGATCAGTAGTTTTGGTTTGAATAATGCAATTTTCATGGGTTATTATAACAGGTTTATCATATATAGAGTATCTAAACTTTATCCATCATTTAATAAATTTTTATTGATGGTTCTTTTCTTACTATGCCCAGCACTGGGGACACAATGATAAGTCAAACACTCAGGGTCCTTGCTTTATGTGGCTTATCATCAACAATACACATCAACACATGTAAAATTGCCTTAGGATATACTGCATAGGAGATATTTTTCATCATTCAGGATGGGGAGAGGATTTTGAATAGTCAGGAATTATTAACCACAAATTAATTGCATTTCTATACATCAGTGATAAACCCTCTGAAAGAGAAATTAGGAAAACTATCCCATTCACAATAGCCTCAAAAAAAATAAAATCAATTTGGGAATCAATTTAACAAAAGAGGTGAAAGACCTCTACAATGCAAACTACAAGACACTGAAGAAAGAAATTGAAGAAGACCTTAGAAGATGGAATAATCTCCCATGCTCCTGGATAGGCAGAATCAATATTGTCAAAATGGCCATACTTCCCAAAGTGATATATAGATTCAATGCAATACCAATTAGAATCCCAATATCATTCCTTATAGAAATAGAAAAGGCAATCATGAAATTCATTTGGAAGAATAAGAGACCCAGAATAGCCAAAGCAATCCTTAGCAAGAAGAGTGAAGCAGGA
>CM053400.1:44259173-44346343 GCA_028644305.1 Xerus rutilus | reverse complement strand
TTTATGAATGACTGCATATATGTTGTGATTCTATACAACTTACAACTAGAGAATTGATATGTTATCCTCTATCTATGTACAATGCATCAATTTACACTGTTAACATGTAAGCCTAAATAAAACAAAACAAAACAAAACAAAAAAAGAAGATATCCTATACTCTTCTGTATAGAAAATATAAGACATCAGCTTATCTACAAATTAAAGCGAATAAATGTGAGTAACAGGCTATGTCCTGCTCTGAGTTACTCTGTGGTGTATGGAATAGTAGTTTTCAGACTATGCCTAGCACTAACTTACTCCATTTTAATTGATTTGTCATGAGTTACTCCATTTTGAATACAAGTACCAAGGTAGAATGAATCTTCACTTTGTTTGTACAAATAAACAAACACTATCTGCACAAAACAACCAAAAAAAAAAAAAAGAAATGATATGTGAACTGTGACTTGTTAAATAATGAAAACTCTCTAGGTATTTTAGACAAGATTCCTTAAGGCAGGCTCTGAAACACAGATTTCTGGACTAGAGACAATGTGGAGAGAGGCTTTATGGTTGGGGAAGGGGCAGGGAAGGGGTAAGCCAAGCAGCAGTGTGGTCTGAGTAGTTTCAGCCAGATCCTTCAGTGGAACTCTGGACTGTGTGCCTTGCTTCAGAATTGTCTTGAGCTTTGGAATGGTGGCTGGTCTTTCAAACTCTTCACTTAGGGCCATTGGTTAAAGGGCCATGGTGCAGGGGTTTAAAAACCCAGACACCTTTCTTCCAGCAAAAATGGCTGCAGTGACCAGAGAGCTGCAGGTGCTAGATGGGTTGAAGCCCACAGAAGGAAAAAGTGCAAAAAATAGACAGGAAAGGCTCCCAGGGAATGGAGGAGAACATCAGCATTGTCCTTTACACAGAAAAGGGAAAGTGCTCCAGTATGTTCAAAGCTCTTATGGAGGGTTGAAGCCTTGCCAGTGGAAGAACAAAATGAAATGCAGCCTGTTGAAAGCAAGTAGAGGCTGTGAGCTAGGTTGGTAGGGAAGGGCTGGAGAGGCAGGAGAGGTCATTCATAGGCTGGGTGCAGGCCATGACTTTCCAGCAAAAGCAACAGAGACCCATGGACAGTTATGAGAATAGGACCAACACACGTGAATTTGCATATAAAAGACTTTTCCAGTCACAGCATGGGGAATGAAAAGAAATGAGTTTTTAATGACACAGGGAAATGTTTGTGCTTTACTGCTAAACGATAAAAGGAAGGATAAACTATTTACCTTTTTTTAGAAGTATGTTAACAATCTCCACAAAATGGAAGAATTCTGTGTGATTATTTTGATCTTTGCAATTTTGTCCATTTTCCAAACTTTCTTCCAAGATTTTCATAAATAATAAGTAGGAAGATATTAAGAAAATACATTAGCAAATTATAAATCTAACTTTTTATATCTGGGCAATATCTTATACAACCAGAAAGAATAACTAAATTCTATGACCATAGTCATAATGTACATCACTTGATTCTCCTGGACAACATAAAGATAAGCATATTAATAAATTTTTATTAGAGTTGTTAGCTGATGTCATTGGCAAGAACAAATGTACTCAGAGTACTTGCTGAATGCCAGGCCCTTGAGAGTTTATACAAGCAGAAGCAATGTCTTTCTTGTTTATTCTAAAATCCATAGCACTCAACACAACAAAGAACACAAAATATGTGCTAAATAAATAAGAACTGAGTAAGTGGGGAAATAAGACTTAGAACTACCACCTTCCTGTAACTTAGGCAAATAAGAGAATTAACAGCCACAGAACTTTATTTCCTCTTTTAGAAGCACTTGTAATTATTTGCTATACTTGTTTTTCCTTCTATATTGTAAAATCTGTGAGCATAGCTACTTTATTGATGACTGTATTCCCTCCCGTTGCCTAGTACAGGGTGTGGCACAAAGTAGGGACTCAATAAACATTGGTGGCATGGCTGATGGGTAGGTATCGCCAAAATTCCCAGCAAGGTATAATGTGTTCAAAGTCTTAAGAGATACATGAAGTTTAGGGAGTTGAGAGAGGCAAAATGTACATCTGGTTTAAAGTAATTTACAAAATACAAGGAAAAGAGCAAGCATTTGAATTTGACCCTAGGGAACAGACAGGATTTCTTAAAGTAGGGAAGTAAAATGGGAAGTCATCATTTTAGGCAAAAGCAGAGAATTCTTGGTGGTATCTGATGTGTTTCTGTGAGGTTTTGAGACTCAGCACCTTTTAGAAAGTTAGTCTTATTTAAAGAAAAGTTTAATTGTAGGGACCCACAGCTGGTACCTTAAGTGCCAGATGCTGGTTTTGTTTCATAGTTAACGGTGGCAACACCACTTAATTGTATATTTACAAGCAAACACATGTTGTTTCATGAAAACTACTTGATAATTACACAGCGACTACTGGAACCCCTGATAATTACACAGTTACACGTGTTACTGCTACCAAGTTATCTCCTGATAGCTGAGTAATTAACTTGTCAACTCAGCAAATGGGGCTGGAGGGGAGGTGTCTGGAACACTTACTCCTTTTCATACTGACGGCTATGGGCTCAGTCAGCACTTGTTGAACTTGGTACCAGCCTCCTCCCAGGCTCTTGGCGCAAAACCTGGAAGGAGTAAACTGTTTCCCCAAAATTTCCCAGTCCTCATTTCACCACTTGTGGCTTACTAGCACATTTTACCTTGCTGAGAATTTTGCTAGCATCCATCCATCCCTCACACTGTAAATATGGATTGAGTTCCTACTGTGGGTTAGACTGTGTCTGGCAGTCATTGCTGCTGCTCGACACCACAGTAACGCTGTCCCAGAAAGAGCATGACTCTAGTTTGCATTCTGGAACTGCTACTCTTCAGGTCTGTGGGTTTTGTACCAGTTTTCTACTCCCTGAGCAGACTGAACAATGCCTACCAGGCATGCTATTAGAACAGCAGATCTTGAGAAGGCTGGGCATAAAATTAACAATAAACTTTACCCAACTATCACCCGCGCTCCCCCTCAGACATCAACTAGCCTTAACTGCTTTATCTCCCCATCAAAAGAGATACAAGAGTAATCTCCATTTGGTATTGATAAAATATTTGGATATGGTTGAAGTTTATAATTCTCAAAATAAAAATTCAGATTTTTTAACTAGATCAGCTGCCTGCCTGGCATGGTGACTCATGCCTATAATCCCAGAGGTTCAGGAGACTGAGGCAAGAGGATCTCAAGTTGGAGGCTAGCTTCAGTAATTTAGCAAGACCTTGTCTCAAAATAAAATTTAAAATAATTTCTAAAAATGACTAGAGATGTAGCTCAATGGTAAAATGCCCCTGGATTCAACCCCTAGTACCAAAACACAAAACAAAACCAAAAAAAAACACTTCAATTGACCTTTTTTCAAGATAGATTGAAATTAATGCATTTCACTAAATGATGCCCCAAATGTCTGACATAAAATAGGTAAATAAGGTATGTATTAAGACTTGTAAGCCTTGTGTGTTTGTGATTTAATAAAACTGATTTCCAAATTAAAAACTGGGTCACAGTTATGCAAAATAAATCTATTTAGAATGCAGAATTCATGAGTCAGAAGAGCTCTTGGTCAGTGGAGACTTCAGGGTTCTTGCTCTAGCCTTCCCAGTCACAAAGCTTCCATTCATAAGGAAGCAGCTCTCTGTTCTCTTTAGAGAACGGGGTTTTATATACTGTGTAGTCACAAGTAAAATCCATGGTGAAAATGACACCAACTTCCAGGATTAAATAAGATACTATGAGTCTGAGGCAGATTAAAGAGCATCCATGTTAATGAAAGTAGAAGGTGCCAAAGCCACAATTTGAACTCAGGGTTTTGCCACCACCGTGTTATTTATGTGTCATTGCTCTACCTCAAACCAAGCCACATAGTTACTTCAAAGCTTGGCATGTGGTGCTTATTTGTCTCTATGTATCAACTGTCTATGACATAATAATAAAATACTATGCCCTAGAGAAATAAAACTAATTATAAGTAGCACTTATTCAATGCCTGCTATGTGAAAGGCACACATTTTCTATACACATTACCCTACTGGATCATCTAAACAAGTAAGAAAGCCACTCTTGTGACTGTGTGCATGGAGAAACTGAGACACAGAAAGCTCATATAACCTGCCTGAGGTCACACCCCATTAAGTGGCATGACTGAGATTGGAACCTAAGCCAACTACCTCAAGGTCCACACTGCTATTTGCCAGGTTTATTCCACTCATTTTTGCTGTTATACCTACCAGGCCTAGCACAGGACGGGAACAAGAGCAAATGTGCTCTTTGGATCCTGGACACAAAGAGCTCACAGTCATAGGGAACACAGGAACAGAAACAAATACTATTCAATGTGCTGTGGGTTATAATGTGTGGCTGTGCAGAGCCAAGATCCTAAATCCCTATTCTGTCACTTAAGGCTCCTGAGAAAACACAATATAAAAGGCATCAACCACATGTACTCTGGTTCCTCCTTGCCAGGGTTTGTCTGAATCCCTGCCTGCTCTGGGGAACTGGAATAGACCACAGGTGAAATAAGTGGATCAGAAGTAAACTGTCAAACTAAGCCCAGAATCAGTCCCAAGTAACTTATTTATTCATTCTCTTATGGCACTTTATTCTCTCATGATACTCATCTGGTCCCATTTGGCCCTCTCAGTCTTGGGGACTCCCTATCAAAAGGTATATCCAGCACAAATTTTATATCCCAGCCACAGAGTAGGAGGGAGGGTACCCCACAGCAAGTCATCACTTGGACTCCCTCTGTCCTCCAGCAAAGGGTCCTTCATCCACTCCTAGAACTCCCCTGCTAGTTAAAGAAAAGAGAAGAATGGAGTATGTGCAACATGAAGGTGGGCTGGCCAAGTGCAGTGGAAGCAAGAGAAGAGCCATGTGCATGGCCCTGGGGAGGAAGAGAGAAGTCCCAGAAGAGGGGACATTTGAGTCTGGTCTTAAAGGATGAGCAGGGATTACCAAACATGGGGAAGAAGAAAATTCCTAATGGCAAAAATGAACAGAGGCACAGAGTGGGGAATGGCAAGAAAGTCACTGTGCTCCTTTGACACCTGGACAAGAAGAGGTCAGTGATAGGAGCTATGGGCACAGAAATGATTGGGAGAGATTATACTGGATTTTGCTGATCACATTGAAAAGTTCTAATTTTCCCTGACATTCATAGAAGATCTTGAAGAATGGAACCAACTTGGTTTATTTTCACGAGATCAGGGACAGGAAGACAAGTAAAGAGCCTCTTCCAATGTTTCAGAGAGTATGAGATTGTGAATAAACCAGAGGCAGAACACGGAGGCTCTTGATGAATAATCACCTTCAGGACTTGGGTAAGATAGACAGAGAAAGAGAAGGTAGGGAGAAAAAAAGTATGCCTTCAAGCCTTCAATAGGATGGACAGCGACACATAGAAGCACCAACAAGACAGTTCCCTGAATGGATTCTTAACAAACAATGGCAAAACTATGGGCAAGCTTAAGCATCAGAGGCCTGTTCTCCTAATGTGTAGATGGAGTTGGACATGGTCAGCAGGGTAGAGAGGAGGGAGATTTGACTTTCAGGCAGAGCTCTTCTGTCTGAGTCCTACTGCCATTGTTAACAGTGTCCAGTGAGGGTAGGGAGTCCACTCTGAGAAAATAAGCCTGTCTGTGCCAGAGGGCCTCACGAGGGGCTTCTGACTATCTTCTGCTCTGAGCTCCAGAAACTTAACTTTAGGTTAGATCCATTCAGCCAAGGTATTCATCAACAAAAATGCTGTAATCTAATCTTTGACTCAAGGCATTATGAAAACAAAAGTATTATTGACAATGACTGAATTCATTCTCTAAAATTATAGAAGCTTAAATAATAGCTAATGTTTACTGAGAGCTCTCTTTATTCCCGGCCCTGTACTAAGGGATTTCTATTTAGATCGCTAATGCAATCTTTGCTGTAATATAAATTTGAATTTAGGTGCCCAGCCTCCTCCCAAATTCACTCCCTATAATTCTCCACAGAATTACCGACTACCCTGGGAGCAAAAATAAGCTCATTGGTTATTTAGGCCAAAATGTAATAGAACTTTTATGACTGGAATGGGATGTAGTGCAGTATAATGGGAAATGTTTGGGGCTTTGAAGTTACAGAAAACTGGCTTCAATGCAGTTTTGTGCAACAGAGAGATGTGCTTATACTCCAGTTCCAAGATATGTGAATTTATCATAAGACAAGTGTTGTGCCTGTGTGTCAGTATACAAGGACAAAAGAAGACGTGGAACCTATTCTTGAGGACTTTTGAAGCCACTGGGAAGAGGAGGCACCTAAATAGACACTTTCAAAATAAAGCAGACAAAATTAAGACAGAAGCAAAGGTATTACTTTCACCAAGGAGAACACTTAGCCCAGCCAAGAATATTTGTTGACCATATCTTTAGAGATAAGGTAGATACCCAGTCAGGAACAGTACCAGGCACATTCTAGGCATGGAGAACCCAATGACAAAGACACAGATGACACATTATGGGCATATGAAAAATTACAAACCACACATGTTGAAAAACAGGGGGAGTTGACTTTGGGGCCGGGGGAAAATTCCTTCCCTTTTTGGACCCCATTTGCTCAATGTAGTGATTATAAGCAATGCCCATGTCGCTGGACTTTTGCAAGGGTTAAGATGAAAACCAATAAGTTACCCAAGACAGTGTTTATAAATCAAAAATCTCAAAGTGTGAAAGATATTGCACAAAATACTTACTCTATGTGATGCAAATGTATACTTTATTTTAAGTTTGATGGTCAGTTATGATCTGGAAGTATGCAGTGAAACTGAACACAAACTTTGAGCAGATTTCTTTAGAAGTGGAGATTTTGATATGCTAATTCTCACTGTGGACTGTTGATGGGAGGAGGAAGACAGTATATTTAGCTTTCCAAATTTGTCCCCCTATCTTGAGCACCCTAAGAATCTCTTGCTCCACCATCACAATGGGAAATACTGGTCAACAATGGGCTGGCACGTAGAACACACTGCATAGCGTTAAGCCATCTTTTTCTTACCTTTTGGGAAACTGTGTCTCATTAGTGCATCACTAAAGGCCAGGATTTTGAAGCTCATGACAGTCTAAGTCTGGGTCACAGTGACGCACTCATATTAATGAAAGGTTCCATATCTTAAGGTGGTTGAAGTGTTTCACTTCAGCCTACATCAGCTGGCTTGTGAGAAGCACTGTACTTTAGTTCTTGCCTCTTGAGTACCAGCCTCTGGATCATAAGGCATGGCCTTATAAGAAAGGAAGCAACCAAATGTGGTGGCTCTGACCTTCACAGGAATGGGAAAAATCACTTGGATTCTCTTCCAGTCCCCAGTTTCCTCTTCTTAAAAAAGAGAGAGAGAGAGAATGCATTTGCAATTCATAACCTATCAGTGTTCCTTGGGGATTCCACCACAGTATCACATCCCAGGTCAACCTAGAGGCCACCAAGTCTTAAAACTCTCAACTTGGCAAGGCAAGAAGCCATGGCAAAGGAAACAGAATGTCATGTCATGGGTGCAGGTGGCTTCAGTCTTCTGAAACACTTTGAGATTAATGTAAGGAGTCCCGGCAAGGGTAAATGAGCCAGTCATAGGACAGTATTTCCACCTAGCCTGAGATTCTCTGAAAGAAAACAGAATCTAACAGCATGTTATAAATTGACTTGGTGGAGGGCAATGAGACAGATATGGCCAGAAATAAAGTCATTTGCTTGAGTGCCATTCAACCAGCTCAAGTGACTGCCAAATCTCCACCCAGAGGAGTTCCACAGCTATCTTCCTATGTATCCAACTGCCCAGAAACCATCTCCACCTGCCTACCCAACATGCACCTCCAACTTAATGTGTTTAAAACACAACTTGTGTCTTTCCTCCTCTACAGTTCTAGCCAAGGCTGTGGCTAAGGGGGCAGTTCCTGCATCTTGCATCAGGCCCAATGGCTCTGGTCTAAGCAGACAGAAAAGTCATGAGGATCTCATGCTTCCCTTGTCTCAGTGTTTTAACTTATGCTATCTCATTGAGTCCCTAACAAAAGTCATTAATAAGTAAATGTTATTATCCCCATTTTTACCAATGATGGAAATAAACTTGGAAAGGTACATGATGACTCAAGTTCACACAGCCAGAAAGTCCAGGAACTAGATTCCCACCTGCATTTCACTCCAAAGCCTGTGTCCCTTTAACTAGTCTTTCTTCAGCCCTAGAGATGTGAGAGCAACCATGCAAATGCTTCTAGAGCCCAAGGACTTCAGTCTGGTTCTCGGAAGAGGCTGCCCCTCAACTGGTGGTGTGGCACTCTCTGTCACGAGCAAGGGTCACACAAGGGTTGGCTGTCACTAGAAGAAATTCATAAAATTGTCAGGCAGGAAAGCAATAAGATACAGGCTGTTAGGACACAGGCCAGTAACTTTCTCCTGTGATACATAGGGGCATTTTACTTCCCGTGAATGTCACCTTAGCACCACACACATACCAGCTTGATGTCTTCTTTCTTTCCTTCCTTCCTTCCTTCCTTCCTTCCTTCCTTCCTTCCTTCCTTCCTTCCTTCCTTTCTTTCTTTCTTTCCACAACCCCCTTCTCTAACTCTCACCTCTGCCTAATTTCATTAAACACTGGATAAAGGTGAAAGATTTATTCTGAACTTAAAATAGCCAACAGCTATTCCCAGCCCACACTTTACCAGTAACAGTTCTCATTTATTCAGCACCTTCATGAAATGTTGATCTGCAGGCCCAACCCAATTTAATTTTCACAATATTCCTCTGAAATGGGTTTATAAATTCTAGTTTAGAGATAAGGAAACTGAGGCACAAAAAGTTTAACAATTGTTTGAATTCATACAAATGAGTGAGTTAAGGGCATAGGGATCTAGACACCAGTACTTGCTGCAAACCGAGGTCTCCAGGCTATGGAGCCTGGACTTCCCTGAGACTCAGGGCCATCTCTGAAAGGCCATCTTGATGTGGTCCTGGATGGACAACCTCTTGACAGAACTCTTGGGAAAGAAAAGCTTTTTTAAAGTCATTGTCTTTTCTGTTGCCTTAAACTGACATACACAGCACAGCTAGGAAAGTAAATATATCAAAGAGAATTCTTATCCCTTCTTTCTAGAGCAGGAAAAACTCAAAGGGATCCTATTTCATCCCTGTGCACCTGAGAGGTGTG
This sequence comes from Xerus rutilus, assembly GCA_028644305.1. Classification (NCBI taxonomy): domain Eukaryota; kingdom Metazoa; phylum Chordata; class Mammalia; order Rodentia; family Sciuridae; genus Xerus; species Xerus rutilus. The sequence goes on along the minus strand of CM053400.1, from coordinate 44,337,141 downwards.
TGAAGAAAGAAGGAGCATTTCCAGCTGCCAAGGACAGTGCCAGAGTCCTCCTACCAGTGCTGCAAGACTGACACCGTGTGGCCAAGGCAGCCTCCCAGGCCTTCCCCAAGTCACCTCCCACAGCCTGAGGTCAGAGGCTCACTAGCCTTCTTGGACTTCTTGAAGAGGGAGCTGAGTGACTGAACAGCAAAGAAACAGCCACTGGGTTGGGAGGCTGTTGGTAGAGTGGATTTGTTCTACAGAAGATAAACCTGGCTGCAAATAGCCTGCTACAAAGTCAGTTTGTGACATAGGAGAAGAGGACACTTTTCTAATCTCTGTTTGTGTTTATTCATTAGTTTTTATAGGCCTTACTTTGGTCCAAATACATTTCAGGCAACTTAAAGGAATACAGGGAACTTCCATTAGATATATCCACTTTATAATTTGGTGTGTGAAATGAAGCAAAGGAAAATGATGCTAGATACAAAAATACAGGTCCAGAAATGAAAGGGTAGAAAACCAGCAAGCCAAAAATGCAACTCAAGGCTTTATATTTTCTATATATCTTTATATTTTCTATAAGCCAATGGAAGATGGAAGCTTCATTGATTATAGTCTAGGAGACAGAAACGAACCATGAGCTTGAGAACAAAACTACTCCTAATAGTAGTTACAGAAGGAAAAAAATCACAATGTCCTTGTCCTGGGCAATATGTAAAGGTCTCTAGTGACATGGAAACACAAATGAGCATAACTAGATGGGATGATCCTTTCAGTGCAGCAACTCACAAAGCACTCACAGTGGAATTCATTCCCCCGCTTCTGCAGTCTTAACGTAGTATAAGGTGCTTTATTCTATTTTTGGTTTGTGTGTGTGTTTGTGTGTGTGTGTGTGTGTATGTGTGTGTTGAGAATATTTTGTGCTTTCCCTTTAAATAATTGCTGCCAATTAGTTTGTTTGGCTAAAATGCAATAAGATTCCATTTTAAGAAGTCGATGCTAGGCTTTTACTGAGGAACACAATAAATTAATCATTAAATCAATTGTATTGATTGAAACTTGCAAGACATGAAAAATTGCAGTGCAAGGAATATTTCCACCAAGGGGTAGAAAAGGACCTCAGCATCCTAGAGGAAGGTGAACTGCCAGTCTCCTAGTACTGTGTCATTTCTTCCCTCGGATGCTGACTTCATTTATCAACTCCAAAATGAATATGGTGACCGTTTAATTTCAAACATCTACCTAAATAAAAGCTTCCATTTATTAAGTCTCACTAAGCACTCTACACTATGCTTAGTGCTTTCATGAATTATTCCTCATAATCCTGACAATAAATCAGGGAGGAATGCATCCCTATGCCCATTTTGTAAAAAGAATACTGAGGCTGATGAACATAAGAAAGTTGCTCAAGATGACCCAGCTAATGAGAAGTAATGTCCCAAATTAAACCCAGTTCTGAGTGAGTCCCAAACCCCAGGCTATGAGCTCTGAATTATACTTTAATAAAATTATTAGTACAATCACTTTGGAAAACAATATGGAGATTCTCCAGAAGACTAGGAATGGAACCACGATATGACCCAGTGACTCCACTCCTTGGTATTTAACCAAAAGAACTAAAACCAGAACACTATAAAGATACAGGCACAACAATGTTTATAACAGCACAATCCACAATATCTAAGTTATGGAACCAGCCTACGTGCCCATCAACAGATGAATGGATAAAGAAAGTGTGGTGTCTATTCACAATGGAGTTTTACTCAGTAATAAAGAAGAATTAAATGAAGGCATTTGCTGGTAAATGTATGTAACTGAAGAAAATCATGCTCAGGGGAAGAACCCAGACTCAGAAACCTAGGGCAGAATGTTTTCTTATATGTGAAGTGGGGGGAGATATAAAAGTTGGGAATTTCATGAAAATAGTAGGGAGACCAGTAGAATCCAAAAAAGGGATTGGAGTGGGAAGGAAAGGTGGATTGGGAAGCACTGGGGAATACAAACAACCAAATTATGCTATGTCCATATACAATTATACCACAATGAGTGTACATAATTATAATGCGTTAATTAAAATACTACTACTAATGATAATAGTAATAGAAGGGAAATGAGTAGGTCAAGTGGACCAGGAGTGAGGAGGAAGGAAGAGAAAGGGAAGGTACTTGGAAATGAGAATGATCAAATTATGTGAAGTGCATGTAAAATGTGGTGTAATACATCCCACTATTATGCATGATGATAATGCACTGATAAAAAAAAATTATATAAAGTGTGTTTCATACACATAGGGGAGAAAATAGATAAAGAGTTAGGCATGAAACTCCACACTATTTTGCCTTTTGCCAAGACTGCACACACTTCCTGAGAGTGGGCCAACATCATTGCAGGGAAAATCAAATGTCGAAGCCAAGATAACAGTTCACTTGGGAGAAAAATATTGGTTATCAAGGCCTTAAACAATGAGTGGAAGTCCAAGTTAAGAACTAGGATACCAAGCAGATGGCAGTGCCAGTCCTGAAATGATAGCTTCCTTAGAGATGAACACCTGGGAGGGTAAGTGGCACTGGGGGCACAGAGTGTGCTGTTTTTCACATGAAGTGGCAGAAAATGTCAGGACTTTGGGCATGTACAGATACAGTTTTCAATCTTAAAGTCCAGACCACATGCCTCGAGCATGTCACTGAAGTTATCTAAGGCTCAGTTTCCTCACCTATACAGTTCGAATGTGACAATGTGTACAAGGCTCTTAAGAGAGCCTATGGTACAGAGCAGGTGGCCAGTGCAGGGCGACTCCCTTCTCCTCCCTTTATCTCCTTTGGCAGAGTTTCTGTGCTGGACACAGGACAGGGTGCTCTCATCTCCAGCTTTTCCCAATGGTCCTAGTTGTCTCATCTCGTTACACTCTAAACAGCATTCCATCAGTCTTCCAAGGAGGTCTCTCCTGGTCTGCCACCCATACCTAAGACAAAAGCAGAATCTACTACATGAGAGTGAGGAGGTATGGAGATGGTGGGTAGGAGGGTGGTGGTGATGCTAATGTTGGAGTGTCAGCTACTTTGTTGGGCTCTGCTCATTTTCATAGGATAGGGCAATCTGGTCTCAGAAGACTGTACTGATTCTCAAGAAAGTGAAGACAGAAGGAAACCTATGCTGGTTTCTCTTGCAACCTTCTTTTACAGAAACAAATCCTCTCCTCTGCTTAGCATAGAGGAAACCTTCTTTTCAGAATGATGTGTAGGGAAATTTTCCTTGAAAAGAAAAAGGGACACGATAACTTGACAAAATACTGGCCAGAAAAAAAGGGTGATGGGGATCAAGTCAAGTTTTATGTTGCTGGGTAAATTCTTTCTACAGATGCATACACATTGATTGATTAAAATAAAGAAAGTTGTCTTTTCTTTTTATTTTTTAACTCAAGCTACCACCTTTTGAAAAGGTTAGAACTAAAAGGAGAGTAAGAAAAGTCTTCATTGCAGTGATAGCAGCATTTCAAGGCTACCTGAGCACTCAACTGAGATTTGAAATTCTGGTACCAGACACCATTTGCGATTCTAGGGAGAAATAGGAAACAGCCTCATTCAGAGTATTCCTTTTCCCTTCTTGAGTCCATTTATTTTATGGTTCTGACTGCATGCCAGAGCCATTTGGAGTTTTCAAGAGTTTAAACAGTGATGTCCAATTAATAAGGCATAAAACCCTATAGCTTCCTCACCCCCATGCATTTAGCCAGCCCGTCTCTGTTCTGAATGCTTAATTGATAGGAGACACTTGCAGGCCTACATCTCTGCATCGAGCTCAGGATGGGAGCAGTCAGAGTGGCCTCCAGCATAGGTTCCTGTGTTTGGAACCCTTTCCAGGGCCTACATGGAGCAGTCATGTTAAGAATTACAGTTCCTCATGGACATCATATCTATAGCTGGGATAGGATAAAAGTTTGGTAGTTTTGGTCTTTCTGAGACATTCTGGAACATTCTAGCAGTGAATTTGTATCCTGGCTGTTTTGGACTGCAAACTCTCACATATTATTTTAATAATGAGGCATTCTGTTGAGGGATTAATGAGAGAGCATTGCAACATTCAAAATGATGATTAAAGCTATTGTTTTTTCCTAATGATGCATTCATCTCATTCAAAATTGATTATTTTTCTTAAAAAGTTCATGTTTAGAGTTTAGATTTTACCTTTACTTGAATAGAGTCTAACTAGAAAGCATGGTTCCAGGAATATTAGATTATATTTAATAAGAGAGTTCAGTAATTCTCTCCTCTTCTGCTTTTTTGGTTTTGGTTTTGTCAAACTGGTGTTAGGTGAGAACAGGCATTCCCTGCCCAGTTTAGAAAGGGTGGCAAGCTCTTCTGAGGATGGATGGGGCTGAATTTTGGGGGAGAGAGTAAAGAGAATTTGCAAGTTCTTTCCTCCGTAATTTGCACATTACACAAATCCTTGTGCTTTTAATAGATGTCTCTTCGTTAGACAGACAGGACAACAGAATAAATTAATCATTTTCTATTATCCTTGAGGGGCAGAGCCAACTTTTCTCCAAAGACATTGTCACATGGAGCAAATGCTTTAAAGACAATTTGAAGCACACGCTTTACAGGAAATCTCCAGATTCCTCCCCCTGCCAAAGGCGCTCCAAAAGATGAGGCTTAGCTCAGGTGACTCTGGATTCTTCCAACAAGTGACCAGATGAAAGATAGCTAATGACATCCCAGACAGGAGAGCTGGCCAACAGCAGCACCGAGAAGCCCCGATGGATGCAAAAGCCTCCTTGCATGAAATATGGTCTTCGTTCTTTTCTACACTTTTAGTACATGTTGGAAAGAATGCCACATTAGCAGCGGGTAGAAAACTAATTTTAAAAACACCTTAGACTTTTGAGGAGGGTAAGAGATGCTGTTCACTTTGACACAGACATTATGATGTCTTTTTAACCAGAACCCTTTTTCTTTGGAACCCTTGAAAGAGGACATCTTTACTTTTCTGAACAGAATTTTTGTTTTCTTTGTCAAGGACAACAAACACCAGTATTCTAGATTGATTTTGAGAGATTTTGCTGGATGAAAAACCTGAGGTATTGGAGAAACCATATTACAATGCTGATCTGTGAGTCCAAAGATAGGACTATGTTTTCTTGCATAAAATGATGCGCTTTACTATTGACAGTGCTGTGCCTGATATCTTGTAGGGTCTTAGCAAAATTTCATTGCTAATCTGAACTTCAGCTTTATCATCTACAAACTGGGAACTGGCAATATCTACACTATAGTGATTCACCCCATTTAATAAGAGCCTGTATATGTCATAGTTTATGCTCGGTGCTTGATTCAAAAACACTACTTGCATAAGTAAAGATTGAAAGAGAAATGAATAAAAACATAACAGGTGAGGAGGTTGTAAAAACTTGAACTCTGAAGTCAAGCAACCTCAGTTCTGATTCCAGCTTGGTCCCGTGCTAACTCAGTGACTTTGGGGAAATTACTTAACTCAGCTTGGCTTCCAATTGTTAATCTGTGAAATGGAATATTAATAATTCCTACCTCATGGGGTTATTATAAAGATTAAATAAGATGATGTATTTAAAACTCTTAAGAAATTGCCTACATATAGTAAGTACTCAATAAATCTCAATCAGCAACTTGGCTGGACTTAATGAAACCCAGTGCCTGGAATGAACTCTTCAATACCTTTCCCTGATCAAACCATATTGGAGATGATATTTTTATTTTTGAGCATGATAATTTAAACAGATGTTGTCTATTCAAAAAATAATCTCTGAGATAATGAAATCAGATTTTTGAAATCATGTTAGATAATTGAATGACTTAATATTTTGTTTTAAGAAAAAATATTCATCACTATACACTTATTTGAAGAGGGATTCAAGTACCTAAGAAATTGTAGGGCAAAACTGTAACCATATATGACAATGAGGTGGACATCACTTCCATTTACAAGGACATCACTTCCTTTCTGATACTTAAGGCTTTCTGGAATGTTCTCTTTCATATAGAAACTAATCTCCTACCACTAAGTTTGAGTCGACATTCTCTCCTTGACATACATCCAAGCATAAAGTTGAAGACTGGACTTTCTTCAACCTGAAATATTTTGTGACTCCACCTAATCATGAATGATTTGACTTTCCTAATATTATACATCGAATGGCAAAAATCCAGCAGATTCCTGCTACTTAGTGGTAAATGTGTGCTACAGACTCGTGCTGTGAACTCCATTCCATTTATAGAAAGTCATCATCTTACTGAGAGCATTTCCAAATGCCCTTCCTCATGTACAAGGGCAACCCCTCCACTTTTCTTTTTGATTCTGTTCTCCCATGTTTCTAGGATCAGATCTCAAGTTTCTTCCTAACTTTTGGCCTCTTATTACCTAAAGCATGCTTGGAGCTCTTCTGTGTTGTGCTCTGTCTAGCACTTCATGTTTCATCTCTCATCTCAGTCAATACTGTGCTTTTGTTTCTCTGGTGACTCAACTCTCATTTACTTCTCAATATGCCCACACTCCTAACACTTGACTAAAACAATTCCAGCTAACATTTCTCAGAGCTTTCATGTTGCCAAGTCCCATAGACATCTCCATGCCTCTGCACATTGCACCTCTCCTACCCTTATCTTTCAAGCTGAAATCTCTCTGCTCTCCACCATGAACATTTAGATCCAATGTGGGAATAGGGAGAGATCCTCTAAACATAGGGAACAGATGATCGATATCATAGAGGCAGGAGATTACAAGAACATATAACAGAAATGATGAGTGATTTATTCTGAATCATTTTGGTCTGAATGTAATGTTGGTGGTAATGCATAATAAAAATTTTGCAAGACATTAAATTCCAGGCTAAGGTATTGAAAATTATATCCAAGAAAAATATTTCATATTTCTTAGTAGAAAACTGTCTTGACTTTCAATTATGATATATTGGATACCAACTTCATAGTAACTATTTAGGAGGTTATTGGAACAGCCCAAATCCACCGATTTTCTGTATCTTTCCCTTTACTTTCCATCTAATAAATACATTGTCTCAATTGAGGAGATGATCGGCACTTGCTGGACTTCAGAAGCTCACAACATCACCACTACCATGAAAATGTCTTGCCCACATACGGACATGGAGATAGATAGTCCTAGAGATGGTCTGCAGAATATGGGTGGTTAGAGAAAAGACATGAAATAGCTGTGGGCACATTTTAAGAATTTCAGTTGTCTTTCAACCCTTATTACAATATCAAAAAGAAAGACATCATGTTGGTGCTCTGTATTGTTAGCACCCCTCTAACACTTGCTCATCTCCATTTTTTTTTTGCTTCTTTTATGTATTTTTTATTTGTTTTTTTAGTTATGACAGCAGCATGTTATTTTGACATATCATACATACATGGAGTATAACTTCCCATTTCTGTGGTTGCACATGATGTGGAGCATCTCTATTTTTAACAGAGAAAGATGCCTCAAGGCATACAGTCTTCCAGACCTCAGGCCTACAGCAAGAATTTAAGAGCACTATTTTGTTTTCATTTATCTATTGTTGTTATTACCCTCTATTTATAGCAAGTAAAATTGTTTTTCCATTTATGGTGGTATTTATATATCTTCCTTTTAAAATAAAGTCATGCAAGTAGCATTTATGGAAAGGAATCGACTTACAGAAAAGATGTTTTAAAGTATGAGTGCTAAACAGAAACAGTGAAAATGTGAAAGGGAATAATGCCAGAGATTAGAGTTCAGAAAACCATGGCTTAGTAAAAAAGGTTAAATTTAAAATCAGACAATATTGATTTAATAAAATTCCAACACTGAATCTGCAAGGTCTCTATTCTTATCTGTCCTACTCCCTGGAGCATGACTTGAAGAGTATAAGATTTAATGATTTACTCAGTGTTTAACCTGTTTCCAGGTGGCTTCTGATCTGCTATTTCTTCAACTTCTCTGGTTCCTATGCAGGATTTTCCTACTGCCTTTGGTTTCTTAGTGCCAGATGGTTTTTCCTTAACCTTCGGTTGGTCTCTTGAGCCTCATTATGGTCATTCAGAAAGCAGTAGACACAGAAGGACCCTAAGGCCTTCAGAAAAATGCTTGCATTATTCTGGGATTTCTATTTGACATATGAGAGTGGCTAATAAACTAGCATCTAAATGGGAAAACAAGTTCAAACTCAAAACCTAAAGTGACGAACAATTAAGAGAGGAGGGCAGTCATGAGCTGGAACCAATACTACAGAGAAGAATAAATTTAGAACAGCATGCCCAGCAGGACACAAATAGATCAAAATTATTCAAGGTAAGATCTGAATAAGTCTTTTAATTCTCTAGCTGATTTCTAATATTATTGTGAGAACGTTGAAAGTTGCTATGAAGAAATGATATGTGCAGCCATGAAATAACCTTTTAGGTCCTGATTCTCTGAATCCTAACCCAGTACTCTTTCCTTGGCACCCTTCTGTCTGTCCATTGCCACCCTCCTTCCCAGTGGTTTCCCAAGCCTCCAAACCTCATGAGACTATGATCATTTGACCCATTTTTAGTTCCACAGAATATGCACAGGAACTAGACCTTCAATAAATCTCCTAAAGTCATTAATCCTTAGAACCAGAGGATTCTCGGTTCTGAGAAGGAGAATTGAGACAACCTAGCATACATACTCAATTACAGCAAGGGGAAAAAAAGAAGAAAAGAAACTCAGTCCTGAATGCATTTTCCTAGGTTACGTGTCTTGTTATGGGCAAAGTTGGGATGCAAATAATAAAGCTACCTAATTTTATTGAAAGGTTATTGAGTCAGTTATAGTGAGCTATGATCATTCTCCATGATCAATGTCTCATTTATTGCTCTCAACAGTTCTGAGGTACATACTCTTTTAGTCAGCTATTTTGCTGCTGTGACTAAAAGACCTGACCAGAACAATTGTAGAGGAGGAAAAGTTTATTTGGGGAGCTCACAGTTTCAGAGGTCTAAGTCCATGGACAGCTAACTCCATTCCTCAGGGCTCAAGGTAAGGCAGGACATCAGGGCTGAAGAGTGTAGCAGAGGGAAGCAGCTTACATGGTGATCAGGAAGGAGAGAGACTCCACTCTACAGACACAAAATATATGCCCCCGTATCCATGGCCCCAGTGACCCACTTCCTCCAGCCACACCCCACTTGCCTCCATTTACCACTTAGTTAGTCCAATCAGGGATTAATTCACTGATTAGGTTAAGGCTATCACCAGTCATTTCTCATCCAATCATTCCATTGTCTTACACATGAGCTTTTGGGGGACACCTGTCATCCAAACCATAACAGGCACCATGAACTTTCCTTTTTCAGATGAGAAAATGGAGAGCTTGGAACATTTATCTACCTCACCAGAGGCCATGCAGAGAGGTAATGAGTGGCAGAGCCAGGATTTAAACCCAGCCTGTATTTTAACCAATACCCAGAACCTTCTTTGTTCAGCATTTTTGCTACTCAAACTCCCTCCAACATAATAGAGCACTTTGCTGTCACTACCTAAAACACAGCTGTCCTTGTTATTTTAAAATCTTCCAGAGAATAAGAACTTTAGAAAATCAAGAACTTTTTTTGTAGCCTAAAGTTTCACAGCACTAGGACTAAAATCAGGGAATTCCAGCCTTGGAGATGCTGCTATGGTTTGAGTGTGATCTGAGTGTCTCCCACTGTGATTAAAGGCTTGATCCCCAGGGTGGCACTTTGGAGTGGTGATGGAATGTGGAACGTCTGGAAGGTGGAGCCCAGGTCCTTAGGTCATTGTGGGCAGGAGGTATTTTAGGGCATGTGGCCTCTTGGTAGTTCTCATGTGGCCTCTTGAGTTCTTGTGAGAGGATTATCACAGAAAGAGCAAGCTCACTCTGCCTATTCTGTTTCTCTCTCTGTTCCTATTTGAAATGAGACCTCCATTCACTCCTGCCACGGTGTGTACCAACCACCACCCTTATTTTGAAGGCCTATCCAATGAGGTCCCACTCTTAGATTTCAAACCTCTAAAACTGTGAGCTAAATAAACCTTTTCTTTTTATAAAGTTAGCTGTCTCCGGTATTTTATTGTGGTAATGAAAAACTGACTAGTACAGATGTTAAATCTGAAAAGAGCATTTTTTCCTAAAGGGATTAGAATTTATCTAGTAGCTATCTGATTAAGCCTGAAGAAAAAAGTTAAGATTCAATCCTGCTCTTATTATTATAACTCCAAACCAAAGAAAAGAGATTTTAATTTTATTTAGCTGTGCTATGCTAAATGGAGCAGGTATTGCTACAGGCAATTTGGTCTAGTTGGCTTAGTTCAGAGAAGCATAAGTTTGTTGCTATCTATCTGCTCAATTAACTATGTTTAATGAGCATCTATTATATGTGAATGGGCTATTTGCAATCACTACTTTCTTACAGCAATTCACAATGTGACATAGTGAACATTATGCAGAGGAATTTTATCAATTGACATATTGACTACCACCTACATAGAAAGTCCTGTGGTCAGTATCAAGAATGTATATATGAGTAAAGAAACTTCCCTTGCACAAAAGGTACTTATAGTGGTAGAGAGACACAAATGTGAGACTCAATGTGATATATCAACACTTTTACAAGATCAGTACCTAATGTTAAAAGCAGTGAGAAACAGTATACAATTTTTCCTCAATAAGGGGCCAGGAGTGGAATGAGAAAAACAGGAAGAAACAATTCCTGCTTACATGTGCTTAGGAGAGAATTCTCGTTCAGAGTCTCTCCAGATATTCTTCTCTTCTTTTTTTGTACCTATGGTAAATTTAAAAATAAAAACAAACAAACACACACAAAAAAAACCTTTTTTTCCATCTAGAAAGTAGAAGAAATAGAAAAGCTGTATAATTGTTAAAATTTGGTTGCATTTTTTCTGACCTCTTTAAACCTCTTTTCGTATTTTGTTTTGTTGTTCTTATACAACCCTACAAATTGAACTAATATTTTCTGGATACCCTCCATGTGCAAAATAGAGAGATGACTATGACATTACCATGATCCACATTCTGGTCATAACAACACTCCAACAAGTGTGTGTTGGATGCTGTGATGAGTGGCACGTTGAGAAATATGGGTAAAGGGAGCCCCAGAATGGAGACAGATTTCCCTCTGCTCTGCTACACATACAAATATGCATCTCAGCAATCTTCTCTCTCTCTCTCTCTTTGGTACCAGGAATTGAACCCAGGGATGCTTTGTCAGTGAGCCACATCCCAGACCTTTTTTATTTTTTATTTTGAGACAAGGTCTCATGGGCTGGGGATATAGCTCAATTGATAGTATGCTTGCCACACATGCACAGGCCCTGGATTCAATCCCAGTACCACACACACACACACACACAAAAAAAGATACAGTGTCTCGCTGAGTTGCTTAGGTCCTCACTAAGTTGCTAAGGCTGGCTTTGAGCTTGTGATCCTCCTGCTTCGGCTTTCTGAGCCACTGCCACTAAGGATTATAGCATGTGCCACCATGCCTGGCAATCTTTGTCTTAATGTTAAAATCAAGGCATTTTCCATCTTGAGAATTGTTTTTGTAAGATTCTTACAATGTTGTATCAAATGAATTAACTGTCCTTTAAGCAGAACTTCAGCTATTTTAAAATTTTCATGATTATAAATAACTCTTAAATAAACATCTTTCAATATTAAATGATTCTGACTTTTCCTTTGGCCTTAAAAATACCATTAGTGGCTCTGTGTGTTCCAATTTCTTCCCCCCAAACCACTTCCTTTATTTTACATACAAGAGAGCTGATGCCCAAAGGCATTGAGCTGTTTGGCCATGCTAAAGCAATTAATAAGCAGTTGGTCTAAAGTCTGGAATGCAGATCAAGTAGTTTCCAGGGTGATGCCCAAGGGTTGCAAGAGAAAGATATTCCTTAAGATCAGGGTTTTTCAACCTTAATGCTATTGATATTTGGGCCAGATAATTCTATCTGTGGGAGAGTGACCTGTGATTATAGGATATTTGGCAGTAACGACACCCTCAACACAGTAGATGCCAGTTGTAGCCGCTACACGTACACCAGTTATGCTATCTCCAGACATCACTAAACATAGTGACAAATAAGCCCCCTGGGGAGAGTCAGTGCTATAGGAGACTCCTGCAGCAATGGCCCTTAGTGACAACACCACCAATTGGAAGTCATCTCTTTGTATATTGAACAAATTTCAACTCACAATTGTATGTGAACAAATGAAACATGTATACCTTACATATTAAACCTCAGCAAATTCAGGCTAAAATACCTATAAAAGCCATGAAAGGAGACTACCCTAAAGAATAACAGGAAATACATTATTCTGGAAAGCTTTTAGGATTCATCCTAGTGTCCAGGAAAATATATAATCCACATAGACAATAAAAGGAAGGAAAAGAACACAGAAACAGACACCAAATCCACGTCTTCTATGGTCTTCCAATCCACTCATCTCCTAGGATTTTTGTGAGAAGACAACCACATGGAGAGCTTGTCTACCTGGCGCTGGTATTTACGAGCCCTTAGGTAGTGAAGCAAGGCCTCCAGAAGACCGTGGTTCTCAGCAGGGGAGACTGTAAAGCTGCAGAGATCACTTTCAGCTAATGCACAGGTGTCTCATTTCTTAGAACACAGAATTAAGAGAACCAAAATCTTGTAATAGATCTCATGTGTGCTTATTGGCCACATCTTTCGCTCTTCTTGCTTTCAAGGGACCATGGGAAAAAGGTGCTACTGGATCTTCCCAAGCACAAAACAAGCAGGTTTTGGCATATCCGTGTTTGCTTTCATATTTGTATGGGAAAAAAAACAATCAGAACTGAGTAGAAATTGGCCTGGACATTGCTTTCAGATCAACTGTCACTTGATGCATAGGTTTAGCTTCTTTGTCAAAAGAGACCAAGACTGCTGTCTTTCTCATTCATTTCTACATCCTGGGTCAGTTACAATCCAATAACTGAATTTCTGACCAACAGCACATAAACTCCTAGGTATAGCAGAAGAAATTACTAGCTGAGTGCTTGTGGGCAGAGTCTTTCACTTCTCTGAGCTGATTTACTTAATGGAGCACCTAATTCTCCAGGTTGTCTTAGGGTACAGTAAGATGATATATAATTCTTCTAGGACAGGATCTGCTGTACTATAAACCAATAAATGTTGTTCTTTTTTTTCTCTTTATCACTCTTGAGTCGTCAAAAGTGGACTAGGCAGCACTCTTCTCATCTTGGAGGACTTCTGACATTTTGCAAAATAAACTCTTTAGTTAAAATCCAGGATAGAGTTGGATGGTAGCCTCCATGAATGAAAGGATCATGCCTGTCTTACTCTCTACTGTATTAATGACAGCTTGGTGCTTGGCATATATTAGATGTTCAAAAAATATTTACTGAAAGAGCAAAAATATGAATGAATAAATTGACCAGACAAGAGTGCTCGTTTTAGGAAAGGAAAAAATAACATTTGTTCAGTGCCTATCCTGAGTTAATCATCTTGGTATATACCCACTAGTCATTGATTTATTCCAGTTTTTTTTTTAAATTTTAGTCTCATTTTTCAGAAAATGAAACTGATGGCTTAATAACTTGGCAACTAGGTAGGTTTGGCTGAGTTTGCAAGCCAAGTTTGTCTAACTTCTAAGCCTGCTATGGGAAACCATGAGATTAGGAGCTATTCAATATGGGACCAATTCTTTTTTTTTTGGTACCGGGCATTGAACTCAGGGATACTTAACCACTGAGCCACATCCCCAGCCCTATTTTGTGTTTTATGTAGAGACAGGGTCTCACTGAGTTGCTTAGCACCTCGCTGTTGCTGACGCTGGCTTTGAATTCGTGATTCTCCTGTCTCGGCCTCCCAAAATGCTAGGATTACAGGCGTGCATCACTGCGCCCAGCCTGAGCCCAATTCTTAATCATCTTTACATTCTCTAAGTTGAACTGTGTTCTCCAAAAAGATGTGTTGAAGTCTTAACCATTTGAAACACATAAACACTTTGAGAATAAGATGAAAGTAATTAGTGAAGATGAGGTTAAACTGGAGTATTTCATCCACTGATATTTGTGTCCTTCTAAGAAGAGGAGAGAGACAAATAGGAAGAATATGGCCATGTGGTAGGGGAAGCAGGGCATGGACAGATGCTTCTACAAGCCAAGGAACACCATGGGTGGCCAGCAAACAACCAAAGCTAGAAGATACAGGAAGGATTCTCACCTCCAGGTTCTAGAGGTATTGCATTCATGCTCTCAGCCTCCAGAGCTGTGAAACAATGCATTTCCATTGTTTTAAGCCACCTGGTTTGTGGGGCTGCTATGGAACTTATGGAAAGTTAATGCATGTCCTCTGCAGAATTGCCCCACCCATTAGAGGATTTCAATTCTATGTGTTGAGCTAAAACTAAACTGCTCTGAGAAAAATGCTCTTCTCTGTTGCTGGAGTGAAAAGAACATTCTGGGATGATGTTATTAAAGAATTTAAATCATTTCTAAGGGTCCCAGCTAAACCAGATTCTGTGGTCCTAAGATCTGAAAGGCTTGGAGGAGAATGATTCTGAGGCTACATTATCACATCTGGAGGTAACGCTGACTAGTGTTTTTCTACGTACTTAGATTTTTATGAATTTATGCAATCTTGCAAACTATAGCCATCAATTAAAAAATGAATTTTTACAAAAATGTTGTCCAGGTTTGTCTTTGTAAGTTATTCAGTCTGAAATACTGAACATCTTCAATGTTCATTGTCTGTGGCTTGCCAATGTTTAGTCCTGGTAGGGAAGATGTATGTTTCAGATATAAAATTCTCACTGGAACTGACAGAGTAGGAGTGGCTGAAATTCACCAAGTTCTCCAAAATGGCCCCAAATTCCTCACTTCCTCTTGGAAGTGTAAGAACTGTTGCATGACCATGACTGTGGAAACTACCATAGCCCATAGAAGGCCAATTTCACAAACTTAAAATTCCTCCCCCTGGGTGCGTCTTTGTGGAAGTGAAGAACCTCTGCCTTTTTATTGTTAAAACACTCTCAGTATTTTTTTTCTGGTTATCTCCCACTACTGGATATTGACTTATCATTTTAATAAAATGGCAAATAGGAGCCTGTTGAGGAGAACAGTCATAAATTATGAAAATAGGTTCACTTCCTCTGTAAAAATTGATCCTACAGGGAGAATTTCACAGAGTTAAATTTATGTTTTGCGTAGGTTTGCAAGTTCCTCAGTCTTCTGATGAGGAAAGGAGGGAAAAGGGACTAATATTTGCTGTGAACCTACCAGGGACCAAGTCCTTTGCATGGTACTAAATTTAACGTTATTAAAGTGATAAAGCACAATTACTCTCTGCATTGATAGAAGATTGTATAGAAGCCCAGAATAGTGATAGGAATTCCCTAAGGTTGGTGAAGGAGCAGAGCCAGGCTTCAAACCTAACTTCATCCACTACTAAGTTGAGCCTCTTTTCATTGATTGCATGGCCTTTCTAAAGTAAAATAGAAATTTTTCTGATAAAGATGAATAAAATAGTATTTATGAACATCAACCTAACCCTTGTGCTCTTCCAGGCTCTAATAGATTTGCTCCATGGAGCCATTTAAAAAATCCACTGATGGAAAGGGCCATAAATTGATGATTTCTTTATACATGGTTATAAGCAGTTTTTTAAAATCTAGGTAATATCTTCCTTAAAATAAGTATCAGTTTTCTGGGCATTTATGTTCTATCACTCTTGGTTTTCCCATCTTGACTCCATTAATAGAATTCTTCTTAATTCCTTGTCTCTTTTTATGGCTTTGCAAGGGGCTAATTTGCAGGCAAAAGTGCTAATTTTACAGTGGTTTTCTGCTTTGTCAGCACAAGACTGACTGAGGAGTTATTAACAGAAGAATAGGATTCCCTTTTTCATCCTTTTGCTCTTGACGGTAGAAGGAGGTAGGACAAAAGTCCATTATTTAATAACATTTGTTCTTCTTGAAAGGTCATCATTCCGGCCTTTCAGTTTCCACTAAACTATAGCAGAATCAGCAGCAACAGCAGCCACTTTCTCTTCCTGAAAGACTTCTGGAATTCCTCCAGGTAACATGGTTAAGACTATCTGTGAGATCCACCTTGGAAGTGGGGTCCAGGTCAGGAAAATCTTTTAGTATGTTTGAGCGTTTTCCAAATAGTAATTTCTAGCCGTAAGTATTTGTAAGTTGCCCTCAGTCGCCTGCATGCAGATTCCTGGAGTGGATGCTAAATGGAATGCTTCAGTTTGGAATTGCTTGTGACTGCTAGTAGCAGAGAATAAAAACAACAGCGGCCTAAACAAGGAAGAAATTTATTTTCCCATAAAACGCATTTTTTTTTTACATTTTAATCTTCTTTTCATTCACTGAATTATATTTTAAATATCTGCCCAGGTTTTTTTCCATATTTAATTTATTTATTTGTTCTATTTAGGTTTACATGACATCAGAGTGCAATTTGATTCAGTGTACATGGATGGATGGTAACATTTCATTGCTCTGGTTGTAAGTGATATAGAATCACAACATACATGCAGTCATACATAAAGCTAGGGCTATGATGGCCATCATATTCCACCACCTTTACTGTCCCCATTATGGGCATTCAGGATGGGTATGGTACTTCATACTGCAATTGAGGACTCAGGCTCCTTCTGCCCTTCCGTTTTATTGTCCCCATCATATGGTTTCTATCTTCAAGCCTGCCCCGTGGTCCGGGACATACATGATTCTAAGCAAGAACCAGAATGTGACAATGAAGAACAGAAGAGGCCAGATAACCACCTAACCATCTTCTCCCCAAATCCCCCAGTAATTTATATTTATAACTCTAAGAGGTGGGGAAGGCTGGTAAACAGAGCCTTTTTGCTGCTTCTAACAAAACTACAGTTTTGTTACTCAAAAGGAAAGGAAGAAGGCAAAGAGCATGTCCACCATATAGAACAGAGAGAACAACTAAATAAGAAAAGTCATCAAGCCTTTACTAAGCTCTTTTTTTGCATCTAGAAATGAAAGAACAGAACATTTGGATTCTTTCCTTTAAGGAACAAAAGCCCACATATGTTTTGCTCATGTTTTCCTAACCTAGAAGCTTCCTTCCTTCCCTGCTCATTTGGAAATCGTCTAATTATTCATGATTCTTCTCAAATCTTACCTGCTTCCTGATGCTTCACAGAGTTTCTGCCCTCATGTCCCAGGAAAACATCCAGTAACTGCTGAGCTCTGTGACTATAGAACCACTTATGTCTTCAGGGGCAGTATGTGACAGTGACAATTGCAGGAGAAGAAAACAGTGCTGGCTTCAACTCCTAGGTCTGGCACTTTGGGTTAGATACTTTTGCTCTTTGAGCTACAGTTTCCTATCTTTGGAATAGGGAACATTAGATCCCATCACAGGGGCTACTGTAATGATTAAATGAGATGATACATGCAAAGGATACCGAAGGAGATCTTACAACATGCTAGTATCTTATCACACATTCTCATCTGTTTGTTAAAACTTTTATTAAATTATTAAGATATTATAGGTTTGTTTTTGTTTGGTTATTTTGACCATATTCAACTGAAATTTGACATACTAATTAATAATGTTTATGGAGATAGATTATTCATATAGCTTTCCTTAAACCCTATCTGAAGATATACTTCATCTAAAGAGAAAGATAAAAAATTAAATTGTCAAAAGTGGGGCAGTTTGAGGCACACTGGCACACACCTTTAATCCCAGCACTTTGGGAGGCTGAGACAGGAGAATCGTGAGTTCAAAACCAGCCTCAGCAATGGCGAGGCACTAAGCAACTCAGTGAGACCCTGTCTCTAAATAAAACACAAAATAGGGCTGGGGATGTGGCTCAGTGGTAGAGTACCCCTGAATACCATCCCCAGTACCAAAAAAAGAAGTAGGGCAAATTGATTAAAACAGCTGTCAGTGACACCAGCCCACACAACCTACATTAAGTCTCAATAAATATAGTTATACAATAGTCTCTTGGAAATAAAAATTTTATAAACTCATCTAATGTGAAAATAATAATAAATTAATATAAAATAAGTATAATAGCTCCAGGCTATGAAATCAAAAACAAGAAAGTAGAGTGGAAATGGATGAAAGTGAAAATAAAATATTGTCCTCATTTTTCATGGGAGAGACTCAATAGATAGCAGATGATCAGAAGATGCTAATCATGAATACGCATGTGAGCACCTTACATAAAACTACAAATATAGCCATGAATGAAGCTAAAAGCAAACTACACCTTTCTAATCATGAGATGAGAAGAACAAAGGCAAGCTCCTAAGTGACAGCTACATTTTTAAAGATAAGGAGACAGTAAGGACATGTAAAAAGTAATGAAAGTATAAATGACAATTGTAACATCCAAATAATTTTGGGAAAACAATAATTGATAATTAAATGAGATAAACCATTATATTTTATTTTAAATGCTTATACTAAATCAAAATGAAACTTACACACCTAAAAGAAAACATCTCGAAACACTTTGATATAAAGGAAGGGCAGGAAAAAGATAGATCAATGAAAAATTAAATAATACCTTTTCAGCTGGGCGCAGTGGCGCATGCCTGTAATCCCTGCACTTTGGGAAGCTGAGACAGGAGAATCGCGAGTTCAAAGCCAGCGTCAGCAATGGCGAGGCGCTAAGCAACTCAGTGAGACCCTGTCTCTACATAAAACACAAAATAGGGCTGGGGATGTGGCTCAGTGGTCGAGTGCCCCTGAATTCAATCCCCAGTACCAAAAACAAAAACAAAAGAATGCCTGTTCATTACTTATTATTATTACCAGACAGACTTGAAATCAAGGAAAAATGTCCTAAACAAGGAGGTTTACTGAACATATAACCTACAATAAGACTAGAACCCCAATAACTTAATTTTCCCCAATAAGTTTTTATGCATTAAATAAATATAGTACAAGTATATGAAAATGTAGGTTGAGTAATCTTGCACTTTGGGGTACACATATATCAAATGATGCAATCATTTGGCATAATAGGTAGGTATAACTAATACTGGAGAAATATCTAGACATACAAATTAAAACAGAGTTTGTTTTAATCTTCTATAAGCATGAAATACATTTCCTTTTCAAGGACTGAGAAATAGTTTTAACAATAATCACATATTAGAATGTTAAAAACCTCCATGAAACCCAGAAAAAAAAATAACATTACCACATATTACATTTTCAGACAAATGCAACAATGCTAAAAACTAATAAAAAAGCAGACATTTTTAAATTCCAGAAATGTAGACACGGCCTCTTGCAGGACACAAAAAGATATTTAGAAAATACCTGCAAGTATCTGGAAAATTATAAAGTGAAAATACAGATATTGAAGTCTATTTAACTTTACCAGGGATATGCCAAGAAAATTCAAAGAATTTAAGTAAGTTAAAACATATTAATTATTATTTAAGTAAGACAAAACAATTTAAATAGTGTAATTGCTAAACAAAGCCAAGAAGAATTCTCTTGAAGAAATAAATTAGCCATCAATTTGTCTAAAAAGAAAATGAATGTCCGAATATCAGAGAGAACAGTCAGCATTTGGTTTTGGGGGACTGGTTTATTTTGCTTACCATGATTGTCTCCAGTTCCATTTATTTACCAGCAAATGCCATAATTTCACTCCTCTTTATGGATAATATTCCATTGTGTGTATGTGTGTGTGTGTGCGTGTGTGTGTGTGTTATGTGCAATATTTTCTTTATCCATTTATCTGTTGAAGGGCATCTAGGTTGGCTCCTTAGCTTAGCTATTGTGAATTGTGCTGCAATAAAAACTGATGTGGCTGTGTCACTGTAGTATGCTGATTTTATGTCCTTTGAATATATTCTGAGGAGAGGGTAACTGGGTCAAATGGTGGTTCAATTCCTAGTTTTCTGTGGAATCACCATATTCCTTTCCAGAGCAGTTGCACCAATTTGCAGTCCCACCAGCAATGTGTGAGAGTACCTTTTTCCCCACATCCTCGCCAATATTTATTGTTACTTGTATAATTGCCATTCTGACTGGATTGAGATGAAATCTCAGTGTAGTTCTAAGTTGCATTTCTCTAATTGCTAGAGATCTTGAACATTTTTTCATATATTTTTGACCATTCATATTTCTTCTTGTATGAAGTATCTGTCCAGTTCCTTTGCCCACTTATTGATTGGGTGATTTGATTTTTTGGTGTTAAGTGTTTTTGAGCTGTTTATATATTTTTTGAGATTAATGCACTGAGATACAAGTGGCAAAGATTTTCTCCCATTCTGTAGGTTCTCTTGTAGCATTCTTGATTGTTTCCTTTACTGTGAAGAAGCTTTTGGGTTGATATTATTCTGTTTATTGTATAGAAAACACAATTTTTCTCTTGCAAAAGCCACCATTAATTTAGTTTTCATAAAAATCCCAATTATAAAATCCCAGCAAATGTAAGTTCACAATAAAAATTCATGAAGAGCACACAAAGCACAAAACAAAACCACCATGAGAAAACACCTACAGCAAACCTGCCCCAAAGACCTTATATGTAAGTATTTTCAATGTGTTTATATGAGCTTACAGTATTTTCAAAATATTTAAAGAAACAAAGACTTCAAATAAGTTTCAAGTAATTATTTAAAACAAATTGGAAAATTTGAAGAAGAATAAAAAAGAAATCCTAAATGTTGAATATGTAGTATTTGAAATTCAAAACTTACTTAAGTATCAGATAAGATAGTTGAAGTGTGACCAAATGACTTGTACAAGTATCTAATGAAATTACTGACAATGTAATGTATACTAAGATATGGATAATATAAAAGTTTGTGAAATCTATTGACTAAAACAAAGATGTCTAAAATATTTCTGATTACAGTTTTATCAAAAGATGACTTTGAACAACGCAGAATATCAGATATTTGAATAAACAGTCATGTAGAATTTTTTCAGCCCTGATGACAGAAATATTATGAATTAAGCTGAATAAATAAAACAAATCTAAACAAATAAAACAAATTTATAAGGATAAACATCAATCTTATAAGCAGGTAAAGAGAAGAGTTGATCTATGAATAAGAGAAAAACAATTAGAAATGATACATGGCTTCTCAACAGCCATAACAGAAACTAAAACACAGTGGAAAAATATATAGATTTAGGATACTAAGAAAAAATAACTAAAATCTTAGAGGCACATACCCAATGGAACTATTTTTCAAGATCAAAGAGCAAATAGGCTTTAGATAAAACTGAATTAATTTATCACAAAGATGCCCTCAATAAAGGACCTATTAAAGTTATATTTCAGGAAAAAAAAGGAAGTTAGTATAAAAAGAATTGGAGATACAAAAAGAAATAGTGAGCAGAGAACCTAGTTAACATGTGGAAAATATACACATTGACTATATAAAACATAAATAATGGAGGTTTAGACTTCATATAAATGTCAGCTTCTTCATCAGAATGGCTCCACAAAGGAAGAGACTTTCGACAGCTTGTTTCACAAGTGTATCCCTAACACCTAGCATAGTGATGGAAGTAGAGTGTGTACTAAGTATTTGTTAATTGAGGCAGTGAATGAGAGAATATTATAAACATCCATTCACCTCGATCCATATCAATTATAAACAACAAATGAATAAATTACTATTGGCCAAAGAAGAAGTACCCTTTAAAAATTCTATCAGAATATTATCACAAACCTATTCTGAGTAAGATTATTAAGTCAAAGCAGGCCAATATTTCCACTGCAACAACCAAAAAATGTTACAAATATCATGAAATTATATTGTTAAAGACTTTGAAAGCATTTTAAGCAATAAGACTAAAGAAATTGGGATTCCAGGGACACAGATCCTTCCTGAAGTAATCAGAGTACTGCTGACATTTTTCCTCTTCAAGGTGTGCCCCAGGGGAACAATCTCTTTCTTCTAGGGTAAAGAGGAAGTAGTGAGGTTTTGGTGGTCATAAATGGAAGACATGACAGATTGGAAGCATGAAAATAGAGAATAATCCACATTTGGCCCACTGAATATTTGTTGCACATAAAAGGTAAGTTTGATAAATTCTAAAGAGTAGAATAAAATCCCCTGTAACTTTTAGTCTTAGGAGACAGAATCTTGCCAGAGGATGAAGAGGTGCTTAAACCCCACAATTTTCCCTCAGGATAATTACCAACTTTTGCATCTTCAAGGGAGGGCGGCTAATAATCTAATATTAAAACTTTCAAAGAACAGGCCTACATCTCCTGCAGTGTTTCAGATATGAGTTGACAAATACTAACTGAACAGCATCTAAGGAAATGGGTTAAAATCAAAGTAGAAGGTCATTTCATTAAACAGCACTGTAGCCTGAACCCATTTGAACACATGAGTGGTTAAGGTAATCAGCAATTATCCTATCCAGCAAACTGAAGCCAGGAGAGGGAAAAGGACTGAAGAATAAACAGAGCATAAGGGGAGTAAAGGAAATAAGGGACACAGAAGACACATTCCTCATTTGTACCTTTGGAGTGTGAAAAGGGAAGCAGAAGGAAAAAGATACAAAAGAAATATTTGAAGATCCACTTGAAGAAAAATTTCAAAAACATACCACATACACAGCCTTCAATTTAACAATCTCAGTGAACTCTATGCAGTTTAAAAACTTTCGAATCTACTTCCTGAAATCAAAGATGTGTGTGTGTGTGTGTGTGTGTGTGTGTGTGTGTGTGTGTGTCTAGAAAAGGAGATACAGGGAGAAAAGGAAGGAGAGGGAAAAAGACAGATGGACCTAAAACCAGCCTATAAAAAGAACACATTGCCTAATGAAAAACAACACCCTCTTTTTTAACACTTGTGTAAATTAGAAGAAATGGATGATGTTTTTAAGATGCTAAAAGTCTAGCAATCTCTTAATTTGTACTTAACAAACATGTTCTCCAAAAATGATGCCCATATAGCAATGTTTCGCACAAAAAAAAGATAGACTGGAGCTTCAACTAAAGAAGATTACTCTACCTGGAAAAAAATGCACATGGAAGAATGAAACTCCAAGAAGAAAATGCAGCAGTAAATATGTAGTTGAAGGGTAAGGATATGTAGTAAGAGTAAATATGTAGTTAAAAATAAAATAATGTGGACTCCGGAATAATTATATTTTATGGAATTTGTAATATAAATAGCAGTAAATTTCATGAAAATAATAGGACCATGATTTGGAAGTGGTAAAATGAAGTCACACTGTTTTAAGATAGCTGTATTGCCTTCATAGTAGTAAAATTTCTAATTTAATGGTACTGTAATAACTCAAAAATAATGTTTCAATCTCTAGGGTAACCACCAAAAGACTAATTGAGTATATTTGAGTTAAAATGAATAGAAAAGCAAATACTGGATAATTTAAAAGTGAGTTTTTCAAAAGAAAAAAAGGAAGGAAACATGAAAGAGCATGGAACAGATGGAACAAAATAAAAACAAATAACAAGCTAGTAAATGCAAACCCAAATATATTAATATTGCATTAATTAATATATTAAATGCAAATGACAAAAAGTAAGAAAGCAGATATTGTCTGATGGAACCAAAAAACTTGCCCCTCTATACATTATCTTCAAGAGACACTGAATAGAATATACAAAAAGAATGGAAAGTAAAGAACGGAAAGATATATCATGTAAAAAATAACTAACAAAAAGCAGGCATGCTTACATCAAACTTTCAGATAATAATGATTATTAGAGCTAAAGAGAGGCTTTTATGATGACCAAATAACCAGATAACAGAAAAATATAAAAATCTCAAAATGATAAGCATGTAATAACACTGATTCAAAATATATAAAGCAAAACATGATAGAAAAAAAGCAGAAATAGACAAATCCACAGTTGTATAAGATTTTAGCATACCTCTGAGTAGTAAAACAAAGGCAAAAAATCAGTAAGGCTACAGAAAATATGAGTAATATAATTAACAAATTTAAAGTAATTGGCATCTATAATGCACTAAAGCCAACAGCTGCAGATGATCTAGTCTTCTCAAGTGCACATGGAATTTTTCAAATTGACCATGTGCTTGTACTGGCTTATCCAAAATAAAACTTCTTTTAATAAAACACACACTTGAGTATCTCAAACCAGTCTGGCAGAAGCCAGCTTCCATGTAAGAAATCCAACTTCCCTGAGGCTATCACATAATGCAGAAGGCTAAGCTAGCCAAATGGAAAAGCTATATGGAAAGGGGCTTCAGAAACTTCAAGAAGTGTGTAAAAACAACAGACACTTCCTATGAGTCCAGTTCCAATGACCGTTTGGCTGATATCACATAAGAGACTACAAATTAGAGATGACCAGCTGTGCCTAGTCAATAACTCCAAATCATAAGATTTAATAAATTGTGGTTTTAACCCACTGGGTCTCATATTGCTTTGTTATGCAGCATCAGATAAATGAGCAAGTAGTACTGTAAGTATTCCCTGTTCCTTTTATCCCCAAGGATGAAGAGGGATTTTCCTTTTACCTCCTGTAAAGAAAAAGTATCTTCCCTCAGTGTGTCTGCTCCCCAGACTTGGAATATCAATGTGGCAATGATGAAGACTTTGTAGGCTGATGTCTTTCTTCTCCTTGAGAATCTAGAGGATGAAGAGCTGCTGCTGCAGTAAGATTGGCCTGTATTCCTTGAATTGTTCAAGCAAAAATGTGTGAATGTTTCCCATGGATCACATCAGGGCATAAATGTGGGAGAATGCCCGTGTGAAGATCATGTTAGACTCTAAGCAATAGTTTCTTGGAGGGACACAGACTGGAGCATTCAAGAGCCACGGTGGATATTAAGATTCTGAGAGGCTGGAACCTGATCAAGAGATCCTGGGAACGTGAGGAGTAGGCATTCTCTATAGAGCTCACAGTTCTCCCCCTGCAGCAGACAAGCTTAAAGTTTGGGGCACAGAAAGACATTAATTTAAATCTTAAATTCATGGCACTATCAGAAAGAGCCTGAACTGTTTAAAGTTCCACTTAAGATGGGGGAAGGGTATCCTCCAATTAATACACTTTTCAAAACAAAATTCTTGTCTTATTTCATTCAGAGTCCCATCTTTTATTTAAATGTGACTATTTCATAGACATGAAATGCTATTTCAAAAAGAATCTTCACAAAAACACTAACACTTGTTTTTCTGATAGTAGAATTCCTTGTGATTTTAACTTTCTTCATTAGTCTTAGTTTTTTGTTTGATCTTTATAAATAAACATGTGTCACTTCTATAACAGGAATGAAGTGGTTTTTTTTTTTTTCATTCTATACTCAGAATCAGAGGATTGAACAAAAAGATTTCTATGATATTTCCCAGCTCCTAAAAATTTTAGGGTACTAATAAACAATCAGAATTTGTCCAGATAATTTTCTGACTTTAGAACCACACATTCCATAAAAGGAATTAGTCAAGTCTTCCAAGCCTCTGAGCTCAGGAAGTTCATTGACAGCCTGCAGGAAGAATATATAAATTCCAAAGTCAAAAGGCTACAGAGTGAGGAGGTGGCCTTCAGGTCATGAGGGAGCTTCCTAAATATGTTTCCTAGACACATTGCAGTTCTTTGAGAACTTTATCAAAAACAGGTCTTTTCTATCAGAAGGAGAATGGCTCAGGAGTCCTCTTCCTCTAAACACCATTGCCATGAAGCCTGTGACCAACATGAAAACACTGTGGAGTCCAGAGAGTTTGGCTAGAACTCTTCCAGTCTTCCCCACATTATTCAATCACTACTTCAACATATACTCCCTGTCCTCTTTAAATAGCAATTCCTGATTTTATTATCGATCTTATTAATTTCCTTTTATTGAGCATTTTCTTGAGTTATTATGCTTATTGTTTTATTGAATTCTTATGATGGGTCAGTGGCCAATAACACATAATTATTTGCTTATTTTAATGACGTGTATGATTTGGAAGTGATTTGTCCCCCAAGGGTTCATATGTTGGAGGCTTGGTCCTCAATGTGGCATTGTTGGAAGGTGCTGGATCCTTTAAGAGGTGAAGCTTAGTGTAAGATGATTGAGTCAGCAGAGGCATCTTCCTTGGAAGGGATTAAGCAGTCGTCAGGGGACCTCAGTTAGTTCCCCCAAAGAAAGGCTGATAAAAGAACAAGGATCCTTTTACTGTGATTCCATTCACCATGAGGTCCTCAGCAGAGCAGAGCTGATGGCTGCACCATGCCCTTGAGCCTTGGAAACCATAAGCTAAATACAACTCTTTTTTTTAATACATTACCCATCTTTAGGTATTTTGCTACAGCAATAGAAAACATACTATTAGGGATGAGGGAGTAGACCAGTGATAGAGTGCTTGCCTAGCATGCTTGAGGCCCTGGGTTTGATCCCCAACCCCAAAACAAAAACAACCTAAACCAACAACCTTCTCATTTTCAAGATTAGAAAACTATAGTTCAGTGAAATTTAGTTTTTGTCCCATTATTCAACAGATAGTGAGTGAATAAAATGGGATATAAAAACACTTGGGCTGGGGGTAGAACTCAGTGATAGAGCCTGTACTTAATATACATGAGGCCCAGTACCCAAAAGCCAAACAACAAGAAAAACCTCCTGTCTGACTCCAAAGCCTGTGCTTTCTCCAAAGTCCCATGCTGGTGCACAAGAAATTAGAACTGGTGCTCTACAACATGGTTCATGGAGACACGGCTGTCCAGTATCTGAAGGGTTCATCTACTGCCTTTCCCTGATCCAGCACCTTGGAAGAAGGTGTCAGGCTTTGATGCTGTGACACCAGCATGACATCCACTTCAGGGCATTCAGCCTGGGGTTTTGATGCCCCTGCCCACCTGCCTTTGTGACACATGCTGCAAAAATAAAAGTAGGAAACCAGGAATGGTTTAGTCATACTTGTTAAACATTTATGATGCCAGTCAGGAAAGATGTTGACCTTAAAATTAAGAATTAGAACCACACATTCCATAAAAGGAATTAGTTCAATGAGAACAAAACCAGTGCAGCCAGGGATTGGCTTCTGGGCACCCACAGCAGAGGCAAAGAGTAAGCTGTGGCTAAATGATATATTTCCTCTGGCTTTCGCTATTTATGGTGCAGCGCCAGGGCGGTGCGGTCTTGTCTGTACATATGTTTTTCATGAGAGAGGAGGGGACCCAAGCCATTTCTGTACTTTCAAAGGCATAAGAAATCGGAAGTGGTTTGCAGCAGGAAAGGTGGGCAGCCATTGCTGCTGCTCCTGTCTGCTGCCGCAGCATGGGACTTGAACTGTAAGAAGTCAGGGAAGCTGGAGAATTAGCCCGTTAAGATAGGCCTGCTTTTGACATCATTTTTTAAATATATATTTTTATTGTGGTAAAATATAACATAAAATATATGATTTTAACCATTTTTTGGTATACAGTTCAATGGCAGTAAGTACATTCCCAGTGTTATACAACTGTCACCACACTTGAGTTTCAGAACTTTTTCTTGATCCCAAATGGAAATCCTGTGTCCATTTCTCCCTTCATCCAGACCCTACTAGTCACTAATCTGCCTATGAATTTGCCTATTTTGGACATTTTATATGAATGGAGTGATGCACTGTGTGGTCTTTCATAGCTGGCATCTTTTTTCGCTTTATGTTTCCAAGCTTCAAATGTGCATGAATCTGTACTTTATTTCTTTTTATGACCGAATAATATTCCATTACCTGGATGGACTATATTTTATCTGTGTATTTACCAGCTGATATACATTTGGGTTGTTTCTACCTTTTATCCAAGCAGCTCTTTGTTGCTTATAGACTCTGTCCAAATCTCTTTGTCAGGTCTTGAAAAAGGTTGTCGAAACCACAGACATTTCTCCAAGTATTCCAGAGCTCCAAACCTGTATACAGGCTACCAGCTCCACCCACATGGCTGAGTTGGTTTTAATTTTATCTTCTCAGAGTCCCTCTTCCACCTTCACACATTCATCACAATTCCTGATAAGGTTGGTGATTTTGTTTCAATTGCTGTCCTCTCTACTGGAATATCAGCTCTTTAAGGATGGGAGACACCACCTATTCTATCTGCTTTGTTTTTCTCTGCAGTAAAGACACTATCTGCTACATGTAAGTATTTAATAAACACTTGAGCCTTTTAAGCCAGGCCCCATATTCTTAGAATGTGCTATGCCCAGATATGCATCTGGCTCACCCTCACCCATCTCCTTCAAGTCTTTGCTTCCATGGCCCCTCCTTTGCAAGACATACCTAACAATCCTATTTAAAATTCAGGGGACAGGAGTGGATGAAAATCTTCTTTTCTTATGCTTCTGATAACTCTCTGTGGAGTTATTTTTCTCCTGAGCACTTTTCTCGCCACCTGATGAAGCAGCCTATGTGTTGCTTGCCTCTTACTACTAACAAGGCACTCCTGGAGGGCAGAAGATTCCATCTGTCTTGTTCATAGCCACAATCCACTCCCTTGACCAATCAATCACTGAGCATACCAGTGCTTAATTAATATTTGGTGAGTGAGTAAATAAATAAATGAAAGTGAAGACATTTTCCCACAGGGCAAGGAATGTGAGAGTCTTTGAAAGATTTGCCAGGAGAGCTGCATGCAGTGGCGCACACTTGTAATCCCAGCACTTAGGGAGACTGAGCCAGGAGAATCGTGAGTTCAAAGCCAGCCTCAGCAATGGCAAGGTGCTAAGCAACTCAATGAGACCCTGTCTCTAAATAAAAAACACAAAATAGGGCTGGGGATGTAGCTCATTTGTAGAGTACCCCTGAGTTCAATCCCTGGTACCAAAAAAAAAAATTGCAGGGGGAAAAAGTGATCATATTTGTGATGTTTTATTCCCCAAGAATATGAAAACTTTCTAGCCTTCCTAGATTTCAGCCGACTGTCCCTTCTTGTTTCTTTTCCCACAGGGCACAATAAGCACACCTGTACCAAGGGCTTTCCTACCCAGTTATCCATAAAGCAAATACACATCTTTTTGTGTTTGTTTTTTAAGGGCTTACATTCCTCAAATGGAGTTTGTTTTCATTCCTGACATCAATTTGCTTGTATGTCTCTTATAGTGGCTTTGTTCTCACCTAACCCCTCCATCCCTCCCTCCTTCCCTCCCTCCCCCCTCCCCGCTTCTTCCCCAAACTGACATATAGACTTTGCCTACAGTTCTTCTCTTTACAGATTCTTGTCCTAAAGCTAGTAATAGCTTGGCAAAAAGGGTTTAACAAATGTAAACTACCTACCAATTTTTTCAAGCCAGGCATCAGAACTACTAAGAACAACAGCTTGCTTCTATTTCTTGTTTACAACAGACCAGGATCTATGTTAGTACTCTATGTGCTTCATTTTCACAAAAAGAAAAGGAGTCAGGAGCCATTATTACATCTATTTTTCATATGAGGAAACTGAGGCACATTTGAATTGAGTGAAGGGCTTGGGACTTAACAACTCTCAACCAGAGGCTAGACACCTCGCTTGTTCCTCTGGTTTCATCTACAGCCGAATGAGGGCTTGCTGAAGGCCCGTAATCAAGGACAACGCTTTAATTAAAGCCAGGTATTGCTAATGGAAAAATTCTTCCTTTTTCCACTGTGCTACAATTCCTCCTCCAAGAAACAATTGGAGGAGACAAAATGCACAATGATGATTATAAGAACTATTATTTTTAACAATCTCTGGTCTATACTGGACTATGAATCTTTTGTGATTCCTTGGGATCCTCTGCAGGCCTTGGAATCAAGCCCACCAGCTCCACCTCAGAGTACATACTAGGACAGTTTCTCAAACCTTAACCAAAGCTGAAGGCAGGCTGGCACCACTGCCAGTCTATTGATTTCTTAAGCCCACCTAGACCAGTACATGTGGGGCTTTTATGCATACTAGCTTTGTGTCACTGAGTCCAGCAATGACCTAGACCTCTTGGGTTCTGTCTGTTCTAGTTTCAGACTACCAGGAACATGATATATACATCCCTGAGGTGTGTCCAAATGTTCTTCTGACCTCCATCATGCTTGCCTAGAGATGCCTGTGATTTCAAGTCTGCAATCATAGCAACTATTTTAGGTTGTTTCTGTCTTTTCTGAGGTGATTTCCATAATCCCTCTTGCTGAGGAATAAGAAATATTTATCATGTGCTGAGCATTGTATAAACTGTTTCTCATTTAAATTGTGGCAACAATCCTAGGAGTCAGGTAAATATTATTCCATCCCTTCTATAGAGTAATTAAAAATATTTGGAAAAGTGAAGCGTGAAGTCATATAACAGTTTAAAATCAAACTTCAATTAGCTCCTATTGAAACATTTACCATTTTATCACTATAAACAGAAATGATGAGTTCGGTTATCTTCTACCATATATCCAGTAGGTTTGCATAAGGTTTTACAGTTTCTAATTATGGACATAGAGAGAATGTGGGGCTGAAGTAGGATGTGAGAATATAGAGGTCTTAGATTATAGGATGAGTGAGAGGGGAATCAAAAGAAGTTGACTATTAGTAAGAAAAAAACAGAGATGACCCCATGCAAGGCTCCCTGTTGCCTGTGCAACAGGATGGTATATGTTAGCACACCGAGTAGGGATACCCCTGATGCAACCAGTCCCACACGGACCTTGGTGACAGTCTTCCAGGTATTGGTTGTTGTCCCTTGAATGAAGCAGCCACGTCCCTAGTTGGTGTTGGCAGTAGCATCAAGCCTGTGGGTATCTTGCTATTGGGCTTCCAGGCCCCAGTCGGTGTCCTTAGATGGAAGCTGACCCAACTAAAGATGATGGAGGCAGCAGTAGACAAAACTGTAAATGCCTCAATAGGAGCTAATTGATTTTTGGCTGCATATTGGTTGCATTGGGTGCTGTAAACATTGATCTCCCCCTTATAGGTGAGGTACTGGTAACCTGCAGGGGACACTTCAAGATTATAGGGTAGAAACTGTAATAGCTCAGATCCACACTGCAAAAGAGAAAGACATACAGACAACATGAAAAAACAAGGGAGGAAAGTGCCCTAAACAAACCAAGATACTACATTAATAAAAATCCATTGACAGCACAGTAGATGAAATTTCAGAGAAGTTGTTAATAATGTACATAATTAAAATGATCTGCGAATTAAACAACGACATAAGTGAACAAATACAGGCAAAACCTGATCACTCCAACAAAGTGATGAGAGTACAAATTCAGGTAGCAAAAGATTACTTCAAGAAAGAGATAGAGATTCTGAAAATAAATCCAGCAGAAATCCTTGAAATGAAGGAAACAATAAACCAAATAAAAAATCACAATAGAAAGTATCACCAATAGACTAAATCACTTAGAAGACAGAACCTCAGACAATGAAGACAAAACATACACTCTTGAAAATAAAGTTGACCACACAGTGAAGATGGTAAGAAACCATGAACAGAACATCCAAGAATTAAAAAAAAAAAGAGCTTCAAATGAACTTGTTTGACTGTAAACCTGTAATTTAAATTATTTATATACTAATAATGTTAATATATTATAAAATACCTCAAATTTAGCAACTTAAAGTACCCTTTTGTTATCTCATATGTAGGCTGGGTTCTCTGTTATGGCTGAAATTAAGGCGACAGTCAGCCTGTCATCATCTGGAGCTCAGAGACTCCTCCCAAGATCATTCCTGTTACTAGCAACATTCTATTCCTTGTGGTTGTAGGACTAGTTTCCTACTTTCTCACAGGCCAATGGCCAGGGCTGCTCAGCTTCTAGAAGCCAATCACATTCCTGACCAAATTACTCCCCTACAGCTTCAAGCCAGTAATAGTGCATCAAATTTTTCTCATGTTTGAATCCTTTTTTATCTCCTTCTGATATCAGCCAGAGAAAACTCTGTGCTTTCAAAGCATTTGATTGTATTAGACTCACCCAGGTATTCTCCCTTCTGCCATATAGTATAAAAGTATAGTTTAAAAGTAGACTATATGGCAGAAGTATTCTATATGATGCAAAAGTCCTGATGGCTTTCCTATACCCCACAAGCTTCCTAAAACAGCTAGGAGCAAGGTTACACCCGTTCTTATTATTATCTCCTCCAATGTCATAAGATACTTTCATTTTCCCCAAGAACTGGCAGAGCTGGCCATGGACTGACACCAGTAATAATCAATTCCCCAGTGTATCTGATGATGAAGGAGGTGGGAGGGAATTAACAGTCAACTTTTTTTTTTTTTTCAGTACTAGGGATTGGACTCAGGTACACTTTACCACTAAGCCATACCTCAGCCTTCTTATTTTTATTTTGAGGTAATGTCTCACTAAGTTACTGAAGCTGGCCTCAGAACTTGTGATCCTCCTCCCTCAGCCTTCAGAGTAGCGGAGATTATAGGTGTATGCCACTGCACCCAACAAAAGACAACTTTTAAATAGGTTTGTAAGTCTATTAGCAACTAGAAGAATTTACCTAGAAACAGCATTCAAAATTGTTTTTCTAACCTTTTTGAAAGATATATTTGGTACCCACCTTTCTCCTATAATTATTGTATTTGTATTGAGTGTCAAATAAGCTCTAAGCTGCAAGAATTAAAGTTTTATGTTGGTGCCTACCTGTTGAAATAGTCTAAATGGCTACCAGCAATCGGTGCTCATTATGATTCAGAGCTGAGGCTGTGAAAGTCTCTGCAACTGGCGCAAAGGACAGTACAGTCTAGAGAGCTGTGGGCTCAGCGTTCCCACCCAAGAGGACACATAACTTGGTGAGACAGCACATCTGCATTAGATTTCAATAACTGTCTGTCCAGGAGCATGCATAAGATAGGTGTTCTTATTTAGAGGAACAGAAGGATCCTATAACAAACACTCTAAAGTACAACGCCATGCCCTAATGGAACATTAGCTAGGAGGAACTTTCTGTCTAACCTAGGATTGCTCTGCCATCTCTCAAATCAACAATTGGATAAACGTTTACAGCTGCTAGTTTTCCAAATGGTTCTCCTCTGTAGTCTTTCCTGAGACCCTGAGAAAGTCCAGAGTACTTTGTTTCCAACACTGTAAGAGACTGTAAATCTTTTTAGCTTATATTGCTTTTTTTTTCTTTTTCTTCTCTTTTCTTTCTTTTTTTCATCACCTCTACAAGACTTACTTTCTTGGATGGGGAAACTGTGCCTTGTATGTTTTTATTCACTCAATATCTGATGTGTAACAATTGATGAATAAAATATCTAATGACTCACCACTAGTCAATTCAGTATGTTCTATGATTTTTTTTTCTATTGTGCTATTTTATTTCTAATTCTCCTTCAAGAGCAAGGTTACATATTTATGAGTTAATGGGTTGAATTAAAGTACTGATTCATAGAGGGAGCTAACCAGTGACTTAGCTTCTGTCTCTGCTTGAAGTCTCAGTACAAGCTGACTGGAAGCATCTGGGATACATTTATAAGGATCCAGTGAGAGTAACAAAACCACAGGGAGGAATTGGAAAATTCAAACAGGGACTGAAAAAAGCCAAAGAAATGTTGAGCTCCAAAGAGAGGTTCTGTTTGGGAGCCAACAACTTCTTATACCACTCAGATACATTTGTTCTCTCTTTTTACATGAAGCTCCAAGACTACAGTATAACTTTATGTTTTTACGAAGATGCTCTAACTCCTTCTCTGAGAAGATACGTACAAGTCTAATAATGCATATTTAAGAAGGCACACAATTCTGATCTGCAAGACTAAAACAAGAGCTCAAGAAACAAGCTACAATTTCATTGCTGCAGTTTGTCTAGAGAGCACAGCTGACATTCATCCACTCCCTCATCGGCTGTCCACTCTAGATTTCCCTCAGCCTTGTCTAACAGGTCAGTTGGGCTGGGTTGTTTGTCTTGTGAGATGACCCAGACTCTAGTCCCTAAGGTGTCTGGATGCTTAATTGCTCTACCCCTGTTCAATAAGTTTGTTGTAGTTACTCATAAATAGTCATTGCTAGGCAAGGAAGGATGAAGAGAGACTCCCAAGATTCCTGTAGATTCCAGAGTTGTTCCTCAGTGTGGAGTCACCTTTCTCCTTATAAGTGATGGGATAAGCTACCATAGCAGTGCAGGAATGCTCTTCCTAGCCTATTGTTCCACTGACTTATGATGAGCCTGAAGTGGTTAGCTGATAGCGGATGTGGTAGGACTCCCACATATCCGCTAGAAAAAGGTCTGCTCTCACTGTAGAATTAAGTTCTGTGACCAGGCAGAGCCTAAGGTTAAGGGAGTGAAGGCTGTTTCCACAAGTGGATCACTGGGTATGAGTCAGAGTGGCCTCTCTTTCTACCCTTTGTTTCCCAGAGCCATGTATGTTAGTTAAATAAGACAAAGTACCATCAGTTCAAGGTATATGCCACATATAAGAACACTGTCCTGCCAGAGAAAGCACTGTCCTACACCTGTAGCTGTGCTGAGTCTTCAAAGGCACCCCACAGTTCTACCAGGCTGATGGTTTCTAGGTGATAGGGGCCAGAGTAAGACCACTAAACCCACAATTATGAGCCATAGTCATACTTTCTTTGCTGAAAAGAGGTTCTTTTCAATCAGAAGCAAAGCTGTGTGGGAGTCACATCAATGAACAGGACTTTCTACAAGCTTTCAGTAGAACTTCTATCTGGAGTGTATGTCAATTCCAGTAAAGATAAATGACTTAAGTGACTTCCTTTCTAAGGTGAAAGGTTTTTTAAAAAAATATTTTTTTTAGTTGTAGATGAACACAATATCTTTTTTATTTATTTTTATGTGGTGCTGAGGATTGAACCCAGTACCTCATGCATGTGAGGCAAGTGCTCTACCACTGAGCTATAATCCCAGCCCTAAGGTGAAAGGGTTTTGATGTCGTGTGATGTGATCCACCACCAAGTGGCTGCCTGGACTCTCTGAGTCATTATGGTTGGTGCTGCTAAAGAATTTGCATTTGGCTGTGACAGTGCTAGCTAGAATGGCTTCGGTGCAGGACAGCTTCTGTGGTCAAGAAATATGTTTCTCCATGCCTCCATCTACTAAACACTCAAGCACTCATTCCAAGAAAAAAATATAACAGTCATCCTAAGCACAAGTCAGACTTCCCCCTCCATTGGTTATCCTCTGGTGGCATTAAATATGAGACATAGAGAACATTCTAACAATTATCCCCCTATTAATTCTGATACACGTTAGACAAATGCTAGAATTTCTTTGGATCAAGGATTTTTCTTTTCAGA
The DNA here is from genome assembly GCA_028644305.1 of Xerus rutilus. NCBI lineage: Eukaryota > Metazoa > Chordata > Mammalia > Rodentia > Sciuridae > Xerus > Xerus rutilus. Next base: position 44,302,021 of record CM053400.1, on the reverse strand, counting down.
ACCAGGCTTGCAAATTTCAGTCAAAGTTGATAATCAGACTTGACTCTGATTATCAGCCATCAGCTAATGAAGAATAGTAAGGGTCAGCCTTGAAATAAATAATGATACTATGAAGTTCCTGATCTAGGTGAAATGATTACATAGTCTCCAGGGAAGGTGAGGCTGTTCTCTGGGAAAAATGAAGGTGCTGATTGTGTTGGCCAGAAGACTCTAGAGAATCTGAGGATTCAAGATTTTCAGTTTTGTTTACTAACTGTTACCATTCTAGTTCTCATGATTCTAGTTTTTTTGAGGAAGGCCTGACTTTGGCATAGGAGATCTGCACAGATTGTACAGGTATCTCCTTGGTAGCTCAGTTATCCTTATAATCAGTTCCTGTACATGCTTTTCATCACAAAAATCCACAAAAGGGAAAATGGAGTAATCTGACTAGCTCATTCTGCCTTTCCTTCATTTGTGCTCTTGGCTTGTCCTATTGCAATTGAAGAATTCCTGCAGAGGCACAAGCCACAGCATCCTCTGTGCAAAATGCCTAACCTTAAGAGGGACCAAATGTCTGGACACCATATAAAACAAGAAGAGACCATGGTATAAAACAGACACATAACAGCTGACTCTTACCTCAGGTATTGAAGGTAATTCATGTTCTTTGGAGAAGAACAGGGAAGAAAGAGGCAATAAGACTGGAAATCCAGAGAGTTCTTGGAAATTTTCTTCTGATTATCCTGAAAATATGTTCAGAGATCCATGATTATCTTAGAAACCAAAAAGTAAAAGTCACAACACATTTTATATAATTCTACCTTAAAATAAATTTCTTCTTCCACTACCATTGAACAGCAATGGCATGAAAATAAATACACAAAAATTTTAAAATATAATTCATTTAAATAATTTTTGTCTGTTTTATATTTTGCTATAGCTTGGATTTTAAATATCCTCTAAATACCTATGCGCTAAAAAAATTTATTCCCTGAAATGGCATTATTGAGAGGCTGCAGAACTTTCAAGAGGTAGAAGTCATAGGGTTATCAGCAGCATGCCCCTTCAGGAAAGTGTGAGACCTCATCCCTTCTTCCTCTTTCACCTCCCTGCCATGAAGAGAGTGACTTTGTGTTCTCCACCATTGCTATCTAACACCCCTACCAGAGGCTGAAAAGCAATGGGGCCACCTATTCATGGACTGAAACCTCTTAAACCATGAGCCAAAACAGCCTTTTTTTTTCTCTTTTGAAATTTTCTAATCATCTCAGGTATTTGTGTGGATATAAATAGCTTACTCACATGCTTTAAACACATAGCAGCATCTGATGTAAGTCAGAGGCAGAGAAATATTGCAGAGAGCACTCACACTGGTGTGGTTTCTGGGCCCTTTCTAAAATAGTTAAATTTTTACTTTAAAGTACTAATAAAAAAGCATATAGTTCCCTATGTACTTCCGTGCATAAAAGCTAGGGGATTATATATTCTATTAGAACATGGACCACATGTTTTAATGATCAATGCACATAGTATAACAAACTTGGTAAGCATTTGATTACTGTTTATTGAATAAGATAATGAGAAAATCAGTCAATTCAAAAGACCTGGAACACCCGTTTCTATTTTCTCTTGCTTTACCCATTTGAAGTCTTGATACTACATCAATACACATTACATTTATTGAGTGGTATTTACGTAGATCTTCCCAATTTTCCTCATAGCTCTTCTTCAGTGCAATAAACACAAACATTGAAAATTGTATAAATCCTTGTATAAAGAATAGGCCTTCTAAACCATTTGTTTAGTAAATCAGTTGGACATAGATAGACTTCATTTAGAGTACCTTGAAGGATCCATAATGGTGTGTCATGTCAATGCTCATAGATTTCCAAAGGTGATTTGTTTTTCTTTTAAATATGTGAAAAAGACAAATACCAGCTTACCTTTTTATAGGATCATTTGACAAATGGCTCACACTGGATTATTTTTTCCCTACCATGCAACAAATTTTCCTGTTGATAGTATTCTTTTTCTTCCCATTGTCTTACTTAATATATTTCAGTCTGTTCTAGTCAGGTTTTTTTCTGCTGTAACCAAAAAAAAATGCTTGATAAGAAAAATCATAAGAACAAAACGTTTTGGGGGATTCACAGTTTCCAAGGTCTCAGTCCATAGACAACCAGATTCATTTCAGTGGGACATGAGGTGAGGCAGAACAATGTGGCGAAATAGTGTACTGGAGGAAAGCAACTGGGAACAGGCACCAGAAAGCAGAAAGAGAGAGAGTCTATTATTCCATTCTCCAGAGACAAAATATATGCCCCAAAGGCATGCCCCCAATGACCCACCTCCTCCACTATCTGCCTTTAGTTACCACTCAAATAATCCCCATCAGAGGATTAATTCACTGATTGGGTTAAAGCTGTCATAACCCAATCACTTCACCTCTAAACCCTCTTTCATTGTCTCAGACATGAGATTTTGGAGGACTCCTCATATATAAACCATGACACAGTCCATAGTTAATAGCCATGGAAAGATATGCCTGAACTTTCAAACCTCTTGACATACCAAGCAGGGGTTTTGACATCATGAGACAGAGTTGGAAATGAGCCAGTAACAGTCTGAGTTCAAAATAATGAAAGCATAATCTTATATCAAGATTCACTAAGTTTGATAAAAGTTGACTTTGTACCAATCAACATAGATGAGATTTTTAAGAGTCAGTGGTTAGGGAAGTTCCTAGAGAACTCCATGGGAATGGAAAAGAGCCAGTAACAACAATAAAGATTGAATAGAAACAAGTTTTTAATTGTTAATTAAAGAAATAAAGAGTTTCTCATCCCTAGTGACTTCAGACAGGAGTTCTGTAGTATTGGTACCTCAGGTGGGAAGTGATGCTGGGCAGATAACAGCTGGTGGAGTCAATGGCTTCTTGGTAAGAAAGATGTTCAGGATCATAGCTCAGACCCTTCAGTGAGACCAATCCCATCCACATTTAAAGCTGTTAGTTAAAAGTGGTACGCAGCTGAAATTTCTTGTTTTACATAAAGCTAAACACATCTAGAGATTCTTGAGAAATGGGGGGAGTCTGAATATAGACATCTCAAATTGTCCATGCCTGCTCAGGAAAATGACTAAAGGATCAATTGTTTAAGTTCATTGAATGGCCCTTGAAATTGTCTAGCAATTATCGGATTCTATTTATTTATTTCTCATTTAACCCAGTGTTGTTATGGTATGCTGATTAAATTTCTCAATATCTTTGAAGTAAGAGCATTCACCTAAATTACAGATAGTCTCAGAAGTAAACATTGCATCTTTCTATGTTCCATGAAGCTAACAACCTATCAGGGGATGCCAAAGAAAATTGCATAGGCTGAACTTTTTCTTTTTTAGTGTAGACAGACAAAAATATTTTAGTAGTGTTCCTTTCACTCACACTTTTCCTCCAATTGAATTCTCTAACACTAGATGTCTCCTCTCTCTTTTATGGAAGAAATGATCAACATTCTTTCTCCCCTGAAGTGAAAAACCTTCAGGGACACTCAGGCTGCTGGCTTCCTTATCTGTGTCTTTGAGAACCAGCATAATGTAACTCCAAGGAGCAGAATGCTGTAGAGAGGACAGAAAGGGTACTCATCACAGCTCTGCTGCACACTCATGGAGTGACCTTGAAAAAGTCACTTCCCTTTTCTAGGTCACAGTTTTCTCATCTATCATGAGAGGAGATTCAATGAAGAATTGGTAAGCTCACTTTACAGCATAAATGTCCTTCAATTCAAAGAGCAATTTGAGGTTTAGGTTATCCTGAGGCATCTTATTTACTCCAACAAAGACTAGATTTTCAGAATATTAAGTATGGTTGATGCCTGAGTGTAGAAAGTAATTGTTAACTTCTTTGAAATTCCTGAACTTTTCCAAGTTTGCTTTGGTATATTGAAGGAACTCTGGAAGAACTCATTTGCATATCCACCCTCAGTGTCCTGAGTGATTAGCAACATGTCTCTTGGGTAGACAAATCACTTTATTCTCATAAATGAGTCATTCTCTGTTGCTCCTCTTTGGGAGTAGCCTTTCTGCTTAAGAATATTTTAAGAAGACATGAGAGACATTCAATGCCTGTGTCTTTAAATACTCTGCCTCCCAGGTCCAATGGACCTTTAGCAAGTGTCCAATTTGAAAGAGAATCAAGACATTACTAAGGCATTTTGCCAATGAGTATACATTTTAATTCAGTAATTAGTGCTTCTCAACCTTTTATTATCCTCACTATGGCTGGTTGAATGTGAATTCTTCATATATATGGTTGCCCAATGGTTTCTCTCTCTCTCTCTCTCTTTTTTTACATGCCCTAATATATAAAAGATTGAAAAGTATGAAAGCATCTTTCAGGCAGTTTAGCTCTTCATATGTTAAGTCAAAATGTTTCCAGGTTGGCAAAAGGTCAACTTCTAGAGCCCTTTAGAATATAGTTGGGAGGAGAAAACTTACGTGATATGAGATGGTGCTAATTCTCAGCTCATGTCTATAGCCAACTATGTTTTCAATAGGGGTTTTCTTCTTCTTCTACTGCTGTCACAATTGTTGCGGATCTGCTGCAATATCAATACCAGAATTGGCATTCTACTTTATGCAATGATCTTACCCAGACCACATGCCCACTGGAGTTCAAAGGGCTGAATGAAATACCATGATTTGCTGGATGCCCTCCATTTCTCCTCCAGATTCACTTTCCAGCATTTTGCATCATGTGATCCAGGACCCTGACCTGTTGAAATTCTGTTAACAGGCTAACTGTTCTCTTATTTATGGCTGGGTTTGGCCAATAAGAAATGCCAGCAAGAATTCAGAAAACAACAGGGGAGTGAGGGTGAATGTTTATTGCCTTGCTTTGTCACCATAGGGTTGGGGTTTAGCTGGTTGCTATCAACCAAAGACCTCACACCCTATCAGGCAGGTCTCTTTTCATACAACTCTTTCTGACTCTGGGTGTTGGTAACTGCTCCCTCCACTTGCCCACCAAGCTAGTGTCTTCCTGACAATACTGCATTATTCTTTGCAGTTTACTTATATCCAACCATACCCTTGAACCCTTAAAAATAATCTCTCTCTCTCTGTTATTGGAAAATTATTTTTTAAAGTGTTCTTTTTATTATTTGTTCTAATTAGTTATACATGACAGTAGAAAGCATTTTGACACATTGTACACAAATGGAGCACAATTTCTCATTCCTCTAGAATAGTCTCTTTATTAACTTTTCTCCAAATTACCCAGATTAAGTGTGACATGCCTTTCCTGCCAGAACCTTACCAATACACATTATCTAATGGCTATTAACTCCATGAGGATGGGGCTCCCTATTCTGCATTGTTTGTTACTGTATTCTAAGCTCCTAGAACAATACCTGGGATATGTTAGGCACTTAAAATGTATTTGTTGAAAGAACTACTGTTTTCTAAATATGACTTCAGCACAGGTTTGTTTTTTTTTTCTTTCTGGTACTGGGAATTGAACTCAAGGGTACTCGACCACTGAGTCACATCCCCAGCCCTGTTTTGTGTTTTATGTAGAGACAGGGTCTCACTGAGTTGCTTAGCGTCTCGCCATTGCTGAGGCTGGCTATGAACTCGCGATTCTCCTGTCTCAGCCTCCCAAAGTGCAGGGATTACAGGCATGTGCCACCGCACCCGGCTCAGCACAGGTTTTTATGAGGGTGAAAATTTTTTACAATTTTAGAGGTTCTCCCTAAGAAAAAGGCCTTATAAATATCTGGCTGTTGCAAAGTTCACAAAAATTTTAGATCTGGTGACTAAAGTCCCTCCCTAGACCGTGAATGAGTACCATGCCAATGAAGGGCTTTGAAGCTTAAGCTTCTCTAGCTTCAACCTGAATCCTCTGGAATCTCACTTTAGAGCTTTAAGAAAACTGTCAGTCACCTTTAGAGAAATATGAAGAGAACAGCAGGGTATAATCCAATAAAGCAAGTAACTGGGAGTAATATGCACACAGGTGGGAATTCCACTCCTCTGTGTATTAGCTACTGTTTTAGTCAGCTCTTTAGCTGATAAGAACAATCTTAGAGTAGGCAAAGTTTATTTTATGCTCACAGTTTCAGAGGTCTCAGTCCTAGATGGCTAACTGTCACTCTGGGCCAAAGATGAGGCAGAGCATCATGATTGAAGGATGTGGGGGAGGAAAGCAGCTCAGGACATGGTACCAGGGAGGAAAGAGAGAACTCTATTCACTGGGGACAAAATATGAACTCCAAAGGCATACCCTCAATAACCCACCTCCTCCAGCCATACCCTAAGTACATACAGTTACCACTCAGTTAATCCCATTCAGTGGATTAAGCCACTGATTCTGTGACACCTCTCATAACCTGATCATTTTGCCTCTCAACATCCTTGCATTGTCTCGCCCATGAGCTTTTGGGGGACACCTCATATTCAAACCACAACAACTATGAACTTTGAAGGTTAATAGAAGACAACCCCAAGAGCTTTGGTATTTCACCTATAATACAAGAATAATAGGTATTGCCCCCAGGACACTGTTGAGAGGATTGCCCGAGATTCATAGGGAAAGGGACTGGCGTGCAATTGGTGCTTGGTGATGGTTCGGTCTTGCCATGGTAAAGGTGTCTCCCTAGAAACCTCTCTTCCAATCTTCCCCAGGACTGCTTCCTACCTGTTAGGATCAATGGGTTCCCTGACAACCAACCTATGAATCTGCTACTTCAGACCATTGACCTGTTCCCACCAGCCCAGGAGCCAATATTTGCACAATAGAAAGTCCTCTCTCTCACATAGTTTGCCAGCTACAGAACACTCGGCCCTGTTTGCTTGGGATTCCTTTATGTCATCAGCCATAACTCAGACAATTCTCTGTGGAGCCATTTAGATGCTGCAAGCAAATTTTTTCATTGCTTTCTCAGAGGAAGATTTCTCTCCATATTTCATTTTCTAAGTAATCCTCAAAAGCATGTCTATGGCCTTCTACATAAACATTTTATTATAAGGTTGAGCAAACCACATTTTAGAGCCCAAGCTATTTTTTTAATTCTATATTCTCTGTTCTTAATGTTCCCTCTTTCAGTTACTCAAATATGAATTATACCCAAATCCTTGCTTAAATAATGTAAACTCTATGAAGATAATATTGCACTTGCTTTATTTAACACTGTACTCTCAGAATAAAGTATATTACCTCACATGTAGTAGATACTCAATAATTTTTTGAATTAATAAATGAATGATCGAGTATGGCATGCAAAATAGAAAGATCTAGGGAACACAAATTATAAAGATAAACTAAGAAATCAAATGTGGGAAATATTTTATGCCATATATATATATATATACATATATATATATGGCATAAAAAAATATATATATATATGAAATAGTTAATATCTACAAGTGTTAAATATCTTGTGAAGGAATGCATTCTTCATAACCAGAGTTATTCAAGTAGAAACTAGTGAACATTTTATCCGGAATTCTGTAAAGAAAAATCTTGCATTGAATCAAAGGTATAAATTGGTTACCTTTAATTTTAATTCCAACATAAAAGATCATGTGATTTCATAAATTCATGCTGCCTAGGTGTTAAGTAGTAGTCTGTGGCAAGTGGGGACGTAATTGACCTTGGAGCTAATTCCAGTTCCATTGTATTATCCTTGGTACTTTAACCAAGCTAAACTCTCTGGTCCTCTGTTTCTCATCCTGCAGGGTTAGCATGATACTGACTTTACAGGATTATTGTGGATTAAATGAGATAATCAGTTTAAGAGCCTTCAAGCACCACTCAAGTATTCATTAAGTGCATGACAAATATTAGATTCCTACTCTATCACCACCCCTCAAACTCACTCTCATTAATGAAGCTAGCACAGTTCAGAAATTCCTCAAGGATGCAATATGTGAAGAAAGCTGCACCTGCTATTTGAAAGACCTGGTCTCTCGGGTTGTCACTGGCCCTAACTCTCTCCTGACTTTCAGCAGCTCTCACACAACATTTAGTTTCCCATTCTTCAGGTATAACATGACGACCCTAGCCTAAATAGTCCCTTAGATCTCGCATGTCCTGAAGATGTGGTATTACTTTAGAAAGTTCGATTCACCTACATTTTGTACTTTGTAAATACTCACAGTAATTATTAGCTAAGAAAACCTGCATACCCCTATTGGGTTTTCTGATCATTATAGGGAGGATACTAGCACATGATTGAATCTGACTTGGTCTCATGAGTACTTTGGGCTTTGTGAAATGCAATAGGCCACATGGTATTCATTTGATTATTCATCCACAATCAACTTGTCTTGGCAGGTATCCTCTTTGAGGCAGACCTCGTCCACAATAACTTCATTTCTTCCTAAAATGAGACTAAAGGATGAATACACTGCAGGTATTAGTATAATATTTCAATTTTTCAAAAGGGAATACTCTTAAAATGGGCCTGGTATCCCTCCTGCTGCTACCTCCTTCTCTGCACCTCTCTCTAAAGCCCAGGAAACTCATTCTCTGATAAACACATACTTCCTTAGCCACAGGGGAGAACAGATCATTTGAGCCCCCTGCTTGGGAACCCTACAGTGCACTGGTGTCCCTTCCTAAAACCTGATTAGTTCCTCAAATAGAAAGCCTGATCTTTTTTCATCATTTCCCCCACCCTTGGACAGTTTTCAATACTAGTAATTTGAATAATAAAGCTTACATTAACATGGGGTGAGCTCTTCAATGGAGATAAAGAACAAGGGGTCAAGAAAAAGACTCTTTTGCCTCTAACTAGGAAATGAAACTACTCTCTCAGTTTGGGTCATAAAGGGAAGGAAAAAAAAAAACAACTTTCACTCAACTGTAAAGGCAAAAGATTTGATTGATAGAGCTGTTATCCTTGGTTAGCTTTATAATGACTTCATTTGAGTGGGTTGATTTTAAGGAAAAACTGGTTTCAAAAATATGCCTCTGCCTCCTGTCCTTGTTTAAGCTCTAGCCTCCTTCCCTCTGCCCCCAGCGCTCTCTCACAGAGCTTCCATAGCTAATGAGTAGTGTTTAGGTTCCGGATGATTTCAGGGCTCCATCTGCAGATGTACTGGCAGATCTTGGTTTTAGTAAGTTTTGAAATGTTCTTGCCCAGAGTTTTCAATGAGAAACACATGTTTCTGACACTTGCTGTCACTTCAGTAACTTACAGGGTCTGCTACCCTGAGACTTTTCTACAGACCCAAATGACCCCAACTCCACTTAGATACCACTGGAGCTTGGATCCAGGAACTTGGATACTGTGGACTAAAAGAAAGGACAGGCAAAGAGACCTTGATGTGCATGCTACCTCTCCAAAGGGACTTTTGGAAAACAACCCAAACTAGAAAACTGAGTCTTTGAGTTTCAGACTCAAAAGCTGACTAAGCTCCCACTCAGGAATCATTTGTAAACTGGAGACATTTCAAAATCTTTTCACCTCAAGTCTATATTTTTAAGCAGTCATTATTATCTTTATTTTGAAGGGACTAAAATCTGTCCTTTCACCACATTATAATGTTTTTTGAATGAGATCAGATTCCCGGGTCTGTGTGTCTTTGGTCAAGTCACTTGCTTTCTTTGAACCATTTCTTTTCTCTAAATTGATGAGAATGCTCCTGCAGCCTGGCAGTCTCATAATGCACCAAGGAGGAAAATTCCTCCCTAATCTGACTTGAAAGGGATTATTAATAACTACCTCTCATACCTATAGGAACAGTGGTAAGATTGCTCTTTAACCAAATTTAAAACCACCAGTCATGCAATGAAAAATTACTTTTAACCACTAAGATTCCATCTTGTCAATGGTCATGGCTGCTCATAGCTTTCAGAATAAAGTTCAAAGTTCCTACCTTAGCCTATCAGGCTCTTCAATGCCTACTTTCTTCCTGCCTCTCTCTTTAATCCACAAGAACAGGACTTAGCTTCAGCACTACTTCCTTCTCCCACCAGTAGCTACTTTCCCAGTGTGCATGCAGTTCCTCAGTCTGGAGCCATTTCTTCCCTGTGTTCCTTCAGCAAACTCAGAGCTACCTTTAAAATATAACTCCACAGTCTCCTGGGAAGCCAGTCTTTACTCAAGCTTTATTTAGGTGCCTCTCCTGTGTTCCCCCGCTACACACACCATGGGCACCTTGCTCATAGCAATGCTTCTTAGTGGCTGATTGACTTGCTTTGCCACCTCATCAGATTTAGAGCTCCCTTAGAACAGGACTACATGGCATTCATCCATCACAGCAACCGAAGTCATTAATAAATTATTCTGAATGAGTGAATGATGAAGGCAATGGTTAAAAAGCAAAATGGGAAATAATTTCTATTTTTGAGAAATCAAATTTTTTTTTCAACCACAGTAGAATTTTGCCTACCTGTACAATTATACATACGGCTCCCTGCTGCCACCTCCCACTTCTTCCCATCTTAAAATAGAAGGAATATTATCCAAATCCATTCCATGATTATCTCTGATATGCTAACGTTTAGCATTATGCTCTCAATTTTCACTGATGAATGCTATAAAAAAAAACTAAAAAACTTACTACTGTATTTCTTCTTATAAATTCCCACACTAGGGATTTCTTGTAGTGTGGGCCAATGCATAATTTCCCCCAATGAATGATATCCTTTCTCCTCTTTGACAATATAAGCTATTTAAGCAAGTATAATTTCATTTTCACTTTAGAACTTTCTTCAAGGAAGTTCAAAGCCAAATTTCTTGCCCAACCAATATCCATTATGTAAACATTCTTGTTTGCATATTCAGTCTTATTTTATTTTCTGGTCTACTTTAGTTCAACTAATATTTACTGGGACTTTATTTTTTGCACCAAAGTGTTCTGGAGGCTTGATATACACCAATTAAGAAAACAATAAAATTCTACCCCTGATGAACTCACCTGGTTTGCAGGTATGATGTTCATGTACATCATGCAAATCAATTCCAAAATTAGTACAGTACATAGGATCTAAAGTTGATGCTTGTATTCGTTAGTGCCTGATTCATTCTTTTATAATGCATTCATTATAAATGCATCTCTCATCTAAATTTCATGAATGCTGACTTTCACAGATTTGAAATCTATAAGAAAAACATAAAATGTTGGTGGAATTAGAATCAGCTCACTTCTGACTCCCTTAAATAATGGTAATATAAAGTTTATAGGCAGCTTCAGTAATCCCTAATCAGCGTTTCCTAACACATTAGCAGTTGGTGTCTGGAGTCTGACATTTGCTGTGAATGAGTGCCTGACAGCTTTTGTTGTAAGTTTGGGCTGCTTTTGCCTAGCAATTTGCTCCCTGCTGTCTGGGGGGAGGGAACTTGACTCCAAAATGCCCTTCATAGTGTCACTGTCAATCTCCCCACTCCACCCCTGAACTCACCCCTCCCCACACATTAACTACCCTGAAGGCTTCCTAGCTACCAATTAGGACTGACTTGCTCTGTTATGGTAGAGGGCTCCTCCTGAGATGCTGAGATGCACCCACCAGTCTTCAACAACATCTAGGGAGTTTTTGGTTGGTTTGTTTGCTTGTTTGTTTTTTAATTCAGAACCTTACCAAGACAAGTTGAGAGGTGAACCTATATAATGAACTAGCCATATATAGTGTGAGAAGTGTATAATAAAGCAAATGTATATTCAACTGTACATTTTATACAATGGATACTTGATATTTATGTCCTTTTCACCCTTTTCCCGAAGGATTAGTGAAAACCCAGAAAATGAGATGGCTAAGCCAATTAAATGGGTTATATGTACTCTTTTTCCTGTCTTTGTCTAAGCCTTCGAATTTTCTTTTGAGTCCCATGCTGCTATTTTCCTATATGCCTGTTTCGTCATAGTATCTGACCTATGGAGGCTTGAGATAAAAATTACTCCTCATAATAGAGAAAACTAAAAATCTATTCATTACATCTGACTCCTCCTACCCCTTCTCTGTTTTACTGTATCATTCTCATTATGATACAGGCTATACGTACAGCAACGCTATTCTATATAGCTGTAATTCATGGAACAAGAAGTAAATGAATTACTACTGTACACACAAAATAGAAAGTGACAATAGAAATAACAACACGGATGTGGACCCAGTATAGGTCACTCTTGCTTGTGTGATTAAAGGATATCATTACCTATGGATCAAATTGCTCACGGTTTGTTTGTTTTTGTTTTCCGCAAATTGATGAAAAATATGACTTCAGCACTACAGCAAAGTAAATAAGAAGCTTCTCCCACATCACCATTATGCATCTTGGTCCATTTTCTTATCATAAGTATACCACATTTCCAAAAGCTTATTTTCTTTTTCTTTCAGGCAGTTGGTGGGAAAATACACTCCTAAGCCATTCATACAAGATATAACATCAACAAATCACAAACGCATTTTACTAGGTAAAGGAAGCTAATCTCAAAAGAATGCATGCTGTCTGAATCCATATATATAATATTTGTAAAAAGATAAAACTTTTGAAAATAAATTAAAGTTGTATTTTTGTTATAGGGATGAAGATCAATCAATGGTTGCCAGAGAGGGAAGAAAAGAAACAAGCTAGCCAAAGAGAAAAAATAAGGGGATCTGGGGAGGGGAGAGAGATGAAACTGTTCTTTTCATTTCAGATGTGGTTGCATGGATCTCTCCCAAAACTCCCTAAATTCTACACAACTGGGAACAAATCTTATGTAAAACAAGTAAACAGACATTAAAGGACACATGATTCATTTGCTTAGTTATGAAAAGAACTTTGGTTAGATCTCTCAGAATTACAGATTTGCTGCACTAAGATACCACACATCTATACTATCATTAGTTATTAGCCTTTGGATTGAAGTGTCCAAGGCAATGCTATCTTAGCATTTTACTAAGATAGGTTTAAATATTTAAATAACCTACAATCATAAAATCTAAAAGCTAGAAAGAGTCCTGAGAGATTTTCACCATATTAATTCATAGGAAAGATCATATCATCATCTCAACAACATCCAAAAAATGATCTATCTGAACTTTTAAAAAAAAATCAAACTAGGCACACAAGGGAATATCTCCAAACCAAAGGCATCTGTCTGCAAAAAGCCTCAGCTGGGATCATATAGAATGGTAAAAGGTGGAAGGCTTTCCCCTAAGATGAGGATCAAGTCAGGATCCCATCTCACCACTTTCACTCCACTCTCTGCTGTAGATCCTAACCAGGGATGCAAGAAAACATTTGGGAGTGACGGTTGTTTCACTATCTTGATTGTGATGCTTTTTTCACAGATACATATTGAGATCAAAACTTAATAGATTACACACTTCAATATGTGTGACTTACTTTATATCCAGCATACATTGATAAAATTTAAGAATATACACCATTTAAGCATGTTCTTAACCTGCTATAAAGCAAAAGGTAATCCAGTTCTTGAGCTCTCTGCTGTCAGGTCATCCTTTATGTTGGAAGTAAACCCAATGTATTTTGGGGGCAGTGGAACATTCCCTTCCAAAAAGAGAACAAAGTAAATCAGACTTTCAGAAACTGTGCTTACCAGGAGCATAAACAAACTGGGATCTAATCTCTTTAAGAAACAGGAAAGTGCAGTAGGAAGACAAAGAGTATAGAAGCACAGAGGTTTAACATTGATTTCTGAATTCATCAATTCTTATTTGTGTAATTTAGATAAATCTATTACACTTCTGAACTTCAGTTCCTGCTCTGCAAAATGAAGACAATATTTTTTCCTAAACGTGTCATGAGGGACAAATGAATTATTCTATATTACATGACATTAGGCATTCGATAAACAAAGTTCCCTTTCTCTTCTGAGTCATCTAAGTCTTTTCTGCTTTTATTTTTTTTCTGAAAAATGTTGCAAATAATTATCCAACTACTTATCAAGTATGTCTCTATATCAACCTCAGTGTCAGTCAGCGGCTAGCATAGAAAGAGCTTACAGTCTAGAAGGGATGAGTAATAAATAAATATACAGCCATCCTACAATTAAAGTCAGAGCTAGCTAGAAAAGAAACATACAAGCAGAGTGATTAATTTTTCTGATATGCTTCAGGCAAGGCTTTTCAGAGAAGAAGAAAAAGCAGGTCTTGAGATGAATAAGAGTAGCCAGGTTATATATGTGGATATGATTGTGATAAGTGGTATTCCCCAATGGGAAAAACAAAAACTATAATTGCATTGAAAGCTGGATTAGTTAACTTTTTGTTGCTATAATGAAATACCTGAGGGAGGCCAAATTTATAAAGAATAAAATATTATTTAGTTCACAGTTTTGGAGGCTGAAAGTTTAAACAGCATGGCACAGATCTTAGCAAAGGCATGGCAGGAGCACATGTCAGAGGAAGAAAGTGAGAGAGTTGGTTGGGGCCAGGCTACAACAATCCTCTCTCATGAACTACTTTCAGCCCTTTTTTTATTTTATTTTATTTTATTTTATTTTTTTGGTGCCAGGGATTAAACTGAGGGGCACTCAACTGCTGAGCCACATCCCCAGCCCTATTTTGTACTTTATTTAGAGACAAGGTCTCACCAAATTCCTCAGCACCATGCTTCTGCCAAGGCTGGCTTTGAACTTGCAATTCTCCTATCTCAGCCTCTGGAGCTGCTGGGATTACAAGCATGCAGCCACCTGGTACTTTCAGTCCTTTTAAGGACACACCTTCATTGCCCTAAGGACCTCCCACTAGGCCTCACCTCTTAGAGTTCCTACCACCTCCACACTGGGGACCAAATTTCCAACACATAGACCCTTGGGGACAAACCAAATTCAAACCACAGCATTTGCTATTGTGAGCAAAGCACTTTTTATAGCTAACACTTTATGACATAGTTCTACATTGTTTGAAATCAACTCCTACAGCAGGAGTATCACTGCATAGAGATTCGACCAGAAATCCCTCTTACCCAGGCTCTTGGAAAGTATGCAGAAGAGGCCAACACCCTTCACAATCTATCTTGGAAAAATACTGTCCCTTGTAAGGACAAGTTGTGCAACACCTGACCTCATCTCAAGGTCTCTTCTTCATTGTGCAACCACAGGAATTAGAAAAGTTGCAGGTCCCTTGGGCAAGTCAGATACGAAACAATTTTCAAAGTCAGTGAAACATATATCAACCTCTAGGAAAAATGCTGAACACCTTAGAGAAAGGTATCAAATAAGCATATCATGAGCAGCAAATCTGAAACATCTGGAATCAATTATTTTTAGAATATGCATCAGAAGGTATATATTGAATAGATCAAGGGAGTATCCTTCTCCTGAGCTAATTTGATTTGGAAGCACAAACAGAATACTCTTCCATTTCCACTGCCTTCTAATTCATTTCCTTTCTTCAAAACTGTGGTAGTATGCTGGTCTGATTAGAAATTGCTGGGATTGAGATGTACCCCATGAAATCTGTAAGTAACAGATTCTTGATTTCAAGATTTGGGCTCATTCCTTTGCAACATGCTGCTGCTGAGAGAATGACAAAGCCTTTTCCCCCACCTTCACCAGACCTTGTAGTAGGATCCTAAGAATGCAGAACCAAGGACTGCTAAATTTTAGTGGGAGATGAGAAGAGATTGGAGATTAGGCATATGAGTCCAGAGAATACAATGATGTAACTTCCCACAAAGAAGCAACTTAATAACTTGAAGAAGCTAAAACAAATTCAGGAAAGAAGACTAATTATGACTTTGGCACTATGCTAAAATTATTACTTTCTCGAAGTCAGTGATAGCTACCAATATCTCCCTTACAAGGATACAAAAACTGAAGCTTAGGGTAGTGAAGTATCTGGTCTAAGAATGCTATTAATATGGGACAGAATAGAGATTACAATTAAAAGCAATCTGACTCCAAAGCAAATGCTCTTAACTACAGTTCTATTCTGGGCAGAAAAAAAAGCTAGAAACCAGTTTATTTATACAGCATACTTCAGAGCATACAATATGCACTGTACAGTGTGCAGAGACCAGCCAGACCACAGCCAAGAACAAGTTCTTCCCTTCAAGTTATAAAGCTACTCTAACCTGTTCTCCAACCACCTGGGCACCAGCACACGTGTGGAGTGGAGGGGACATTTGAAACCACTGGACCTTTGAACCAGTAATGGCTGTGTAATACATCAGACTCCAAACTGCCAGCAACGAATGTACTACCATTAGCCAGGTTCATATGGAGTTTTCCTCCTTAGCCTGCAGAGTCGCCGTTTCTTAGAAGAATCAGATCCATTACTGAAAATGTAGTAGCTACGTCTCCCTTTATACCTGATTGTAGGATGACGATACAACTCACTATGAATGCCATTGTGATAGAAATAGTAAAGTAAACAAGGAACCATAAGGTCTTTTACAGAGAAACCTCAACTGGTTTGAAGGCTCAGGCAAGGCTGAAGAGATAATGTATAAGCTGAAGCCAGAAGGAGTAAGAAAAAACTAGGGAATGGAGTTGGAGAAGTAGCTTAAGCAAAAGAGCAGCCCATGCAGCAGCTGCCACCAGAAAAGGAAGAAGCAAAGGGAAAGGCCTGAACAAAACTGTCGCCATTTACAACCACCAATCACAGCAAAAGTGCACTAAAGAAATTTGCTGAAAATAAATAAAATAAAATGGTCTCTGGGCCTTCAATCAGGCAATTGGATAAATGCTTTCTGCCCAATGTTCTCTATACTCATTCCTTACAGAATGACTTGATTTCTCTTCCCAACACTCATTTATTGTCCAGCAAAATCTGTCTGGCTGACTTTCCATCAAACCTTTAATGTTTTAATGTGGCTGGACGTTGTAAAGTTTGGGTTGAGTCCTATCCATAAGTCCTTCATTTCTGCACACATAAAAGGGCCATTTGGTGGGATACCACATTAGCAAATTACTAAGATACGTGACTAATTAAAATCCTTATACTAGCATTGAACAAAGAGTTAAGTGTCCGTTCTTCCTTTAGAGTGGCAGTCCTGTCTCCTTTGGATGATGGCTTAAAGATTGTCACAAACTATAAGTTTTTTCAATAACCTTATCTGGGTAACATCAGTTAGTATATGATGTGCAGTTGAACTCAGTCTTTTATTTGTTCCTTCCACTTCCACCTCAGTGAAGAGGTCAGGACATATATTATTCCTAATTCTATTTTATACATGATATACTGGGGCAAAAAGCTTTAAGTTCTTTAACTTATTGCTGAAAAAAGGCTACCCTAAAACTTAGTGGCTTAAACATTTCCTTATATCTCATGATTTGGCAGTAAGTATTTGAGCAGGGTTCAGCTGTATGATTCTTCTGCTCAGATACCACGGAGAGTTCCCATTGGTACTCAGCTGGCAGGTGGGCTGGTTCAGATAATCTATGTGGGCTTTACTGGCAAATTGGCTGGGATAGTTGGAAGTCTGGGCTCAGCTGGGACTTCTGACCAGCACACCTCCACATGACCCTTCTAGACGGTGGTCCCCAATTAGTTCCAAAGGATAAGAGTTCCAGGATACAAGGTAGAAACAACATGACATTTGTAAACTTGAAAGTCACACAGGCATTTTCTCCCATTCTAGTGGTCAAACCAGTTCATACAAATTTAAAGGGAGAATTTGTAAACTCTATTTTTTAGACTGCCACAGGCTCATAGGAAATGTAATTTTGATTTAAACCCAGGATTTTGATTCCAAATTCCATTCCCTTGATCGACAGTCTGAGGAGTCACCTGTCCCTGCAGACTAGGCAGGGACATTGGAGAAGAAGCTGGAAGGCAACTGTGGCAAACCAGAAAGCAGAGATCCAGGGGCTGACCAAATATTTGCGGCTAATTGTGTTGTTCTATCATGAAAAACTAGTAATCCAGATTTTTTATGTGAAATTTTTCCATTTTTAATTATTGGTAAATACTTCAATATTTAGTATGCAGTTTTCCATCTCTATTCTATATTACACAATTTAAATTTCTCTGTTTTGGTCTTATACTGGAAGGGAAATTACATAATTATTTGTTTCCTTTAAAACAAAAGTAGATGCTACAAATTCAGGTTGGGAGTCAGCCAAACTCAGATTCTAATCCTGGTTCTACCACTAGCTAATTACGTAATCTGATGCCAGATTACTTATGTTCTCTAAACTTGTGCCCTCATCTATAGGATGAGAATAATAAAAAAATATAGGAGACCTGTGAGAACAGAATAAAGCGAAAGATGGGAGAAATCTAGCAATGTTCATCAAACACAGTAGGTACACAATCTTATTTATCATGGTGGAAGGGGAAACATCTTTCCGCACCAGGATGAGAGATACTGTAGAAAACTTCCACTGTGCCTCATAAAACCTGTGTTTGTTTCAAGTTATATTCTGGGCTCCCTCTCCAGTTAACTTTCTTATTTTTTCCTATCCAAGTCTCAGTTACCTAATCTGCAAAATTGGAATGATAAAATTAGTCCTACTGTCTATGCTGGCGGAATCAATCAACTTTTTGTGTGTGAAGGAGCTTCAAAAACTGTTACCACCACTGAAAGCACAATGAAAATACCATCATTGTGGGCTACGGAACAGTCTAACCCCCTGTCAGATGTCAAAAATAGAAAAGCAAAGAGTATACTGATGAGAAATAAAGACAGGCTGAGGATCAGGAGCAGAGAGGCTAGAAGGCAGGAGACTCCTGAAAAGCTCAGATCTATTCCAGGCTGTTAGTTGAATATAGCACAGAACATAAAAAAAATACAAAAAGGTCATGACCTACATAGCAGCTAGAGGACTAGCACAGCAAGCATGGGACTCAGAGTCAGATCATTACTCAGATGACCTTGGGACTATTACTTAATTTCTTTGAAACTTGCTTGAATTTCTCACTGATAATCTAAATAATATAATCTCATCAAATGGTAGACAAGAAGATCCACTGAACAAGCTAATGTGAATTATCTGGCAATGTCTCATGTGCATCCTTAATGAATCTATTGAATCTGTGAGTCATTCTGAAGTCCAACAGAATCAAGCCAAAAAGACTGAATAAGATTGCTCACCTTTTAAACTCAGAGGAACACACATACACACACACACACACACAAGTAGGTGTAGTAAAGTTGATACAGCTTGAAAAATCTCTGTGGATTGTCTCGCTATTGAGTTCTTGGTTTGGATATTGCAGTGTACTTAACCATTGTAGAAAACTAGAAACAGGGAGGTACACACAGGACTGATCTTTTTTGCTCTGTGTGTGTGTGTGTGTGAGAGAGAGAGAGAGACTTCCTGTAAACGTATAATTGTTTCTAAATATAATGAGTTTTTAAAAAAGAAAGAAAGGAGTAACAGTGGAAAGTAAACCAGAGAGGAAGAGAGAAAGAAATCAGTAACACACTAAATCATAAATCAAGGCAAAGAGGCTAGGCAAAAGATCAGGAAGATGGTGGGGCAAGAGAAAATCTACAGGTACCCAGAAAAGCTAGCTAAAGCCTGTGGGAAAGCTAACAGCTGTAGAGCAGCAGTCCTAAAGCCTCAAATGAGGTCATCCTCGTCAACAGCCTAAAAACTTCTTGCCTGGTTACTGCTCTGTTCAGAAAAATATTTCAAGACTCAGAGAGATCAATGGTTGCAAATAGAAATAGGTGAATGGCAACATGCAACTAGAGAGAGAGGGTGCAGTAGGGAATAGGGAAAGATGGAATCGTGTCCACTGGAAGACATACCCAAAGTGGATCTTTCAACACAGTGTGTGTGGTCTGAGTTTGTCTTGGAGCTTGCTCTGAGGCAAAGCCTTGAACAGTGTATTTGGCTTTCCTGAACACTGGTGACCATTTTCTTGTTTATTCAATCCTCACAAAGGTTAATTATGCTAGGGACTGTAGTTGGAAAACAATTCTTAGAAAATGCTTTGGTAACAACAGGTTGGCAGTGTATGGAAACCATCTGCTTCCTACAAATGTTAAGGTAAACTTTCAAACTTGTGGGGTTAGCAATTACAGATTGTATAGTTGCTTAGTGGAGTAAAAATAATGTTGTGTTGATGTAGACTTTCTGGATCTTCTTGACACCCAGCCTAGAAGGAATGCCATGTTGTAAGAAGAATGGTCTTCCGGCATATCAAAACTTTGTGTAAGTCATCTTTGTTTGCACGTAGAAGGCTAATAGAACGAGAACATCGCACAAGGGAATACAGTATTTATACTGAATGTCTTCTAAGTAAATTAAGCCTCTCCAGTGTGCTCTTGCCTTGACCTACTAATGGGAACAAGATCATAGATGGAAGATTTGTTTCTTATGAAAATATTCAGTTTATTCTACAAAGGAACATAAAATGCTGCTCCCCTGACCCCGTGGCATGAGCGGCTCTCAAGGGCTTGCAATTGTGGTGGCTCCAGCTGTTTTGTCATGGACCAGTCCACTCCTGCCTCTTAGTGCTGCCGAGCTCCCCACCTCCACTCTGCAGGAGAGAGATGGAAATGGCTAATGTGCTCCCAACTTAGCAATCGCTGTCAAGGCAGCTATCCATCACTTGTGGGTACTTCTCAAAGAGACAGATTCTTGTGAAAATCATTCAGCTGAAGCTGAGGGGGAACATTTTAAGTAGAGTGAAATTCAAAATTATGAATGGCAGTGGGGAGTGGACACAAATCATATTTGCTAATGGAAGTGAAAAGTCTAATTGGTCCCTTATGCTTTCATCTTGCATAGCAACACGTTATTATGCGCAAGCCCTACGTGGCTTGTGTCCATTACTTATGGAGGAACTATCACATAGATATATGAACTGAAGTTTTAGGTAATCCTGTATCTGTAAGTGATTAACATTCTTGCACAGCATTTCTTGCCCTGACTGACCATTTGTGATGCTTCCATTAAAGTCTGAAGAGACAGGGGAAAAATGATGCTATCTACCTCAGTTCTCAGTTTGTACGTGTTAGCATAATGTAAGAATGGTCCTAAAGAAGGGTTGACAGAGGAAATTACATCCCAGCCAGAACATTGTAGGACATAGAAAAAGCCCATAATTTGCAATCAGGAAAGATTCGCTTGAATAGAAACTCTGCCACTGTATACATGATGTTGTACTGGGTATTTAAACTCTAAATCACAGAATGCTCATAATTTGAGCTAGATAGATGACAACAATATGTCTCTCATAGAATTAATGTTTGTGGCACATATATGTCTCCTTAAGTGATAGATACCTATTATTCTCTCCTTATTTTTTAATTAAGCCCCAATTTTGCTTAGATGTTCATTCTCGCCTTGGTTGTATGTTGAGAGGAAACAAAAATTCCCATTCAATCTTAAATGGATAATCTTGACCAGGCTAAGCCAAACATGGTCATTTCATTTCCCCTGACAGAATCTAGTTAAGGAATGGATAAAGGGGCATTTGGGAAAGGAAAAGTCTAGAAAAATGGATTCTTCACTCTTCTATGGAGCACCATAAAGATAAACTTTAGTTAGTTTCTTGCTTTCGGAGAATATCAGCTACATGTGATACCTGGAGCTGCAGCAGCTGTATAAGGATCATAAGAACAAAGCCAAGAGAATCTCAGAGAAATGAACTAGATCAATGAGTCAAGGACAGGCTGCATCTATGGATTAATCAAAGAACTACTATATCTGTGAGGATAGAATCATTGTGTTTAAGCTATTGTTTTTTTGTTTGTTTGTTTACTTACATTACTTAAAGGAATCCTATCACATATAATGTAAAAAGTAAATGAATAATGCTCCTGGAGTGCTATATTCCAGATGTATGATAAACCAGGGTCAAATGGAACCATACCAAAGTTGCAACCCAGCTTCAAATCATCTCAGTCCTAAACTGTAATAAATACTTCTGTTCTTCATTTACCATTTTGAGAATATGATGAACTCACTCTGAAAGAAAATGATAGCCCTTAGAAATTCCATAAACTTCCATACACAGTATCTGGCAAATAAGTAAACAAACCAGACATATCAAGACTCAGAGAGGGAAAAGATAACAAAAAAAGAACTAGAGATGATCTGGGTTTGAAGACACCAAACATAAACTCTGTACCCACTATTGCTGATATGCTTATGTAAGTAAATAATAATATAGAGATCCTAATCAGAGAATAGGAATATATAAAAAAATCACATTAAAATTGTACAACAAAGATATATGATAATCCAAATTAAGAATTCAATATGGAATAAGAGTGAACCAGGAATTATTTAAACTAAACAAAGAAAGGCCAAAATGATGAAAGTTTTAGAAAATATAAGAGAAATAGAGATAACTTAAAGATCATGTGTATGTGTGTGTGTGTGTGTGTGAATGTTTTTATTCAGCTTTTCATTGCTCTGACAAAATACCTGAGAAAAACAAAAAAGGACAGATTTATTTGGGCTCATGGTTTCAGAGGTTTCATTCCATGGTTGACTGGCTTCATCACTTTTAGGCCAGCAATGAGGCAGGAATATCAAGGTAGAAGAGCATGGTAGAGGAAAGCTGCTCATCTCATGGCAGCCAGGAAGCAAAGAGAGATAAGGAAGGGGGAGAGAAAGGGCTGGAAATAAGATTTACCCTTGAAGCATAAATCCCTGAAGACCTAATTCCTGCAACTATGCCCTACGTCCTTGAGTTCCCATCACCTCCTAATAGCATTATCAGTTGAGGACCAAGCATTCAACAAGTAAGCTTTTAGGGGATGTGCATAAATTATATATATACACATATGTACATATAATTTTATAAATTATAAATTTTATAATTATAATTTATAAAATTATATGTACATATAACTTTATATTATACACACATACATACATATATATGTGTGTGTGTGTGTATATATATATATATATATATATATATAATGAGAATAACAAAGTGAGAAGAGAGAAAGGGTCAAAGGCAATATTTGTAAATTAATACCTGAAAATTGTCAAAAAATAACAAAAGGTATAAAGCCACCAATTAAAGGAGAATGTACACAGAGAAAACTTACAGGTAGGCAAATCATAATAAAATATTGAAACCCAAAGCCAAAACAATTTTAAAAGCAGCCAGAGGTAAAAACATGTTTACCTTTAACGAAACAATAATACTGATGGCTGGCTTTTCAATAGGAGCCATAGAAGTTATAACACTATAGAAATACTATCTTTAATGATAGGAAATACTATCAACCCTCAAATCTAAAATCAGAAAAAATCCATGAAAAATGAAAACTATCCTTTGCACCCAACAGAACTTACTTATAGCCTATGAAAACATACAAGCATGCTCATCACAGCTTCATTTTTAATTGCCCAAATTGAAAAGCAACCTATGTTTATCAATAATACAATGGATAAATAAATAATGATACATTCATACAATGTCAATAAGAAAATAAACTACAACTGCTCATACATAATGGATGAACATCACATATGTAAGATTGAGTATAAAGAAGCCAAAAACAGAAATACAAGGTTCTGTTTATGTGAAGCTCAAGATTGAACAAACCTGACTTGTAGTGGGAAAACAGAATGGTGGCTACTTCTGTGAAAAGAGTATCATTTGGAGGGAGGGAGATTCTGGAGTGCTACACACATTCAAAACCCTGACTTAATGGTGCATATGTAAAATTTTATCAAGGTGAACTCAAGGTTTGTGCTTCTGAATGTATATGAATTATTCCTCAATATTACTTACATAATATAAGAAAAAGTAAACAAAAGTAAAATCAAACAAAATAAAAAGAATAAATAAAAAATATTTCCATAAAAGCCAACAAAAAACCCTTAGAAAATTTGTTGTCCACATAACCACACTAAGAGAAGTATTAAAGATAGCTCCTCAGACAGGAGGAAAATTATCCTAGATGATGAAATGAAAATGTAAGAAAAAATTAAGGACAATAGAAAAGGTACCTATGATACCTAAACTTAAATGAAACTTGTTTATAAAGAACAACAATAATGTCTTATGAAATCTGAATATATACGTGTTATGTTGCTTAAAATAAATAACAGAATATCAAGAGAAGAGCAAATAGGATATAAATGACCTAAATGCTAGCAACATCTAGAAAAAAGTAAAGGATCTGAATTATACTGGACTATAATTAATTATTTTTGCTATAATTTCTAGAATACCCAGTAAAGGTATAGCAAAAAATAAAAAAATATTAAGTAACCAATTACTTAATAGAGGTTAAAAAATTCAAATATGGACATGGTAGATAAAATGGAATGAACAAATTACTGGTCAATACATCAGATATAAATGGACTAAATATTTCAACTACAAGAAATATTATGTAAAACAAAACACAGCAATGTGTTCCTTGTACGACATGATCCTTAAATACAAAGACATAAACTGTAAGTTAAATGGTAATTTCTTAAGATGGATTTTCAGAGAAGCAGACCCTGACACAAGTTTCTGAGTTCTATAGATGCCACAGTTATATATAGAAGAGTAGAAAAACGAAGGCAGGGAAAAGAAGAAATACAAGAGGCATTGATGATCAGTTTAATGCCTGGGGCAACTGTAAATGAATCCTGCTATACACTGCTGACAGTTGATATAAAATATATATTACAGTTACCTCATCTGAGGCATGAGGAAGCTGAGGTGCTTATTCCTAATCTCTCATGCTTTGGTGGTGGAAGCCTGCACCTGGAGGACTGTTAATTCCCCCACATTTCCTGCCTCCCCCACAAGTCAATTGAGATTAAATTGTCAGGCAGAAAGGAGAATTTGACTTCAGAGGGACGCAGTAGGATGCCACATGTCCTAGAAGAGTCCCTAGTAGTTTCTGCCACAATCAAATGTCAAATTCTGTGCAAACATTTATGTTTAAAAACCCACTCATGTAACCATACTAATATGAAACCATGTAGGCTTCAAGATAAGACACATTCATATACATAAAAAAGAGCATTTCATAGACTAAAAGAAATATCTTGAACATATTAATCAATATAAACCTATTTGCAGTATTTTGGTAAAACCTTTTATCCAAGAACTGGTTTCCAAAAATGGAAGATACCAAGACACCAAAGAAAGAGAACAAATTCAGGATATCAGCATGAAAATTATTGGAGGTGCATCTTAGGTGGCAGCAAGACAGGAAGATCTCATTCCCCCAGGCAGAAGGAAGGGATTTATGAACTCCCTAGACAAAGGTGAGTCATGGCTAACTGAGATATACCAGGGCCTTCCCCAAAACTATCTACATATCAAACCTCATTTAAGAAACTGTGAAACATGATATGAACCCATTGTTTATTTTAATGATTCTGTTAATCCTACAGGGGTTGGAATGAATGTCAAGGTTCAAAATGGAACATGCCGTTAAAATCAAGACAGCTGTGGTCAGCTCAAGCTGGATCTCCACACACAGCTGTACAACGTAGGAAATGTAGGAATAAATGAGAAATAAATATACAATCAATTGGAAATAGTGTCATACTTTTCTTAATAACTGATGTATTTACAGACAAAATATCAGTAAGAAAAGAGGATTTGAATAATACAAATTCCACACTGGAACTAATTGATAAATATAAAGTACTACAAGTGAAAGTATTAGTAATGGAGCATCACATACATTCTTTGCAAGGGCATATAGAACATTTACCAGAATTGGCTAAATGCCAGACCATAAAACCAGTCTCAACAACTAACAAATTATTGATGTCATACAGAATATGCTCTCTGAAAACAAGTCATTTATGACTAGAAATCAATAACAAAACGTCTAAATTTATTGAATCCCTAAAATGGGAGATTATGTAAAATATTTCTAAATGGCCCTTGAGTTAAAGAATAAATCACAATGGAAATGTAAAAATATTTTGTACTGAAATATAATAAAAGCATAGCTTTAGGTAGCTTTAGGTAGCTGCTGAAGTATACTTAAAGTGTGATGCTTTAAATGCACACATTAGAAAAGAAATGTTAAAAGGCTAAAACTCAATGTTCTAAATAATTATTAACTCAAGGAATGGTAGGAAGGAGGAAAAAGAGCAGAAAATGAAATAAAAAATAGAATTCAGAAAATTATCAAAGCAAATGTGATTATTAGACAATAAAAGGAATATACACCTAGCAAGATTGAGGGTAAAGAAAGAGAAAGAATAATTGGGTATAAAAATGAGTATATCAAAAGATATCCTAATTTTTTTTAAAAAGGAAAAATAATGAGTCTATTCTGAATAATCTTATGCCAATAACATTTAAAAATAAAATAAAACTAATAAAACTCCCAAATTTCTAGGGAAAAATTTTTGTTCAAATTGTCAAAAGAATAAGTAGAAAATCTAAATGATTCTGTACCTACTTAAAAGTGCTAAATCTCTACTATGAAATGTTCTGCAAATGACATCTTCAGGCTCAGACAGCTTCAGTGGTTAATTCTCTATGGTTTAAGGAGGAAACCATATCATCAATATGCCACAAAATTTTTCAGAAATAGAAAAAAGAGCTAATTTTATGAAGCTGGGAAGAATATTACAAGAGAAGAAAATAACAGAGAAATCTCTCTCAAAAATGCATAAAAACATGAATAAAATATTGATAATCCAAAACCAGCATCATGTAAACATGTTAATACATCAAGGTAAAGTGGAGTTTATTCCACAAATAAACAATTCCTAACAACAAGTAATAACAACTAATTCTCAATGCAATGAAGATCACAATGCAAAAATGTAGAACACTGAAGTTTCCACAATTAAAAAAAGGAAAATATTTTTATGATCTCAGGGTAAGCAACACAGATTTATTAAACAGGACACAAAATCAATAACAAAAAGAAAACAAAATAAGTCAGATTATGTCAAAATTAATAACTCTCAGATGCCATAAGATAGTATTTAGAGTGGAAAGTCAAACCATAAGTTGGAGAGTATATGTATATATATCTCTGTAAGTATATATATAAGTGTACATATATATATATATCTGTAAGTGTATATATATATATATCTCTGTATGTGTGTGTATGTATGTGTGTGTGTGTGTGTGTGTGTATTTAGTAAAGAATCCACATCCAGATTTTTTTGTCAAAAAATAAGCCTACAAATCAAGAAGAAGAAGGTAGAGAAATTGAATAGGCATTTCACAAAAGAAGATATGCAAGCAGCCAATAGGTATAGGAAATGATACTTAACTTTAGTAGGAATTATGGAAATGCAAATTAAAATAACAAAAGCAATACAGCTACAACAGAATGGGTATAAATAAAAGCAACCAACTGTTGGTGAGATACAGAGCTTCCAAAACTCTCATTCTCTGCTGGCGAGAGAATAAATTATTTGAACTACTCTGGAAAACCCTTGGACAATATTAAAAGTAAAGATGCATATATTCTATAACCCAGAAATTTAGTGCCAGGTATTTAGCCAATAGAAAAGTCTTTCTGTTTTATCTTTGTATTAAGAGACAAACACAAGAATTCATAATGTGCCCTAATTGGAAACAACCAGATGCCCTTTAGTAGTAGAATAGACAAAAAAGATATCAGAGAGCAACAATAAAGAACAATCTATTGCTACATGAAACAACATGGACGAATCTCACAAGCATAATGGAGTGAAGTAAACCTAACATGAAAGAGTATATAATATATGACTCCATTAAAATAAAGTTCTAAACAGCAAAACCAATTTAAGTTGTTAGAAGTCAAACAGCACTGACCTATGCATAGGACAAGGTGCTAGGGAAACATAGGAGATGAGCTTTTTTATTTATGTTGGTGTTAGTTACATAGGTGCATGTACTTCCTAAAAGGTCATAGGTCATTTATGATTTTTGAACTAAGACAGAAATGGATGTATATTAATATATTTTGTTAAATAAAAAATATGTGAAATGAATGTACATGAATTACTTTACATAAAGTTTGGATTGTTCAACTGTGGAACAGGTAGATGCTTAGAATATGTTTGATAAAGACAGAAAGAAGTATCCAAGGAGAACTGAAAGATAGAAAGAAAAGGAGAGAGAGAGCAAGGCAGACACTGCAGGGATGTCTGCCCTGCTAGCTATTTCATGCACTCACATAATCTGTACTTGCACAAAAAATACACAACTGCAGAAATACAATGACTCTGGGTACCAGGCTCTGAGTTTTTCTTCTATTCTGCCACGAAGGTATTTCTACATTCCTTGTATAGATGATAATAATGAGGCTTAGTGTGGTTAGATAACTGTGCAAAATCATGCTTGGACAGCCTGAAGCAAGGATTTGAAAATGTCTCTCTGACTTCCAGACACTATTCTTACTTGGCTCCTTCATTGCTTACACAAGAGTTTATAATTCTCTGTTTAGATATGCACTTTGAAAGGCTAAATGAACAACAAGACCAAAGGATCTCATACCTCTCATACTCTTTTCCCAGTATTTATTTTCTTTTCCTTTTGATGAATAGTAAAGATAACTCAGGAAAGGGAAAAATAAAGCAATAAGACAGAGTGACAACTACCCTTGCAGGTGTAGACAGTGGGCTCTAAAGTCACACTTACAAGTGTGCTGAGAGCTACTCGTTAAAGAAAAATAGTCCTCTGCTCTCTATGCAAGTTGTGTTCCTTTCCATTGCTCAGAAAAACCTCCTCTTCCCAGCAATGGCATTGGCCTCAGGCTGGTCTGACATCCACAGTATTAACACAATACACAAACCCTTTCCATGTGATCTTCATTCCCAGCACTTCCTACACTGAAGCAACATTCAAGTTTTCACTCACCTCTTTTAGCTCTTTGTATTTAGCTCTTTGTATCTTGCTCCTCTGAAAATTCTTATTAAAAACATGGTTGTTGTTCATCTACTAGGGGATTTTACAGACTTATCTCAATTAATCCTCATCACATATTTATGAGGTAGTTCATTAATTCCCATTTTGCAGAGGAAAAGAACAATGTTAAGACATGTTCAGGTACACGTCTTCAAGGTCATAATTATGGGGCAGAATTGGCTCTTGACCTCTGTGTACACTGCCTAAATCAGGCCCACAGCTGTCAGCTAGTATAAACACCTTGAGTCAGGAAAAACAGAGAAGAGAGTGAGAAACTCTAAAATGCTGGCTGAACTCAGCAGGCTTAGCATTTTGAGGCTAAAGGAAGAGCCAAGGGAAGGTAATGGAAAATGAGTGACCAAATTATGTGTCTCTGTGAATATGACATAAAGAATAACACTATTATATAGAATTATAATGCACCAATAAAAATAAATTGTAAAAAATAATAACATAAATGAAAAAGGGAAAAAAGAAGAAAACCTTTCATACTTCAGTAGACTCTAAAATATTAGCAATTGAATTGCATTCTAATTCATTAGGTTTATTTTACTATCATTCAGGTTCACTTATTCTCTATTTATCAATCAGGACTTTTGTTAATATCTGTCAGATGCCAGATACTAGGGTTAAGAACTGAGAAGTCATATGCAATTTTTATTATTATCATTATTACTGACTGCGTGCCATATACTCTCATGGATTTACAACCTAATTGGAAGATTAACAAATTAGCAAAACAGTGTGTTGTCTGACAGAGGAAATTATATCCCAGGTCATCAAGGAGAAAGTACAAGTATGACTAGGGTTCTATTGTTAAGCAGACATAAAAATGTAAAATGTTTGTGTGTGTGTAGTTGTACATAGTGATGAGATTGATTGCTACACATTCATACATGCACACAACATAACAATATAATTTGGTCAATATCAATTCCTGGTATTTCTCTTTCTCCTTCCTCCTCCTAGTCCCCTTTCCTTTATTCTACTCATTTCCCTTCAATTTTCATGAGATTCACTTCCCCACACTTTTCTTTCCCTTTTTCTTTCTTTTGTCTCTAGCTTCCATATATGAGAAAAAACAGACAACCCTTGACCTTTGGAATTAGACTTACTTAACATAATGGTCTCAAGATCCATCCATCTTCCTGCAAATGACATAATTTTATTGTTTTTATGCCTGAAAAAAAACTCTATGGTTTATATATGCCACATTTTCTTTTTCCACTCATCTATTGATGGACCTCTAGGCTGGGTCCATACTATGGCTATTGTGAATTGTGCTGCTATAAACATGGGTATGCAAGGATCACTATAGTATGATGACTAATTCTTTAGGATAAATACTGAGAAGTGGTATAACTGGATCTCATGGTGATTCCATTCCTAGTCTTTTAAGGACTCTCCATACTGATTTCCCATGTTCATGGCAGAATTAATATTGTTAAAATAGTCATATTACCAAAAGCAGTACATAGATTCACTGTTATTCCCGTCAAAATACCAATGACATTCTTCACAGAACTAGAAAAAAAAAGAGGTACCAAAATTTATTTTGAAGAATAAAAGACCCTGGTTAGCCAAAATAATTCTAAGCCATAAAAGCAATGCTAGAGGCATCACAATACCTGATTTCAAATACTACAGAGCTACAGCAACAAAACTGCTTGGTACTGGTGGAAAAACAGACACATAGACCAACAGTATAGAATAGAAGACACAGAGATAAACCCATACATGCATAGTCATCTGATCTTTGACAAAGGTGCCAAAAATATACATTGGAGAAAAGACAGGCTTTTAAACAAAAAGTGCTGAGAAAACTTGTTATCCATATACAGAAGAATGAGACTTGACCCTTATCTCTCACCCTGCACAAAAGTCAACTCAAAATGGATCAAAGACCTAGGAATTAGACCAGAAACTGAAAAGTAGGATCAACATTCCAGCATGTATGCACAGGCAATAACTTTTTCAATAAGACCCCTGGAGCTCAGGAAATAATATCAAGAGTTAATAAATGGTACTGCATCAAATTTAAAAGCTTCTGCACAGCAAAGGAAATAATTAAGAATGTGAAGACAGAACCTACTGAATGAGAGAAAATCTTGGCTAGCTACTCTTCTGACAGAGGATTAATATCTAGAATAATAACTCAAAAACCTTAACACCAAACAAATAAATAACCCAAACAGTAAATGGGCAAATTAATTAATCAGACACTTCTCAGTAGAAGAAATACAAATGGCCAACAAATATATGAAAAAATGTCCTGGTGCGGTGGCACATGCCTGTAATCCCAGTAACTCAGGAGGCTGAAGCAGGAGGATAGCGAGTTCAAAGCCAGCCCCAGCAAAAGTGAGGTGCTAAGCAATTCAGTGAGACCTTGTTTCTAAATTAAATATAAAATAGGGCTGGGGATATGGCTCAGTGGTTGAGTGCCTCTGAGTTCATTATCTGGTATCCTCCCCCAAAAAAGTACGAATAGATAGATAGATAGATAGATAGATAGATAGATAGATAGATAGATAAATGAAAAAATGTTCAACATCATTAGCAGTTAGGGAACACAGATCAAAACTGTCAGAATGGCAGTCATCAAGAATACTGGAGAGGACATGGAGAAAAAGGAACACTTTACATTGTCCATTTTTATATACAAATTCCATGGATTCCGATTGAACCCAATTTTATCCTGGAGTCAACTAATGGGAATAAAATGAGAGAATTACTGTAAATGGTGAAGTAAGTCTGGCTACTCTCATTTTACTTCATTTGTGATCACATAAAGGACATATAGGTTTAGCCCTATCAAGACACTGGGACAGCTATTCTGGGGGACAGACAATTCTCCAAAGTAAAGGAGACAAAGAAAAGCATTCTGGAGAGTCAAAATCTGTGACAACACAATGCACTATATTTTGTCTACCTAAAGCTAAAAATTGTGGATTTCTATAGATATCTCACTATGGTCTAGCTCTATTTTCTTCATCTACAAAATAAGATACTTCACAGGGCTGTTGTAAACATGAAATGAAATAATAAGTCAAAATGCTTTGTAATTGGACTTAGAATTGCTTTGTAGATGGTGGTCATTATTATATTTATCCATATCTCAAAGATGTAATAAGGAAGGCCCAGAGAGATTGGGACTTGCCCTTGGCCTCATCCATGAACTCCCCAGTGGAGAGATTATAACAAGTACCAGAGCCTGGAGCTCTGTGGACATCCTGTACACTTTGGGAATTACATATGTGATTTATCAATAATGACATCTGTTCCTGAGGGAGATAGAGGCTCACTTTTAGCTGTGCTTAAGGACAAACGTATAATAACCATAATATCTTGTGCTGCATGATGCTTTTATTTTTCAAAGTGTTTCCCATCAATTACATCATTTTACTCTTGAATACTCTTCCCTATGAGTCAGGGAAGACATTATCGCCATTAGTTGTTGTTCTTATTATTGATTTTTTAAAAATGTTCTGCCTGCTATAGAGCAAATACAGCCATTCCCATTTTTAAACTGTTTTTAATATGTTTTTTTCCCAATGAATTCTAGTGCTTAGCTTTCTCTGACTTAAGTTGTTGTCTCCAAATTGAAAATGGCAAATTTCCTTGACAAATGCACAGCAAGATGGCTTAGGCAAAGAATCACTAAAGGAGTGGGAGAGCTGGGAAACACATTTTATATGCAAACAAATGCATCACAGAATCTGCATTTCCCAATCCTGAACTTTTGCAGCAGCTCAAGTCAGGAGGACCAAGGTATCTGTGAACTAGCTAACACCACAAGTTAGCATCTGTCCACATGGATCCCAGGCAATTGCAAAATTAATGCATTTCTCAATGTGAACAGAACCAGTGAAAAAACTAGGCCTCTTGAAATATGTTGCATACCTCCCGCTGCATGAAAATGAGTTCTTACCTTATTTCTTCACTATATGGAGTAGAATATATGATACAGGAAGGAGAGTTCTCATCTAGGTAAAGGTCAGAAATCTCGGATTCTACTACTTGGCTTGACCACTGTCTTGCTTTAGGAAGACATGTCCACTCTCTGAAACCCATTCAGTCTGGGGTAAACTGGAAATATCATGAACTTCTAAGGAAGTTCTGGGTAAGAATCCAGCTTCTCTACATTTTGACTGCATACCTGATTATTTTATTGTCAGAGTTCTGATCATATCATTTGAATTGCTTATATTTGAAGATTAGAAAACAGTGAGTAAGAACTAGCATATGGCAAGGGATTGATGATTATTAGTAGTGTCTGACAAGCAATTAAGTTTGCATACTTAAATAAGATACATAGATGATAGAGATACATAGATGATATTGTACATAACTATATATATAATTATGATGATACATCCTAATAAAGCTTTCACTCACTTTAAATGATCATAAATATATGTGATATATAATATTCAATATTAGGAAACACTTTATTATTTGGGGTCCTTAAATAAATACTTCCTCTTTAAAAGGAATACTATTGTGTAAAAGCTAGGGGCTGTATTAGTCTATTCCTTCACATAATAATTAAGAGCTTCTTATGCACCAGAGACAGCCATGGATACAACTACTAACAACAGATGTGGTCTTTGCCTCAAATATTATAGAAGTTCAGCCAATTATAACAAACACTAGCTATTTTTCCCAGGGATAGTATTTGAGAAACACATAAAAGGTCCACCCAACCCAGACTGAACAGAATTTAGCCAGATGAAAGCAGAAGGCAGAGGGTTCTAGGCAGAGCAAAGGGCTTCAATGTACCAGCTCTTCCCAGTTTTGCACAGGGCAAAGCACGTTTCCTAAGGTAGAAACTATGAGTCTGAATGGTAAGAGGTAAGATCCTTATCTATTAATAGAAGTTATACAGACACCAGACACTGAAGGCTGATCTTTCCATGGAGTTTCATCCTTTTTCTAAAATGACTAGTGTGCACATCTACAAAAACATAAGAGAGGGGCTTAGCTGATCCACATGTTTTGGATGCCAAATATTTGTGAATTAATCTCTACAAGTACCCAATTCTATAGCTCATCCCTTGCTTTATGGGAAACCTGGTTTTACTGTCTGATCAGGACATTCACTAGTCATGTGTCTTTGGATAAGTCACCTAACACACAGGCCTCAGTTTCTCCAATGTCAAATGACTGCGGTCTTCTTTTCAACCAGCTGCATGAGACCAGTATTTTGATGACAGGCATGTTTTGATGTCACTTCCTGCCCTATAATTTCACATATTTATCATAAAATCTGATTTTATCACCAGCCAATAACCACTTAGGAAGAAAATGAGAAAAATTCCTGCATAACGAGACCCTTGTGAAATAGAAAAGGAAGTGAAACTCATAAACTTGTAAAAATCAAGCAGCAAAACAATTTAGCTGTTGGTTAACACCAGCCTGGGCTGTGCTTTGCATGGGAAATGAGCTCAGACTTGAATGCAGCAGATTCTGCTTGTTTGGTTAGTGTTTCTAATCGAGGAATATATATTTTCCCTCAATCACAGGAAAACAAATTGGCAGTGGCATATTGCTTTGATATTTCAACCATTTGCTGAATTTCCTTCCCTCCAAAAATGTCTTCAACAGAAGCATGAATAGGCCAAACTACAGAGCCCAGTATTTATGAGCCTATTCGAACCTTATAAAGATTTGATCAGCAAATATGCCAATTGATACACCATAATGTTTTACAACTGCAGTTGTCTTGGTCTATAAAACTTATTATAATTCTGAAGGGATTTCTGCTTTCTTTGCAGACATTTGTTTTACTGCCACCGCGTGGTTCAGATTAGAATCAGCGGTGGTTTTGCTCTTGAGGTTTAAAGAAAAACAGTGCAAGATGCAAATAAATGATCCTGAAAGACATCTTCCTTTCTTTCCTGATTTATCCTCCCTTTCCCATCCAAACACCTCCTCCACCACTCACACATACACATACACAAAATATTACCACCAGAATCAATCAGCCCCTCATGTGGATTATGGCCTACAATGTCAGTGGGCCATTTTACCTGTGAGTCTTTGAATGATTCAGTTTGCTTCTTTGGACTTTAGTTTTATATTACATAAAGGAGATTTGGTGATACACTATAAGATTACTTTTTGCTCTGATGATCTTCCCCATCCACTTCCTAGGTGGTACTTCTAATGTTTCAACATCATTGTACTTATCAGAGTCTGAATGGTCCTCCAAAAATTTATGTGCTGAAGGTCTCACCCTTGATACCTCAAAATGTGACTATATTTAGAGACAGGGCTTTAAGAGATGTGGTTAAATTAACATGATGCCATTAGGGTAGATCCTGATCCAATACGACCAGTGACCAGAGGAAATTTGAACACAGAGACATCAGGGATGTAAGCACATACAACAAAGATCACATAAGGACACAGTGAGAAGGTGGTCACCTGCAGGTCTAGAAGAAAGGACTCATGAGGAACCAAACTTACCAACACCTTGATACTAGATTTCTAACCTTCAGAACTGTGAGGAAAGGAATTCCTGTGGTTTAAGCTGTATGGTCTGTGGTACATTGTTAAGGCAGCCTAGAAAACTAACACCACATTTGAAGCAAAGATGTCAAATAATATACAAAGTATGTACTTTGAAGCAAGCAACTGGTGTCTTACTGAAGAGTCTGTGGCATGAAATTGCCTGAATGCCCAATCCTAAAAGGCCTCCGCTGAAGTTGATTGACAATGAAAGCCTTCATCTGTATAACTGTCCATATGCATGCGTAGACAGACATATTTATATTTGCATATAATATGTACACATATATTCATGTTTACATGAGTATATGTAAATATACACGCACACACACTGAGATTTGAAAGTGAGGCAAACTTATATTCAAATCCAGACTCATTCAATTATTAACTGGGTGGCCAAGGCAGGACGCTTCCTTCTGGAAGATTCTTTTATAATGATAAAATGGGGAAAAAGTAAAGTGTAATGATACAATGAAGTAATATGTAAAGTATTAAAGGGAATAATTCTTTTTTCTTTTACCTGTACTTATTCCTCAGGCCAGAAGGAAAGACTTTTCGCCCTTTTCTACACTTTATGGAGCCACACAGCCCCAGGGGATGTGTAGTTAATGCTCATCATGAAAACTGACAAACATTGGGCCATGTTTTAACCATGGGGAGAATGGTGTAACATAAAAGGAAATACCCTCTTTCCACATTATGTTTTGCTGATGCTTCAGTCTGTAATCCAACAAGCCCCTGGCTGAGCATACATCTCAATATCTGCTCTGCAGACTCACTCATCCCCACAGGAAGAACCAAATCTCAGTTAAGATTTCAAATCCATTTTTGTTAGGATCCTAATCTTTAATATGTTCTGACTATAAAGACACCATTTGGACTCCCAACTTGACTACTTATTCTAAAATCTCTCTACCTGTTGAACTCCAATGTGGAAAAGCTTTCAGTCTTCCAACAGCAGGGACCAAAATGTTGTTTATGTTGAAGCACAAGAATCAGTCTCAGGAGAAGCTGATGGACCTGAGCAAGACTCATTGCCCTGAACTGGGTGTGAGTGTAACTCCTCTCTTGGAGATTCCAAGAGCACTAAGCAAAGGAAATAAGAGAGGATCCCAGTCATGAGGTGCTGAGAAAACAAAGGAAGAAAGTCCCATTTTGAGAAGGATATATGGATCCCCTAGAACTGGCTCTGAGACAGCACAGTGATGTTGAGTCCCACTAGGTCAATGACTGTAACCTGAAAGAGCAGCATCCCTACAATGGACATTTGACATGTGAGCTGTGTCTGTATTGCCATAATGAATGCTGCACAATCCTGGCATCTAGTTCCCAAGGACTGATGTTGCTGAATGTCCTGCAATGTTCTGGACAGTCCAGCACAATGAAAAAGGTCCCACACAGAAGGCAAATACTGCCTCCACTGAAATCCACAGTCTTGGCTTGACAACTGAGGCAATTCTTCATCTTTCTTTTATTCTTTAATCAAATATTTTCTGAGTTCCTTCATAACAGGCCCTGAGTTAGAATTGGTGAGTCTGATATTAAATATATTTCCCCTCATAAATTTCCAAACATCCCAATGGATATTTCATGCATTCTCACCAATATATCAGTGCTGTTCTCTTGTGGATTTTCCTATCCTCCCTGAGGATACCAAGGAAGCCACTTGAGGATAATACTGTCTCGTTACAGTCTTAGTTGAGGGTGTTCTCCAAGAGAATGTTGGTTACCTGCCAAGGATGCTTGTGGTCCACAGCACTCAAAACCTCAAACGCTCAAGAGGCTACAGCAGATCTTCTTTCCTTATGACTCTCACAGTAACACTTGGTCACCTGTTCACCAAGAAAGTACTGCCCATGTTCCTGGTCTCAGAGTCTCCCACATCATCTTGTTCCAGCCATGTAATGTATATGGGTAGGATACCTAGATTTTAGATAAACACAGGAAAAAACACTTTAACAATTTACATGGATTACATACATACATACATACATACATACATACAAACATAGATGGAGTGGTGGAGGGAGGAAGGAAGGAAGTCACACCTAGAAGTTTTGACATACACCAGGCTCTCAATTAATTTAATATATCGCCATTGATGTACTTTTGCAACAAATGTGTTGTTATTTATGTCACTTTTCAAATGAGGAAACTGAGGCTCAAAGTCACAGGACAATAAAGTTTACAGAGTTAGAATTCTAACATACCTTTTCCTAACTGTAGAGCTCAGGCACTTTCAATTGAACTGTATTACCTCTGTATTCCACCATCATTTTACTTGGAAAACTGAGATATTTTGAAGTCCTGTAGCAACATACATAGGATGCTGTGTACACTACGTACATGTGCTTCATTATTCAAACATGCATTTCTCTCTCCTCACCTTCTGACAATTATGGTTTTGCTGCAGCTTGCAAGTGCAGCCAAATGAAGAGTCAGCTGTGTATGGGCAAAGCCCACATCACTCACAGTGCACACCAGTTTATGCTACTCTAGAGACAATAGCAGGCCAATTACAGAAGTAAGTGGGTATCTTTCTTTCATTATGTGCCATGAATGGATAAACCATAAACATTTCCTTCATTTGAAAATGGTAAATGCAACAGATGGGAAAATTCCTGTTACTAGTGTATTAGAAATCTTACATATCTATATTTTGTTTGTAAATACAAACCTCTTTGTAAATATAGTGAATTTTCAGCAAGCGTGGGTGTGGTACATCACAAGGGATCATTGTCATACACTTCTCTTTCCAGCCACATGGAGACCTTGGTTGGTACCTCCCAACCCCATATTTGTTAGAGAGGGCTGAGTCACTCATTCTGGACAGGGGCAATAGGCAGCAACAGTATGTGTGTTGCTTCTAGGACATAGCACTTGGGTAACCTTCCAGAACTTTGTTCTCTTACCATAGCCATCATGGAAGATTGTTTTGAGAGGGAGGTGCTGTAGGGTCCACCAAGACCAGATTGTTGAGCCAACCATGGAGGATAATTGTCCTGGAGAACTGCCCAAATCCACATGAGAATATTGTGTGAATGAAAACTAAACTTTTGTTTTCTTAAGCCACTGATATTTAGGTGTTGTTTGTTAGTGTAGTGTAATTTAGCCTCTTTTGACCAACACCATGAGTGAGGTAATTTCCTTCATACTATAAAAGAAAATGCACATCTCTCTGTCCTAATCAATAATAATATATATGTTTTAATCTTACACTCAAGGTCATCCACATTCTGGCCCAAACTTTTTTTTCTAATTTTGTCTTCCATCTTTTTCCAAATGAAAATAGAAACTATTCCTTGACCATATGCCACTATTTCTTGCTTTTCCTGTCGCTACTTATGCCATTCCTTAGGCTTTTAGGATATTGCATTTTCCCTTTTCTCCTGTCAAGTATTACCTTTTAAAGGTTCAATTCATGTGCTAACTCTTCAATAAAATCTTCCCTAATCTCACTATTCTGAAGTAATTTCTCTTGCCTTCAAATTTTCACATTTCTTATAACCCCTTCTTACACCATAATCTAATTTTTATCTGTGAACATATTTTAACTTTCCTGTTGATTATCTTGAGAGGGGCCTCTAAATTGTTGATGAATCAGAATTCATCAGTATATCCTCAACAACTCATTGTGCCCTCAAAATTATGTTCAAATTCCATTACTGTGTCAGACCATTAACGCACCAATAAAATAAAAGAAGAAATTAATAAAAAGATAAGCTCCTAGAAAATGGGAAAAAAATAATATAAAATGTTTAGAAAAATGTGGAAGAGCTCAGTAGGTTGAAAAGGACCTACTCCATAGATTGAAGGTCTTAATGGAGTAGGGTGGGCCTCTAACACAATATTACTTATGCAAAGAGAGGAGATTTGGACACAGACAAACACAAAGAGGGAACATCATGTGAATACGAAGACAGAGGTCTATAGGCCCAGTAATGACAAAGATTTCCAGAAAACCATCAGAAGTAAGGGGAGAGACATGGAACAGATTCTCCCTCATCACCCTCTGAAGCAACCAACTTTGCTGACACTTTGATCTCAGACTTCTAGCCTCTAGAACTATAAGACAATAAAATTCTGTTATTTAATCTGCCCATTTTGGCAGAGGTAGAAAAGTCAACTGCAAAGTCCAAAGTCAGTCCATCTCATCAGTATGCTTGCTACACAGTCTTCTTTTTCAAGAGCCTTGAGAGCATTTTAAAGAGGAAAGAAATCTGACCATATTTGCATTCTATACTAAGGCCAGCTGCCTTTGATTGTCTTTTTACCTGAAGTTCCCCATTTAGTCCTGAATGTCCTTTGGAGGAAAAACAAAAAACAAAACAAAACAAAAACAACAACAACAACAACAAAACATTGTACTACCCACATGTTCTTTTCGATACTACTCAGTTTAACATCAGCATAGGTCTCTTCTCTATTTGGACAGGGACTTTGTGGCAAAATGCCTCATTTTTATAGATCTATGATTAAACTGTTCAAAAGAGCAGTTCTTTATTGCATCCTGTTTATAAACTCATTCTACTTTGACTTATATGGGCAAAACCAAAACATTGGGGACCATTTTTTTTTCTCTCACTTAGTCTGTTTGATGGTAAATGTAAAGTCATGAAGTTTTAGGAGGGGGCATTCTCTGGTTCCCTTATTACAGCTATTCATCTTCCTTTGGGGGGAAAGAGAGAGCGCTAACTCTATTGGATGGTGATGTTTCTGTGGAATCTTTCTCTGGTGACTCGTAATCTAAAGCTGTTGAATCCAAGGAAGGCAGTTTTAACCACAGTATTTAATCTTATGGAGACATTTATTGCATAGCTTTTTGTTTTGCCTTGTTTAATATAAACCACCAGAGAGATGTTTCTTGGTTATGTCATTTCATAAAGCACAGTGTGAAATGAAAATCCCAGATAAGAAAAGGCCACTCCTCCTTAAGAATTCTGTCACAGTCTCTGCGTTTTGTAAGAGACCTCAAGCCTTGAAACACCAGTAAAAACACTAGCATTAATAATAATTACAATAACAATGGCTAATCAACACCCACAGAGGAATTATAGAAAAGGAGCTACAGAGACCACTTCTGCAGTCAGACATACCTAGATTTTTATTACAATCAGACTCTTCCTATTCACATTCCCTTGAGCAATTTAGCTTCTCTTAGCCTCAGGTTCCTCGTCTCTAAAATGAGGATGTTAATAATTATCATTTCATGAAGTCTTTATGAAGATTAAATGAGATGTTGAATAAAAAGCTCTAGCACAATATCTGGAACGTAAGTATTTACTAAGTGTTAGCTATTGTCATAAATGAGAACAGTTTATTATAAGCCTTTTACTTGTCCAAGGCCTCCAAGAACATGACCTCTAATCCTAATAATCTTACAGGGTGATTAATTGTTAGTCTTCAGTTTATAGATAAAAACACTCAATTACATGTTCAAGGCCATTTGGTTAGGGAGTGGCAAAACAGAGGTTCCCTGGGATGTGAAAAATATATCAAATTTCACCTAAATACCTTCAACTGATAAAAATAATTGCCTGATAAGTCCTTCTATTGTTTCAAGCTGGCATTTGTAAAACCTATAAAGTCAAGATGATGTCAGTGAACAGTCTTTACTAAAATTACTGGTTTAATCAAAATCGATGCACTACTCCTTCAAGTTTCCATAGAGTGTAAAGCGAAATTCAAACTCATCCCATCAACTAACTGTACCCCATGAACTGTAACAACCTGAAGTTTAAGAGTATTATTCAGGATACGGTTCCAAGATGGCCGCCTAGACAGACTCCTCTGTCCTAGTCTCTGCAAGACTGGAGCTTGAAGTGGTGGAGATTCTGTCTCCCAGCCAGCTTCTTGTCATCATCCTGCGGCTCATCATCCCCCACAGGAATTTCACCCACGGGTGTGTACACAGTGCCACCAGGCAGCAGCGATTGCCACGGACGGTGTGACTTCAGCGGCGAACACAGTGCAACACAGCACGGGGGCCCAGCCCAGGGCTCCAGCCCGGGATTCGCCCCGGGCAAGCGGGGCCTGCTTCTATACAGAGTTCCTGGATCCAGCGCCCACCCAGCCACGCAGGACCCCTAGCAGTTGCTCCTGTGCGCAAACATCCCCCGTGCGGGATCCCCGGCTGCTGTTCTTTGTGGATCTCCAACTAACACTGTGGAACTTCCTGCACCAGGGAACTACAGACAGCATCTCGGGACAAACTTAGAAATCAGCACAGCACACCGTGAAACAGCGTCTTCACCAGCGGCTGAAGCAGTCGGCTCCCTGGTGGGACCCACAACCAGGACATCCTCCACCCAGCAGGGAAAGTCCAGTGAGCAACGGACAAGGCCACCTAGGGGAGGTGAACGGAAGCATACCTGTTTATTTACATTGAGACTTTTTTTTTCTTTTTTATTCTTATATTTTATTTTATCCTTTATCTTTTTCTCCTAGATTCCTCTTGTTTAAGCTTTTTGTCTTATTTCTCTGCTCTTTTCTTCTCTCCTTTCTTTCTTTTTCCTTTCCTCTTTTCTCTCTCGCTCTTTTCCTACCCTCCAATCCCCAATAGTTGTGAAACCAAGTATCTGTTATACAGTAAGATATAGTAGATTGGG
Source organism: Xerus rutilus (assembly GCA_028644305.1). Classification (NCBI taxonomy): domain Eukaryota; kingdom Metazoa; phylum Chordata; class Mammalia; order Rodentia; family Sciuridae; genus Xerus; species Xerus rutilus. The sequence goes on along the minus strand of CM053400.1, from coordinate 44,260,219 downwards.
ATCTCTGAACTGTATACTAGAATGGTATTATATAGTCTTGTAACTCCTACTTGCATAGGTTTTATTTTTCTTACTCCCATGTCTCCTCACTAGCTTCACGCTCTTTTCTTCCTCCTTACTGGTATTCCCCAACTCTCTGTCGCTCTTTCTAGTAATAACCAACTTATCTTAGATTCCTTTTTCATGCTTTCTAATATCTAATAAACATATCCTCACTTCCTACTACCCCAACATTATATCCTACAGCTCACCCTCAAGTTTCCCTAGCCCACCAACAGAAACTATAGACCCTTGTGCAAACCTATTGTTTTCATGATAGATGTTAAAGGAACTCATAATTGTTGTATATTGTGACTAAACTGTAAATGTATTTGGGAGCTTTTAGGAGCTACTTGGTTTGAAACTATATATTGTTTGTATTGAGATCAATCAATATTTGTCCCCTCTTCAAAAGAGAGGTATTGAAACCCTGCAGGGAAAATATAATAGGGGTAAAAACTGTAACACCTTGGATCAGCAGAGATAGAAGGAAAGACACACAAACATAATGAAAAAACAAGGGAAGAAAGTGCCTCAAACAAACCAAGATACTATGCTATTAGAATCCATGGTCAGTACAGCAGAAGAAATGACAGAACAGGAGTTCAGGATGTACATAATTAAAATGTTCTGTGGCTTAAAGAATGATATAAGAGAGCAAGCCCAGTCAGCAAAAGATCATTTTGATAAAGGGATACATAGGCAAATACGGAAAGTAAAAGATTACTTCAATAAGGAGATAGAGATTCTGAAAAGGAACCAGACAGAAATCCTTGAAATGAAAGAAACAATAAACCAAATTAAAAACTCAATAGAAAGCATCACCAACAGGTTAGACCACTTGGAAGACAGAACCTCAGATACGGAAAATATTTAACCTTGAGAATAGAGTTGACCACACAGTGAAGATGGTAAGAAACCATGAACAGAACATACAAGAACTATGGGATAACATTAAAAGACCAAACTTGAGAATTTTTGGGATAGAGGAAGGCATGGAATTCCAA
>CM053400.1:44246121-44258673 GCA_028644305.1 Xerus rutilus | reverse complement strand
ATGCTGATACATAAGGGGGGTGGGAATGGGGAACATAGGAGAAATGGAGGAACTCTGGATGCGGCAGAGGGGAGGTGGGGGGAGGGAAAGGGGAATGGCTGTAGTAAAGATGGTTGAATGAGATGGTCATCACTACCCTTGGTGCATGTATGAAGACACAAATGGTGTGACTCTATCTGGTTGGCAAACACAGAAATGGAAAAATTGAGCTCTATATATGTACTATGACTTGAAATGCATTTAAATAAATTTTAAAAAATAAAAATAAAAAAGAAAGAGTATTATTCAAGACTCTTTGGGAAAAGATGGATGAAGCATATCTCAAAGTATCTTATGCAAAAGGGAAAGTCGTTGCTTCTGTGTCTGAGAATTCTGGAATCCAGGCTTTTTAATTTACTTTCCATCATACCACTGGCTCCATTTTTGGTTGTGCTTTCCTCTGTGGATTGATTTCCTCCTCTTCTCTGTGGAAAAAAAAAGGCAGAATGTATTGACACAGATACTTGCCAACAACTTCAACACCTATCCTCGTAGTCTGGTAACCCCAACAGATCAAAGACCTCTTTCTCCTCCACCATCTGCATGATGGTCTTGGGTAAGAACTCTGTTTGACCTACTTAGCCCATAGAATGTGATCAGTTAAATGAAGAAGCAGGATGAAAGTGACACTTTGACTGACAGCCACCTCTAAGATTCCTTGGAATGAAAAAAGAGGTTTCCAAAGAAAAGGCTCTAATCACAGAAAGGCAGAATGGTAAAGGGTATTAAGTAGACTAAGCTCTACTTGGTACTGTGAGTACTATGTTCACTATGATCTTTTTCAGAAATAAATTTTAAACTTTAATTTTTATTCTATTCTTTTTCATTATTCAGTCAAAAAAAGTTTACAACCCTTACTCTAAGCTAAACAACTGTCCCAGGTATTTAAAAACACAGAAGAAAAGAAAAAGTTATTGAATAGCACGGATAGCATTGTATTAATTTTTCCTATGGCTATTGCAACAAATTAACACACTCTTGGTGGTCTAAGACCGAACTCTTACAGTTTTAGAAGCTAGATGTGTGAAACAATCTCATGGGGCTACAGTTGAAGAGTCAGCAGGCTGGTTCCTTCTGAAGTCTCCAGAGGAGTCAGCGCCCTTGCCTTTTGTAGCTTCTAGAGGGCACTTGCATTCCACACTCAGGAACCCTTCCTCATACCACTGTGACCATCACCCCATTTTTAATTCCTCTTCTGTAAACTAATCTCCCTCTGACTCCTATATAAACCCAAATTAAATAATCCAAGAGAATCTTCCCATCTTAAAATCCTTATCTTAAGCACATCTGCAAATTTCCTCTTACCACAGAGGACAACGTTCATAGGTCCTGGAAGTTAGAAAACAGACATCTGGGGGGATCTTTATTCAGCTTCCCATAAACATAATCCAGAAAGGTGCAACAATCAAGTCAAATAAATAGCCACACTTTCAGGCAAAACAAGACATATTTCCTGAGAGAGGAAACCAGGGATTATATATAGAACAATGAAACCCCTTTCAGCTTCTAGAATTCCATTTGCTTCTTGATAGACAGTGATAACAGCAAACGCTGATATTCCTCATTCTGGATCAAGCATTGTTCTAAGTGTCTTGCTTACATAATTCAATCTCCACAATAAATAACTCTCATTGTACAGAAGAGGAAACTAAGGCATAAAGATGCTAAGTGACTTTCCCAAGATCACATTGAAACAGTAGAGCTAGGATTTGAACTCAAGGTATTTGATTCCCAAGTGCATACTCTTGGTCATTTGAAATGTTAAAACAGGCTGAAACAATGAGGAAATGGAAAGGCATTGAGGACAGAGGGGACAGGATGAATGAAAGCACACAGACAGGGAAATGAAAGGCAGATTCAGGTCAGTGAGTAGACCAGGAATGGTGTAGCATGGTTAGTCTAGGAGAAATAGTGGGAGATCGAGTAAGAGATGTAGCTTGAGGTCAGAGTGTGGAAGACCTTGAAACCATGGACATCTTCCAGGATTCATGAAACATTCAAGAAAAGGAAGTTCCCTGTCACAGCAGGGCCTTGAGAAGACTGATCTGGCAGTCTTGTGAAAGCTGGGAGGGAGGAATGAGAGGGGAGCTGCCCTCTATCTGCTACCATTAAACTTTGTATATCATAGAATGTGCCTGTGTCTCTCGCCTTCAAGAGAGCGAGTCTCTGGAGGGAAGCTTAGTGTGTCATCCATCTCTGACTGCATATGCCAGTAGAAGATAAACAACAAAATACAGCACAGACAAAGGGCGGAAAGGAGGGGACATGGATGGCGGAGTTGAAGCAAATAATACTACTATTTGGAATCAATTTAAAGAAACTTTATTCACATTTGATGAAGTCTTTTTTTTAATTAAAAAAAAATTTTTAGTTGTTGATGGACCTTTATTTTATTTATTTATTTATTTATTTATATGCAGTGCTGAAAATTGAACCCAGTGCCTCACACATGCTAGGCAAGCACTCTACCACTGAGTCACAACCCCAGCCCACGAAGTCTTTTAACATAAGAAAAAGTGCAGAAATTTGTGATATGGAGATCTACCTTGAAATCTTGGCTTTGTCACTTGCCTTTGTGGTGTCTTGGGTCATTTCTCAATATTTTACTCTTTAAAATAGAAATAAAATTAATTTATTGATAATTGTTAACTTATAAGGTAATAGTTATAAGGGATCTAGTGTATGAATAGTACTCAACATTATTATTATCATTATATTCTTACTTATTGTCACCAATTCACATTAGGTCCATGTTATTAGTTTGCCTTGCTTTACTAATGCGGAAACTTAACATCAAGGAAAAAAAGAAATTTACCCAAACCCGTTTAGTGGAGAAGCATGGATTAGAAGAACCTAAAGTTTAAGAATTCCACCTATGCAAATTTCAGAACAGACAATGAAATCTACGGGAAAGGGAGGAAAAGGGTGCCCACAGGTGAACTAGATGGGCTTCTAGAAACGCTCAGAGACCTTTGAAGAAGCGCGAGTGCACAAGTGGCCTGGGCTCTGCACCGGCCAGCGCCACGCCCCTGAGCACCTTCTCCGACTAGGGCCAGAGGTCCCCGCCTGGCGACAGCCTTCTGCGTCCTTGACTACGAGGGCGGGAGCAGCCTCCGCCCACAAGCCGGGCGCTGTGATTGGCGGGATCCCTGGGCTCCAATCCCCACCGGGTTCAGGTCCCTGGGCCTCGGCCTGCGGCATCTATCTGGAGAAGACCACGGCGCGCCTCTAAGCTACCTGGGTGGGCAAACGCTACATCGGGTGAGGCTGCCCTTTTGTTCTCTCCTGGAAAAAGGTGTCAGGGCTGACGTTCCACTGCGGCGCGCGGAGGGGACTTGATATTCACAAGCTCTGGGCTTGCAGTTTCTAGACAGCTTCAGAGAGGTCGTAGGTAGACTAGATGGGGCGGGGTTTGCAGATTTTAGGGCTTTCTACGCACTATGTGGAACTGGGGTCTTGGAAAGAACCCTCGTCTGGCTCTCAGACCAGAGTAAAGGAAAGACTTTTGACCCTACTCTATGTGACCGTGGTAAGATCGCAAACCCTCTCTGGGCTCGCTGCCCAATCCTTAAAGCTAGCATTTGGAGTAGAATGATTTTTACAGGCCTCTGGGATTCTGAAAGGTTCCATAAGAGAATGGTCAGCCCCAGGCTAAGTTTACACAATTTCTATCATTTCCCTGGTGTCGCACCTGTTTAAACACCTAGTGCTCATCTCCAGAAATAACTCAATGTCAGGTTCATTGAATTGTGGAAACGGAGGGTGACAACGAATTCCTCTTTCCTGTGCACAATGGTTCTCCAGGCACTGGGTCTCATTACATTCACCCTAAGTCCCTGAGAAAAGTGGAATTATCGCGATTTCACAAATGGGAAAATAGCATCAGAGTCTAATATAAATGGATGCTTTCTATGTCAGAATAAAGTCTCAGTTTCTTCTCTGACATCACAAGACTCGCATCTGATGGCCTATAGTGCAGGAAGGCAAAGTTACCTAATGACTCAGTAAGTCTGCTGAACAGACCTGTGGTCTAGTGAGAGTCCCAGCTCTGCTAATTACTGTTCTTGTGATGCTCAGTAAGTCACATAGCAACATATACCTATTCCCTCAAGTGTATAAAGCAAGACTTTTGATAGTAATAAAGAGGATCTGATACCTGTATTAGGAGTACTAAGTGAGATAATATAGGTGTGGGGTGGCAAAATTCCACCTCCATTCTCTTAGGGTCATGTCTGTGCCCAAGAATTAAATCTATTAACAGACAAAAAACAAATGAATTTATATAATACAAGTTTTATGTAGCATAGGAGCCCTCATAAAAAATAATGAAGGCACAAAAAGCAGTTAGACTCAGATCGTATAGTATGCATTTGACAAAGAATAAAATATTGTGATGAAGCAGCTAAATTATGTGAGGAGGCTTAAAAGATAAGAATTAGTTTAACAAGGTCTATATAGAATTCTTTTGGTCTCAACTTTCTTGTCTTTGAGGATAAGGATGTTGCAACTTTCACATGGGAATTTCATCTTCTGTTTTTAAGAAGCACCGGGTACCGGTCAGAGTGACTTTCTCCTTCTTTCTTTTATTCTTTTTTCAACTCTTGATTTTCAAGTGCCTCTAACTGAAGCAGTCAGTATGCCAGAGTGTTCTAATTCCTTCATAGGCAAAGCAGTGGGTCCTAGTGTTCTTGCTTTTGTTGCTTTTTTATTGAAAAGTATTCTGCAGTTGCTTAGTGAAAAATCAAAAGGAATGATTTATTTATTTTTCTGCCTCTAGAGATTTGAAGACGTTTGGGGAAGCATCATGTCTTCAGTTTGGAAGACTCCCCCTGGGTCAAATGCAATGCCTGATATCATTGTGAAAATCATTGGAAGCAAACACTTTCGATACCTTGCAGAGAAGCCAAAGATGTAAGTTTCCTGTTTTTAAAATATCTTTATTTCTTGGATGACAATGAAATTTTTTTAACCCAGAAATTTACATTTTAAAAATACCATCCATGGAAAATTAAGTCATTAAAATGTAGCAGTGGACGTAAAATGGTGTTGATAACTTCTATGTGCACTGCTTTCCTGATATTTTTCATCTTTATAATTCCCCATACTCCTTAATTATGTGGGTTGGCATTCCAAATAGATGGGAAATATGAGCATTACAAAATTTATAAATATTAATGGAGTATTGCTGCTTCTTCCCATCAGGTTTGTAATCTACCACATGTAGTAATTTGGGGATGAGAAGGGAAAAGAGGGCTATTAGTCAATTTGTTGTGAATTAAAGGAGTGGGATTAATAATGAATCACGAATTGTAAGGTTTTCACTTACTCTTATTCACACTGGATATTCTTCTAAGCAGCACTTCACAGAACAGAGATGGCATGCCTTTCTTCCCTTTTCATCACAGCCACATTCAAGTAAGAACACTGGTGTGTCTCAAGAATTCACTAGACATTTGGCACAGAAGGGTATAACTGGCTCTTCCATGCAGAGTTTGATGGTTCACAGAAGAAAAGCAAGTATTAGACCTGCCTTTCTTATAGAAGACACTCCATAAATAGCAACTAGTCAGCAAGTTGCTTTTTTCTCCTGGGATTGTTTCCTTAGCAATTTCCTCAATTTTAGAAACCTACAGAATAAATAAGCAAAAAAAGATATGGCATCATCAAACATAGGTACAGGGAGCAATGGTTGCTAAACATGACTCTCCTCAAAATTGCCTAGAGTCCTTAAAAATACACATTCAGGGTCCAAATTAAGACCAACCAAATCAGACCCTCTAAGTGCAGGTCACTGGGAGGACTGTTACAAAGGACAGGCTTCAGAAAGGCTTTTGGAAATCCATTTTGTTTTGCCTCTGTATCAATGGTATTGTCAGCCCAGAGAGATCCCAAAGTGAGTGCTGTTATCAGTGACTGTCAGCCCAGGAAATGTGCTAGATGGCACATGACTAAGGCAGCACATCCAGCACATCCTGCAGAACTTAGTGGTGTGAGTTTAAATCCTAGTTCTGGCTGGGCATGGTGGTATGCACACCTGTAATCCCAGCATCATGGGAAACTGAGGCAAGAGGATTGAGAGTTCAAAGCCAGTCTCAGAAAATTATTCAGGCCCACAGCAACTTAGCAAGACACTGTCTCTAAGTAAAATATAAAAAAGGGCTGGGGATATGCCTCAGTGGTTGAGCAAATCTAGGTTCAATGCCTGACACCAAATAAATAAATCTCGGTTCTGTTCCTTCCTGGCCTTTTGACATTGGGAAAGTGGTTAACATCCCTGACCTCCGATTCTACATTTATAGAGATTAAACAACACTTGGTTAGTAAGGTTGTTGGGAGAGTTAAATGAGAAAAAGTATGCAGAGCACCTTTCCAGTGTGTATGATGATCTGCATGCTTAAAACAATGGTTCTGCTATTATCACTGAAGTATGTCCTTTTATGAATATTTAAATGATTAATGAAAAAATCAAATCCTTTTCTATGAAATGCTTGTCATTGTTTTTATATTCTATGCCCAGCAGGCAGATTATCTGTTTTGTAGATGAGGAAGCTAAGGCACTATGACAAGATAAGTGATCATTTCAAGATCTCTCGATAATTTTCTGTCACTGTCAAGTAAGGAGAATTAGACACGTGGCTCAGATCTCCTACCCCAAAGACTACATGATCACTCTCCCCATTCTTTTGCTTCTTGAGGTTGTTTGTTTAGCCTCATTCTATTCAAAACAACCTACTTTTCCAGGTACATGAAGTATAATATGTTTCTAAAAGGAAAGGAAGAACCTTTATCCTTTTATAACTGGGGAAAATTCCCTGGGTCACATTAAAAAGGTACACCACCTTTAATTTTAAACTCCAGGAACCAGAAAATAGATAAATTGTGAAAAAAGATTTATCTCTTCTATGACTCTCTAAAATACAGCATTGTTTTTATGTAGACAGGTGCTTTATGTTTTCTGTGAACTTGATGTTATTGCTAGGATGACATTGGACTATTAACATGCTTTGCTAAAGTAACTGTGTATGGTTGAAAACTAAACAACTGTGAAAGGTTTTTTGTTGCTGAGGTAAGGAGAAACCGACCTCTAAAATGTCATGCATGTCCTAGAGTTCGTCTCCTTTAAAGTGTCTACTCTCAAACCAGAGCCTGAAGAGAGTCTGGGTTGAAATAGTTGAACCCATTAGCAAAAGTCTACCACCAAAGCTGGTGGGGGGAGTCTCCAAAAGGATGATCTGAATTAAAAGAAAATCACAATATAGTAATGGATAGAAAATAAATCTTCTGGTGTAGTGACTTAGATTTCCTATAGGACAGTATTGAAGATGGAATAATATGTCAGACCTGAAGATTTGGGCAGCATATGAGCAAAGGTTGCTGTAACAAGCTACCAAAAACTGGGTGTCTTAGGACAACAGCAGTTTATTATCTCACAGTTCAGGAAGTTTGAGGTCCAAAGCTAAGATGTCTGTAGATCTGCACTCCCTCTAAAGGTGCTAGGAAGGAACTTCTCTGTCTCAGGCCTCTCTCCTTGCTTCCGGTAGTTCTCTGGCTTGTAGCATCATAACTCTAAGCTTTAGGGTTTTTTTCCCTGTCTCCACTCTCTCCACTTTATGAGGACACCCATCAATTGAATTAGGAGCTCACCCCACTCCAGTGGGACCTCATCTTAATTCATTACATCTGTAATAAGCTTATTTCCAAACAAGGTCATCATTTGAGGTGTGGGGATTAGGATTTACACATAGGGGTCTTGGTGGAGACGATTCAATCTTAACAACCAACCTCCTGTTTTACGGATGAGCTGAGACAGCAGAGATCAGTGGGCTTAAAGCAAACTGGAAGTTGCAAACCAGTTACTAAGAACTGAGACTGAAAAGAAGCACTCTCTCTCTCCTTCCTAGGATTAGCTTGTACAATTGTTGACAGAAAGAAAAATACCCAGCACCTATTAGTATATCTTTCAACAGGAGATCACCTACAGATATAAAGGTGTGCATCAAGTGGCCTATATTTTGTGCCACCAACATTTGTCTTTTAGATCACTTCCAAAGGAGCTACTTGTTCTCAGTTCTGCTCTCTAAAGCCTTATTGTTCAATGTGTAGTTCATGGACCACTAACACCATCCTCAGTAGGGACCTTGTTACAAACAGAACCTCAGTCCCCTCTCCGGACACATTGGGTCAGAATTTGTCTTTTAGCCAAATGCCCAAGTGACCCCTATGCACATTCCAGTTTGAGAAGCCCAGTTTCAAGTATGGCCAGAATGAACTTTCTAAAATACAAATCTGATCATATAGTACCACCAGCAGCCCCAGATTTGCCTGCTGCATTTGTGGCTCCCATAACACTCCTGCAGTTCTTATATTTATTGATAACTTCCTATGCATCTTTTTCTCCCTCTTTTAACTGTGAATTCTGTATGCACAACTATATCCTCAGCACAAAGGACAAAGTCTTGTGCATGTGGAAAGCCTATTGAATGACTTAGAGCAAAAAAACTAAAGATCTAGAAAGACAATACTTGGTTGCTTTAAATAAATCCAAGTCTAAAGACCCATGCTGTTAAAATAAGCATGCAGATGTTCCTCTGGAACCTTGATGAGTGAACTTTGATAGTGCATCCAAAGGAAGATAGGCCAGGTGACAGCAGACACATTGTTTTTTCATTTCCAAAAAGGAAATAAGAGTGGGAAATAAAAATCACAGAGCCAGAGGCTTGTAGTCCATCTCTGGCAAATTGTAGGCCCAAGAATTAAATATAGCATTAATTTGGAAAACAAAACATGAAAGTGATGATCTCCAAGAGTTGGTATATGTTAAATGAAAACACACTCATCCCATTCTCTTTATTGATGAGATCACTGCAGCCCAAATGAAGGAAATGATATAGTATTTGTCCATTTCAACAAGTCATTAAGCACTTCTTTCTCATAAAGTCCTGAGACAAGACAGAAAGTGGTACATTGTACACTATTGAGGTAGATGACATCCTGTAGTAGTCCATTTTCTGTTTCTACTCAACACAATTCCACAGACTAAATAAGTTATAAATAAAATACATTTATTTTGGTCTATAGTTCTGGAGGTCCATGTTTGAAGAGACATATCTGTTGATGGGCTTCTGGCTGGCAGAGCTTAGAGATGGAGGAGAGCTTCATATAGCAGAGACAAGAAGTGTGTGTGTGTGTGTGTGGTGTGTCCCTCTTCTTATAAATTCACCAGCATGCAATGGTGGGGCTGCACCTGGTGACATTCTCTAAGCCTAATCACTTCCCAATGGCGCCATCTCTAAGCACCATAGTTAGATTAAGTTTCCATCCTTTTAATACCTCCCAATGGGGACTTAAACTCTCACATGAGTTTTGGAGGGAGAAAATCATATTAAAAGCCATAGGATATACCAATGTGGTGGTGATTAAAACAATTGTTATAAACACAACCAGCTGGAGGTGGAAAGGATTTGTTTGTGACTGTGTTCTTATTCAACAACTTTTGAATTCACAATGAAAAGAAGACAGATAAATGATTATAAACACCAAGAAGTCTTAGCGGGAACATAGGCTAAAGCTAACAAGATCAAATCCACAGAAACATATGCAAACTTTGTCTTTAGATAAGTGGACATGTTTGTGATTATGTGGAATAAATGTCTGTTTTGTCTGTGTTTGAGCTTGGCATGTACTGGGCATATCCAGCCAGAGAGATGTGAGGCCCACTGCACTCAGTATTCTGGAGTTCTGCTCTTCATTCTTCATGCCATAGTGTAAGAGGGACCCTGGCACATTAAAGGTGGGGATAGCCAAGGACATGATGAACGATCCATTGTGGGAGACCCAGGATGTGAAATGTGTCCCAAGGAAACATTTAGTAAATCTAAGGACTGACTTGTTGAAGAGGCCTGGGTCCATTTCAAGGAACCCCTGTGAGAAGCTTCCAGTGAATAAAGTTGATCTCTGAAGGTCCATCCAATGCTGAGAGTCAGTGACCAAAGCACTTTCCTATTTCACAGACACGTTGCTGTGATATAACATTATTAAGCACAGAGGAAGTTTGCAGCAACCTTTTTTTATATATATATTTTTTAGTTGTTGATAGACCTTTATTTTATTCATTTGTTTATATGTGGTGCTGCGAATCGAACCCAGTGCCTCACACATGCTAGGCAAGTGCTCTACCACTGATCCACAACCCCAGCCAGCAGCAAATTTTTATGGGGAAAGGACAGTAAATACTTGTCATAATTTGCATTGATATTTTAGCCAAGAGATGTACACGTCCAATATTTTCTTATGTGACTTTCCTGGAGCCCACATTGTGGCATTTTTTTAATCCCCCAAAGTCATTCATAATAATACATTCTTTGTCTCTCTTCTTAAATGTTTCTAACTGAAACATTTCTAATTGTTATTGCTAGCAGTTTTAGAAGTAAATGCATATATGAAGTTCTTCCCACAAATATGAATGAGCACCTACTGAGTTCTAAACCTTGGGGGTACAGCAGTATATCTAAAATTATAATGGTTGGAGACACAAAACACACACATAAATAATGCAATGAAGAAAAAGAGAAAGGGATTGTAGGGATATATGATCATGAAGGATATTTTTGGAAGGCCTCTCTGAGCAGATGACATTTGAACTGAAACTGTGGAGATAAGCAGCCAGAATTATCCATGAGAATTGTCAGTGAGCTGGTTAAGATTGGCTCAGCCTGCATCTCAGTGAGCAGGGCTCAGCTTGATTCCAGTGTTCCCTAAAACTAGTAGTTTCTTTTCCCCTCCTGTTTCAGAAGAAGAGGCTATAGCTTTCCACAGGCCATAAGTTTGCCAGATATTGGGCATGTGGTTTTTCCACCAATTGCTAAAAATAGTACCTAAGTTGACTGCATAGAGCCCAAGCAATTTTTTTTTTAATTCAGATCTCCTTATGTTCTCCTTATGAAAAGTATGAAGTCAGTCAGAGAGGCCAGCAGGGCGAGCCTTCTGGCTGTGTGCCTTCATAGGAGCTATGGGTTTCATTCTACCTATGATGGGAAATCATTAGAAAATTGAGAGCAGGGGAGAACTCATGATGTTTCTACTTTCTAAAGGATGTTTCTACCTGCTAAGTGGTAGATAAGCAGGTAGTAAAAAGAGAGACCATTTAGGGTTCTGTTATGGTAATCCAGGCAAGAGATGGCACCAGTGACGAATTACAGTCCATAAATAAACTCTGAATAAACTTTGTGGTTTAAAAATTTAAGAGCAGTGTATGCTGGATACATGTGTTGAAATTTTGCATCATACCTCATTAAGAGGTACAATTGTTACACGTTAATAAAATATTAATTCAAAAAATAATAAAAATTCAAGAATCCTACTTATTTATTTTAAAGAAACAAGTAGAATACTGTGTCTTTGTTTATTGCTTTTCTCACTATAGGATCTATATACCTTAATAACCATGAACTCAGTCTCTCCTTAAAACTGAACAATATCAGACACTATTATTTCCATTTTCAGTCATTCAAAATGATGAAATAATATACTAAAATTATGTTTCTCTTCAAACCTTCCACTGCATGAAACAAGTTCTTCATTGACTTTTGTTTTTCGTTTTTGCTTGTTTTTGTGTTTATTCTAGGCACTGTGACAAGTTTTAGGAAGAGATGATCATTTAGGGTCCTATTATGGTAAAGATAGTGTTATTTTGCATATCAGCCTGTAGTGTAAGACTTAGGCATAGGTCCTTAAGAGTTCATGGAATTATGTGGGTGAATGCCAAAACAGGTGACTACTGACCCCCAATCTGAGACTATGAGAGAAAAGTTGTTATTTTACCATTTTAATTCTATCTTTTAAAGAATATAATTAAAAAAATCAAAGTCAAAAGCAAAACACTATTTACAACATATATGATGAAAAAAATAACCCTCTTGAGCTCCCACAAATAACAGGAAAAAGATGAGCAGTCCAAACCTTGGCAATAGAACTATACAGAAATTCATAAAGAAATAAAATGAGTTAAGAGATTCAGAGGGAAATTCATATCACATGGTAATAAAATCAATTTAAACAACAAGATGTCAACAAGAGTTTAGAGAAAAAAATACTCACATGCTACTGGACCTTTTCAAGTATATTTATCAAAAGCCTTAAAAGTATATGTACTTTGGCATAACATCTCTCTATATATTCAGTTCTGTAGAAGTAATTGTGAATAGATGTAATGGTTTAGTTTCAAAGATTTGTATAAGAATGTATAAGTTAGAATGTATAATTAGAAATCCAAATTAGGATGATCAAAGGAAGGTTTGGTTAAGAAGGGACTAATTAAGCCGGGCGCGGTGGCTCAAGCCTGTAATCCCAGCACTTAGGGAGGCTGAGACAGGAGAATCGCGAGTTCAAAGCCAGCCTCAGCAATGGCGAGGCACTAAGCAACTCAGTGAGACCCTGTCTCTACATAAAACACAAAATAGGGCTGGGGATGTGGCTCAGTGGTCGAGTACCCCTGAGTTCAATCCCCAGTACCAA
>CM053400.1:44197815-44246021 GCA_028644305.1 Xerus rutilus | reverse complement strand
CATACTATAGTGATGCAGCCACATCAATATTTATAGTAGTTCAACTCAATAGCTAAGCTATGGAATCAACCTATGTGTCCTTCAACACATGAATAGATAAAGAAAATATAGTGTATATATGCACAATGGAATAGTACTCAGCCATAAAAAAGAATGGCTTTATGAATTTTGCAGGTCAATGGATGGATCTGGAGACTATCAGCTAAGTGAAATAATCCAATCCCAAAAAACTACAGGCCAAATGTTCTCTCTGATATGTGGATACTAACATACAATAAGAGGTGGGAACTGGGGAGAATAGAAGTTCATTAGACAAAGGAGAATGAAGGAAAGAGAGGGAGAATGAGAATAGGAAAGAAAGAATGAATTGAACATAAATTTCCTATATTCATACATGAATACATGGCCAATGAAACTGCATATCATGTACAACTATAAGAATTGTATCCTAATTAGAATAAGTAATATTCCATGTATGTATAATGTGTCACAATACACTCTACTGTCATGTATATCTAAAAAGAACAAATTAGAAAATAAAAATAAAAATAATTGAGTCATGATCTAGTATCTGCAAGATTGGTACCTGCACTGGATCTGAAAAGATAATTGGAGGAGAATGTTACTAAAACTAAACGGAGGAAGCATTCTGTAGCTCAGGACACCTTTAGAAAAGTCGTGGCCTTTGGTCAGGAGACGTATGTAACCTGAGTCAGTTCTGCAGGGAGGGAACCAACTTCTGTCAGGCCTATCCATTGGCTCAAACCAACCAGAATCAGAGGACATGGCAACTATTGAGAAAGTCTATGCCAGTCTCTGAGATGGAGAAGGATGTCAAGGATCTTAGAGCAAAAAGAACAAATTTCACAGAGCAGCAAAGTTTAAATGAATCAAAATTTGGCAACAAAGTTAATCTTCAACACATAGGATATAATGAAATACTATATAAATGTTTAAAATGTTACAGTGACATAAGAATCAATGTCTAAATGGTATCCCCATAATATTTTCAACTGGATTTTTTTAAGATCACAAAGCTATATAGTTTTCCTTTGGTTTACAAGTAAAACAAAAGTTTCTGTGCATGTATATGAAAACTTTGTATAGATAGTATAATACCTTGCCATATTCAGGTTAGCCAGCTAAAATTTGGAGATAACAGGTTTATATTTGTATGTATACTTTAAAATCCATGATTTCTATATACATCCCTGACTTAGTTCATCCAATTAGACAAAATAACATAGTAGTAAATACTGTTCCCATTCCCAAAGAGGATGTGGATGCACTCAAGGGCCAGAACAGAAACAGAAATTTTATGCTACATCTTGAGTTGGTTAGAAGAACTGACTTAGAAACTGTGCTCTAAAGCATAGAGATAATTGTTGAAGAGGCCATGCAGTGGCACAATTATTTTGTCTACACTTGATAAAGCCAAACAGGAGAGGATTCCAGGGCAAAGGACATTGAATTTTAAGCTGGTAGTGATTTTAAGCTTGTAGTGATTGGTTCAAAGATTTAGAAGCTATGCAGTCTGAAGCTACTGAGAATAATCCACCTGGATACATCATGATACAACAATGTTTGGGGCGGGGAGGGGGGTCCTTGTAAAATTAAGGAATCCTGATTTACAAGAGCTGATTTTAATGCTAATTAATGATCTTTGTTTTATTAAAGTGGGAAATTTCTAGAATTTGTATTTACTATGATGAGATGTATCAAAGTTGCCAGATGGAATTCATTAACTCCTTTTTTTTATCTATTTAAATAGACTTTCCTGAGTTCCTGTGTACTATGACACTTTGTTCTTTTGAACTTTAGATTTGCCTGTGAGTAAATAGTTTTACAAGTGCAGAGGAAAGAGCATCTCTTTTGTACCTGAGTGATGAGAGAGGTATTTATAATGGTAAAGAGATTTATCTTGTGACTAACACAAAACTGCTCAATATTTCATCCATCTTATCTTGATAAGAATTATTTTTCTCATTTCAAAGATGAGACCCTGAAATTCAGAAATGTGAAATAACTTGCCAAAAGTCACACAATTATGTTTGGGGCTGGGATTCAAACTCAGGTCTTTGGGATATAAATTCCATGGCCTTACCTATTATTATACTATACTACTTGACATTATGAGTAAATTTAGCAATATTTTAGAAAAGGCCTTTATTTTGTTCTCTATCCTATTGTTTCTCAAACTTTGATGTACATAGGAATCATCTGAGATGTTTTCTAAAAATATAAATTTTCTTGTCCTATTTCAGAAGCTCCATTTTCATAGGTTCACAATGATGCATTATCTCTTTTATCATCCACCTACCCACATGATTATGGAAGGGCAGTCTGGGGCTTACAGGTCAGGAATTATTGCCTTTTTCTCTAAGAGAAAGTTCATCCTCCTATCTGGAATAGTTCTCCGTCCCTTATGCTCTTTCAGAGACTATTCCATATGTCATTTCCTTCATGGAGCCATTTCCATTTTCCTTAAGGAAATTTAGTTTGAACCTCCCCTATGGTTCCATGTCTCTTTTTATATAACTTATATTTTTTCTATGATCTCACTATATTATACATTTCTGTTAAAATGTCTGCTTCTGGGCTGGGATTGTAGCTCAGCGGTAGAGCACTTGCCTCGCATGCATGAGGCCCTGGGTTCGATCCTCGGCACCACATACAAAACAATAAAATAAAGACATTGTGTTCATCAACAACTAAAAAAAATTAAAAAAAAAAAACCTTTAAAAAAAAAGTCTGCTTCTCCATTTGACTATGAGAAATTTGAAGTCAATACATTATAAATCTGATGGATAGATTGGATGCCGACCCAACATCTACTAAGGGTGTCATCCATAGTTAAAAGATGGATGTAAGCAAATGTCTGAGGTTCAAATGTATCTATCACTGAAATTCTGTGTATAAGTGAAGATAGGCTGCAGGAAAATAGATACTTTGAGGTAGGAATATTTATGAGTTAAAAGTAAATCATGTAAAAGAACAATTGCTATTTGACTTAGTTATTAATTTTGCAGCCATCACCCTAATTTGAGACATCATTTTTATTCTGTGAAATACTGAACTTGAAATGCCATGAAAAATAAACTTTGAATATTTTCATTACTGTGAGAATTTGTCTCAATGTTATGAAGAAAGAAATGAGCTACTCTGTGAATAACTTTGGGAATGTAATGAATTCCCTTTCTCAGAGAAGTTACAAACCAAGACTAAGTAGTCACTTAGGAGTTCTGCAGGGAGATGGACTAGTTGACTTTCTATGACATTTTTCATTAAATTGATTAAATTTTAAAAGAAAAAGATAATTTTAAAAACCCTATGTTTCATGCTGGATATTTTGTAAAATATGAATGTGAAACTGAGGATGAGGCCCAAGTCTTAGTTCTCTACTACCCAGCTTCTAGCCTTTGGACAATTTACTTAACCTCTTTGGTCATCCAATTTTCTCCCCTGTACAATTGTGATACTAACACCCACTTTGCAGATTACTAGGATAAAATGCAAGAATTATATAAATTTACATGTGATAGCTGACACATGCATTTAATACATGTCAACAAGTATAATCACAGTGATGAGTAAAAGACTTGCGGCAAAGTTCTGGAAGCTGAATTAATATATTTTAAGATGTGAGAAACATGCTAACCTGTCCAAACCCAAAGAATAAACCAAGAGACACAGGGATAACAAAAAGCAAGATTTACTTTAATGATGATCTTATAAGATCCATGTCTTGCAAAATCTGGTGTCTGGGGAGAATAGACACACCCAGATTGGGTACAACGAGCATTTTATCCCCTAAAGCGTAAGTTCCCTCCTCAATTTTCTCCTTGTCTGAGTACTATGGGGTATACAGTCTTCCCCACCACCACCTAGGTTTTACTGTCTCCTATTGGGTTATTTAAAGAAATATACCTGTAGTTGTCCCCACCTTCCTTTGTTCCTTTATTGTGACAGGAAAGTCCCCATGGACTGAGCTCATAGTTTAGCTCTGTTGGTCAAGTTAGACCCCTCTCTTCTCACCTCCTATTTGTCAAGGGACTGTGAGTTTTTACACTCTGGAATTAATTGCTTGTACACTTTTCATTCTGTTCTGCTCTCTAGCAGTCTTTCTTATATCCTAAGTCATTTTACAATTAAAGCTAAATATTGTATTTCAAATCGGACTACCAGACTTTCTATTTTTCACAAAGATCTTTCTGAAGACCAAATTTCTATGATAATGATGCATTATATAGCTCCATGGCACAAAAAGGAAAAAAATAAAAACTTGTTCTTATTCATTTGCTACATACATTAGGCACAGCCTTCAAGTTTCAACTCCCCTGTGGAGTTTGGTAATATTTTCAGCTGTTCTCCCTTCCCTTTCCTATTTTTTATTGTCGTTAAAAGAGAGTGGGGAGGGGGCAGTCTGGTTGTGTTGATGATCACTTACGACTTCTAAATAAGAGCATGCTTTCATTTACTGAAATTAGATCCCCATTCGCTGCACTGGCACTCTCTAGCTGTCTACTCCAGAGAGTTTAGGGCCTGTTCTTTGGCACACAGTTGGAAATTGGGGGCATTGAGTGGCTGCCAAGGCTGGCAGACCTTTAAGATGGCATCTGGTGACCTTTTGCTGAGCCCCCTGGGTCCTTCATTTGAGATTTTATGTTCCCTGCAGGGGTGTGATCCAAATCAAATGTGAGATCTGGTGAGGTGGAGTTACACAGGGAGTAAGGCCAACGGGGATCCCTACATTGCCTTGGGCAGAAGAGGCTACCACAGGCCCTTACAGTCTTCTTTCTAACCCTGAGACCCTGAGCTCTGGTAGAAGGTGGCACTAAAGGGCTGCTTTGCAGCGAGAACCCAGTGTGAGAGAGGGAGCAACGGAACTGTTTTCTCCTCATTTATTTATCATTCGGCAACAGCGCAGCGATCCTTCCTAATTGCCCTAGTTCTGGATGACACTAAACTCTTCAGGCACCTTCCGGCGCAGGCGGGGAGGTCGGAAGTACACATGCAGAAGCTAGCTGTGTCGCGCTTCCAAGAATCATCCATGGCATTCTTTCCCTTTCTTTTGAAATGGCAAATTTCTATTTTCAGTAATGTAGGTAGCTAGCGCACAAGCCTGGAGGAAAGAACTGTGAGTTCGTGAACAACATAACAACAAATGTGTGCTGCGGGATTGTTTGTGCTAACCACAGGCACAGGCTGTTTCTCAGCGACAGTCATTTTCATGTTAATTTTTAAAGTGCTATGTATTTTTTTTTTAAACAGCTTTTACTGGAAACAAATTTTACAGGTTATTTTTGGTTTTACATCTACTGTGGCTGTTTTCAAAGAGAGGAAGATACATTTCAGAATTTCTCAGGCCATTCTGTCCTGAGACTGCCCAGAAAAGGGTTTTGAGGGTAATTGAAGCAAACATAACATATAGCCCTTTCTTCTATCCAACAGAGAGTTTCTCTGCTCCACAACTATTTTTACCTTCAAAATTTGCACTTGCTGCTTTGGTTGCCTGCTCCTCTGCTTTCTGCTCCTCACATAATCCCAAACTTCCATGGACTTTCTCCATACTCTATTGGCAATAGGATCTGAGTTTGCAGGCAACCGAGTAGACTTGGGTTTAAAACCTAGGCCCACTACTGAAAAGCTATGTAGAACTGAACAAGTCATATAAACTTTCTGAACCTTGATTTCTTCATCTTAAAATAAGAATAATATAAATACTTGCCTATGGAGTTGATAAATAAACTCAGGTGTATACATGGCCATAGTGTGGCTATCATATAGTTAAATGCTCAATAGTACAATTTATTTTTGTAATCATTGCAGACCATAGTTATTTCTCTTTGTGATGATCTTTGAATAGTACTGATTCTTTATAATATTTTCTTGGCATTTATTTACATGCTAACTAAGTATGTTTCATATTATTTATGTAAATTTCATACCAACCTCCTTTAACACTTTACAGAAATATATCTATGTTTGCATAAAAGTACACATGTCAAAGCCAACCACACACTGATACCAGCCACACAGATATGATGTACCCGTGCAAGAAACACCCAGATCAGGAAAGAATAGACCAGTATCCCAGAAGACCCCTACACTTACTTCTGTACTCTATACCTTACAAAGACAACCACCATCCTGTCTTCTAGAATCATTTATATCAATTGTTGACTTAATTGTTTGTGTTATTTTTGTGCAGCCAAATGAAATGTAAGTTTGTTGATGTCATGGAACTAAAATCTCTTCTCACATCTCAATAATTGTATGTCAAATTAATATGTACTTCTTGTAATCTTCCCATCTTGTACTGTTGTCCTTCCTTTGAACTTGTCTGGGAAAGTGTAGGTGAGCTTCATGAAGACTCGTGCTCAATCTGAAGGAGAGTGTTGTTTTATGTCATGCCTTGCGTGGGTCTGCTGACCAGCTGGGGTCCCTGGGGGATGAAAGTAAAAGGTCCTCAGGAAGGACAAAACGGGATCCTGCAGGACAAGGTATGGGGTGGACAGTTGCAGAGTCACTTTACTCAGACTCTGGGAGCTGGTAAGACTGCTCTGCCGGAGCGAGATGCAGAACCCATTTATTCCAGGAAGTGTAACAGCTTATGAACCATCCTTGGACAAATCATGGCCCGAGGTTACAACCAATGGGGCACCGCTCTGTGTCAGGTGCTCCGCAGTCCATCAGCATAGAGTGGGGAAAAAGGGAGGGGAGGGGTTGAAGGCATGGGGAGTGCTCCTACAGGAGAGTATCCAGCCATCCAACTGATGCTACAGAATCTGTAGTCTCCAACTTAACTGGGCCCTGTCTTATTTTACTGATCATCTCTCTCTTCCACTCTTCAAACCATCTGTCTTTCATTCTGACTTCCTACCTCACTACTTTCCCCATGAGACCTAACTGGTAACTGTCTCTGTTATCAGGAAAAACAAAAAAAAACAAAACTCAAGATGTCAGCAATCTCACCAACTTTTTTTTTTTTTTAACCAAACACAAACATTTGCTTAGAAACACCCATTTCACTAACACCTTTCCCTGAGGTTCCCTTCCTGCCTCTTTCCTCTCAGTGACATCCCATCTCCATTCCTCAGGGATCATAGCATTTCATCAATGACATCTTCTTCTTTCTCCAGTTCCACTGGCTCTTCACCATTGGCACTTCAGTGTGCCCAAGTCCCTGCCATCTTTAAACATGACCGTTAACAAAGCCCCATCTGAAACCCACATTCCACACCTACTCCCACCCTATCTCTCCCCTCTTACAGTCAAAATCTTCACCAAGGTCTTTATAGCTCCTATGTACAGTTTACTCCCCCTTTTCTTCAACCACTTCAATCTAGTGTCCACCTCTGTTATCTCATTGGATACCCCCCCCAACATCCTTACAGCTAAATCGTACAGATCTTTTTCAGAACTTACCTTTCTCAGCAGTGTTTGAAACTGTTTTCTCTTCCCTGTCCCTGGAAACATCCTCTTTGCTTGGCTGCCAAACCCCCACTGTCCTGGTTTCCTTCCTACCTTACTGGAAATTTCATTTTAATCTCCCCCTAGGGAGCCCTCTTCCCTCCCTAAACATGCTTTCCATCAGAGTTCTTTCTTAAAACTGCTTTTCTTCTATGCTGCCACTTCTAGAAAACGATGACCATAAAAAACATACATTCATTCAAATCACTGCCTCTAGTTTGACCTTATTCAAATCAGCAAATATGAGAGCAAAAGTTTTATGCTCAACATGTCTTGCTTTAAAGTGGATCCTTTCCACCATATCAGTAAGAAGAGCTAGAATTTAGCCTTCTGGTGGAAAGCATAGCTATCTTGAATTTTATTTTTTATGATTATAAAATGACATTTTCTTATTTAGAATAATAATATTATAAGATATAATATGACATAATGTACTAAAGGACAATGTAATACCCCAAGTTCTACCACCCAGAGATACTTACTGTTAATTTCTGGCATACTTTTTTCTAGAATAAATAAGCCCACATATTACTTACATACATTTTATTTGGTTGACATAATCATATTGTTTACTTATTTTTATGACTGGGCATTTATTTGTGTCATTAAAATTATTCATAAATATTTTAATGGCTCCACAATGTCTGTCCTATGAACATAGGATCATGCAAGCATTTCTACATATTTCAAGTTTTCAAATTTATTCTTCTGCATTTTTTTCTTAGTATACATTCACAAAAATTGATCTACTTCATCAGAAAAGTTCAGCAATCTGCCTCTTAAAGAATCTTTAAGTAGAGTCACCCACTTCAAGAATTATGTCTTTATGTGGCATTAGTACTTGAGTTTCTTCTTTTCAGAGAGATTTTCTATATTTAAAATGATGTTATTGTTTTGATTCTTAAGTTTTCAGTTATTAAATAAGGTTGGCTCTTTGTTAATTTTGTTTGTTATTTATATATTTTTTAAAACCATTCATTCTATTTTTTCCTTTCTCCTCTCTGCTAAAATTAAAATTTGGATGGAAGAGTACTGAGACAAAAAGAAATCTCCACGTGAGGCATCTGAGGAGACAAAACAGAGCTGGAACTGGCAAATCATGCTGACTTTCTTCCTTTTCTAGTTGCAAAGGCTGAAAATACCTGTTAGATTTGTAATTGAGAAATATAATAACTTTTAGGGCCATTTTTCGCCCTGTTCATGGCTTCCTGTAAGGGTTAGGAGAAGATGGATGGATGATATTTATGAGGAAGTAGGGAGGGAAAAAATGAAAACTGGAAAGACAATATACAGTCTCTCTATGACAAATAATCCATAGACAAATACCCAGCATTTACTTCTGCATTCCACTCTGCCAAGTTAACCATGCTCATGCCACCAGACTAACACCTCCTGCATCTCATGCCACACTAATGTTTGAGGAGTCTACACCCTGAGTAACAAAAGGAAAAACTGTTTCCTCACAGCAGGCAAGATGAGAACCTGCAGGCAGAAACTGAAACAGCACTTCAGAACCCCAGGACTGGTAATGCCAGGCAGATGAGCAGGGACACACCAGCTCCCACTGACTCCTCTGACCAGCAAACCAAGGATAATCCAGGTGACTTGGAAGAGGGCGAGCACCCAGCCAACAATCAGAAACCAGAAAACCACCAGGAACTCCTAACAGAAACATACTGTGGCAGATTCTTGGATGGCAAAGTGAGTAACGAGAAAATAACAAACTTTCCTTTGTGATTTACTAGGAAAATAGAGATGAAAACATAGGTTCGCACAAACACACACTTGTACACATGAAAATTAGTGTGATTTGCATGAAATGGAAATTAGAATCATTACTTTTTCAATCTGAAAACGAATTTCAAGGTCATCTGTATATTGTATATTTGTTGACCACCAGTTGAGTTGGTCAACCTACTGTGCTTTGTAGCTAAATTAGTAAGATTCGGTAATAACTACAATGATTAAATGTCACTATCTGTTCAAAGTTCAGGCCTGCTGGAGGAGCAGTGTCTGTCTGCTTTCACATTACAGGAAGAGATAATTTATTTTCAAAATCCAATAAAACCATGTCTAAATATCAAAAAATTATAGGCCAAAAACTGTCTTGATAGAAATATAGATCATTGCATGCTGTTAACAATCAACCAAACAATCCATAACAAACTGACTTGATAATGATAAATCTAAATAATTAGTAATTTGTAATTAAAAAGCAAGTATAGCAGCAATTGAAAACTGGATCTAAATCAAGACAAAACTAATGATTCATTGATAACAAAGTACCATTTCCAAAAATTGCTGAAATTGCAATTAAACAGATACATGGAGTAGGAGTTTTGCAGTGCTGCCAAGCGCACCAAGTGACAGCCAGATATTTTAGCAGAATACTGATTAGAGTCTGCAGCAAACTCTCACATAACTATTTTTAGTTGAAAATTTTAATAGCCCTTTTAAAATCACTGAGATACTATTAGTCGTATGAGAAAAGGAATACCTGGGGATTTGTTATCTTTTGCTCATAAGAACCATGCAAGAGATTATACATTTGGAGTAGTGGACAGCCCACGAATAGACTTCAGATGATACTCTACAAAGTTTAGTTCAGCACTGAAGTCCATTTATAAGAGTGACTTGCCCAAAACGTTAGTGGGATAGCCTAGGCTAGAACCCAGGCTTTCTACTCTCTATTTAATGTGTTTTGGGTTTTTGTTTGGCTTTCCCAGGATGAGTCCTTGAATTTAGTGCCTTCTTAGAGCAAGAGATAATGAATCTGGATAGGTTAAATAATCTAGTATGAACTTCTAAAGACTTCTGAATCGTACCCTCAAATTTGACACTGACATTGATATATTTCTTGTTGTTTCTGTTGCTTCCCAAAGATGACCTTGGTATAGTATTACAGTCATAAAGCACTTGTTATTGACTGACTGCTTTCACGTAAATTTTATTATTTGTTCTTTGGAATTAACCCTATGTGATAGGTAGCACTATTACTTCCATCATCATTGTATGAATGATAAAACTGAGACTCAGAAAAGTTAAAGTGACTCAGATGTGCAGATAAGATGTTTGCCCAGGTCTTCTTATTTTTTTTTACTTGAATTTTTAATTGGTCTTTCTAATCATAAAATATTACATAATCATGTAGAAATTCTGGAAAACAGAAGGAAATAAAACTCAACCAAAGAAAACTAGTGGTTTTCTTGCCCTTGGTTTCTCTCCTTTCCTCTAAGCATAGATACAGAATGGAATCATTATGTGTATATTCTTTGTTATCCTGTTCAATTCACTTCATGTAATAAATTCTCTCCTTGGAATAAAAAAAAAAGTCATCCTACACATCATCTTTAATGACTCTGTGAGAGTCATATTCAGAACCAACACTAAGATAGCATTTGCTGTGTGGCGGGCACTATCCTAAGTTCTTTACTTATATTTACTATTCCCAAGCACCCAGTGAGGTAGGAACTCTTATTATCTTTAGTTCATGGATAAGGAAACTGAATAACAAAAGGTCAAGTGATTTGCCAAATTCATAAGGCTAACTAGTGACAAAGCCACAATTCAAGCCCAGGTATTAGGTCTTGAATCGCTAAATTGCATCTGTTCCTCTGTAGAGAGATAACGTGGTTGATTTAATATGTCCCTTATGCGTATTTAGGTCAATTCTAGTTTTCCTCTTACAAATGGAAATTTGTTTCTTGACACTCCTCCTGATACATCCACCTGCCATTCCTGCCACAGATTCTGCATCTACCATTGCAATGGGCAGAATGTTCATTGGGTGAGCAGTTCTTGGACCTCCATGATCTGGAATCTTTGCTGGTTCTATGGTAGCAGAGTGAGGTGATTTGCCTCTCTTTTCTCAGAACTCATCAGGGTTTTGTGGGAGGCTCAGCAGAGCTAACACCCAGCCACCAAATTCAGGAAGGCCTCCTGGGAAGTGTGGAGACTGACTAATTGGTTCTGTCTGCCAGGCAGGCCTGTAATGCTGGCCTACCAGATGGCTGCCACAGTCCCCAGTGACAGAGACCCTCATTACCACCTTGACTAAGTGGTAAATGGAATCCTGCCGCAGTTACAGAAGCAAACCAATCAGTACTCCTTCTAGATCCTTATCACTCACACATAGATGAAATAAGTTTTCCTGCCTGGGACCTGACAGGCAATCTGGACTGGCTGAATTTGCTCCAAAAGAAGTTGCTGATAAAGACTGAGATAACATGAGTGAAGATGGGCAAGTGTGAAATAACAGATTAAGTTCAAGGACTCGACTATCATTGGTAGGAGGTAAAACGGAAAATGTTGCAAGAATCCATTTTATGTGTATGAGAACAATAAGGTGTATTTTTATAGATCGACAAGTATAAAGCTTGATTTCACAAATGAAAAATAAGAGTCCCAGAGGGCTTTAGTGATTGGTCTAAGGTTCATGAGAAGAGAGCTTGCTTCCTCTTCTCATCATCCTTAGGATGTTTCTCCTCCAGATTCTTCTCCTTCTGTGTAAATCTTTGAAGATATATATATATATATATATATTTATATTTATATTGTTTCTCAGAATCATTAGCTCTTCCTTCTTTCAGAAAAATAAAAAAAGGTGTGACTAGCAACAAACTCAGTAACACAGTTTCAAAATAAAATTTGATCATGATTTTTGCATCTGTCAGCATGAAAATAAAAGTGTGCTTTAATTTTAATAGTCTGCACAGTTCACTGCCTGGGTATGATTTTCAAAACCCTTTGGCATGTGTTTTCCTCATTATGCTCCCATGAGGTTGGAAAAAACACATGATGCTATCCTTATTGAATAGATGAACAGGGAGAGGCCAAGGACCTTCCTGCCTGGCTGTGTATAGATTCAACATATGCAGAGCAGAACCTGTGATGCTGTTCTTCCTTTTGTAGTCTGTGTCTCATGGAATGATCCCACCATTCTTCCATTGGCACCATCAAGAGACCTGGGCATACTTTCCTTCTCTCTCCCCCTCATTCTGGTGTCCAACCAATCAGTGAGTCTTTTCAATTATTTCACTTTCATGTCTCTCAGAATGTCTTCTTTCATTTGTTTTCTTCTGTCATCACCCTAGTCAGACCATCATTCTATCACACTAGAGACTTCAGTGCTCCTCAAACAATTTGGTTTTCTCCAAACCTCCCTATCTGTACTGGCTAACTATTATAATCAATACTGCTGTGTAACAAATCACCCAGTACTTGTGGCTTATGACAATAATTGTGTATACTCATATTCAAAGACATGAACCAAGGCAGCTTTTACTTATCACAGTTGGGTTTGCCTGGGCTTGGCTGGAACTGTTCATTTGTTTCAAGTCTGCTGTTTTTCTTATTCTGAATACAGTAGGTCCCTCAAAGCATGTTCATCTCATGGTGATAGAAACATTTCAAGATGACAAATTCAACTACTCAAGTACATTTCAAATCTTTGCGTATGTCATACCCACTAACATACTCTTGGTTAAGGCAATCAATCCACCACATGGCCATGCACAACACCAAATTGTCAGTGATATATATATATACATGCTATGTAAATAGAAGACCTATAGAATTCAGAAGAAAAATCTACCTATTGTAATTTTGTATATGGTAAAGTTTATATCACAAACAAATAGTGAAAAGATGGACTTTTTAATCAGTGATATTGAGATTTTTGGGAAGTCACACAGAAAATTTAAATTGAGTTTATTCTTCATATGTCATATGTCATACATACATGGGATATATATATATTACAATATATTACAAATGGATCTGAGATTTAAGTGTAAAAAAATACAACTATAAGTAACATAAATAAATATGGGTATTTCTTCTATCTCCTGGGCCAAGGGAGAATTTTCTTAACTATTACTCAAAATGCACTCACACTAAGAAAAAGAGCAAAATTTTTCACTATTTATTTATGGACAAAACCACTGTAAGCAAAGTATCAACATCTGAAAAACTGAGGAGAAATTTGTCATTTGATATAATGATAAAATATATACCTAAACCACACATCGAATTGTTTATATGGAAAAAGAGATTAATCTATTAGAAAAATAGGCAAAATGAACAGTTTACAAAAAATAAGTGTAAATGTTTCTTAACCTTATCAAAAACATAATCTTGGTCTTAATAAGAGGAACACAAACTAATTCTACCCTAAAATATAATTTTCTTACAAGCAAAATCCAAAATTGATAGCCTCCTTTGTTTAAAGCCTATGGCAAAGAGACACTCTGCTATACCAATAAAGGCAATTTAGAAAGGAACAACCATGTTGGAAGAAGACATGACAACAATTAGAAGCTCTTCCTGTGCATTTAGTTTTTGGCATGAAAATTGCACTTTCAGAAATCTATCTTAAAGAAACACTGGAAAATTATTAGAAGTTTCATTCAGAAGGTATTCATTGCAACATTACTTGTTATACCAAAAAAAACTTAAATGCTCATTAGTAAGGAATGGCTGAATAAACAAAGATACATCCATATGTGGAGTATATGGAACTATAAAAAGAAATTATGAATTCGTATATATATATGAATACTGCTATATGTTACTATATAAAATAATCATCTGCATATATTATTATTTGAATAAAAGAAGAGAAAGATTTCACTACCAAGTGTCTATCTATACCAGATATCTATCTATTCCTTATGATTTTTAAAGTGAAGGAATTAAGAGTTTGGATTTTTGTTTGTTTGGTTTGGGTTTTTTTATTTTGGAGATGTTTTTGTTTTTGTTTGTTTGATTGATTTTTTGTGGTGCTAGGAAACAAACCCAGGACCTCATGCATGCAGGCAAGTTACTCTACCACTGAGCCACATCCCCAAGAGCTTTTTGGAAAAAGTAGTTATCTATTGGGAATAAATGGAACATGATTGAGGGATTAAAAATAGAAAACACTTTTCTGAATAAATCTTGTGTTTGGGGCATTGAAATTATATAAATATTTTGCATATTTAGAAAACAAAATTAAATGTTAAGAAATTCAATTCCTAAAATTAAAAAAATAAGATAAATAAATCTAGTTTAGTTGTCTATTGCTGCATAACAAATTGTCTCAAAAGTTACCACTTAAATCAATAAACCTGTATTAATTCTCACCTGTTTTTGCAGGATAAGGGTTCAGTGCAGCTTAGATGAGAGATTTGGGCTCAAGATCTCATGAAATTTTATTCCCAATGTCTCCTGGGAAGGCAGTCCTCTAAAGGTTCCACCAGGGCTGAGGATCCACTTTAAGCTTGTTCATGTGGCTGTTGACAGAGGCTTTAGTTACTTGTCAGTTGTGGCCAGAGATACCACTTCTTCTCTATTTGAGCCTCTCTTTAGGCCTGTTCATAGACAGCAGATGGCTTCCCTAATTGTGAATTATCCAAGAAAGAAGAGAAAGAGAGAGCATCCACAACCATGTAAGAGGATACAACATCATTTATAATCTCAGAAGTTGTATGACTCGCTTCCTCACTGTTCTGCCGGTAACACAGGCTAATCCTAAATGAATGGTAAGGTCAGGGGAGACTCTATGAGGACATGAGACCAAGAGGCAGTACCACTGAGGCCACCTTGAAAACTGGCCACTACATAAACCCAACTCTTAATTGGTAGTTAAACCAAATAGAATGAAATTATCGTAAATGACTTTGAAACATGACTTTACTGTATGTCCCTAGAAATATTATGTACTGAGGGGAAATATATTTTATTAAGTCTTTAAATGTTTTCAAAACTACTCTGTTGTTATTATTGTTCTGTCTATACATTATGGGAAAAAGTGATTCATAGTCTTGGTGTTTTTTGGAGTTGAGATTTTTAGTATAGAAGACATGAAATATAGATATAGTATTGATGAGATGATATAAAATTCCTATATCCTACATTTAAATTGGAAATATCAGTATGAATTCTGTAAAAGCATGTATTTCCTATCACTCTCTATTCAAAAAAACTTAGGATCTGCCACATGTCAATGAGAACCCTCCATGTACATTCTGTTCAGTGAAATTCTGAAGCTGATTCCAGCTTTGTGCCTGGAGCATCTAGTTAAAAGCAGTGAAGACCCCAAATGGCTTTTAAGACTTATTAAGAAAAAAAAATCAGAATCTAATTTAAAAAGTCGCCCACCAGTCAAATGTGGAACAATGTAGGCATTGATGCAAATAATAATAGCAATGGATTGAAACACATCAAATGTGTTTAAATCCATACTTTCCTAGCGAAACTGTAAAAACAAACAAACAACAAAAACCCTTATTAATCACTCTGAAGAATGCTAGGGAACAAACCATTTTTAAAACTGGCAAATAAGAGAATCACGTATTTAATCGATCTGCATTTTCCTATGCAAACTGTGTCTTAATAGCAGATGAGTGGAAGTTTCTCTTTATAGAAGCATTCTTATTAATATATAAAGAAATGGTAGGATAAGAATTTCATCCTGCCCCTCAAAAAAGGACTTAAGCAATGAGTATCAGTGCCTGTGAATATGAAAAAATATGATAACCAGCATCAGTTGCTTGTTTAGGAAAATATGCTATTCATGAAAAAATTCTTCCTAAACAAATTTAATTCAAATATGATCAAGACTCTAGATCTAACTACCATTTATGGTGTAGATGGTGAATTTTGTTAAACTGTATAGGGATGCAAGCAATGAAATACAGACTGTGTAAAACTCTACAGGGCAACAAGTACAGCTTCTTCAACAAATAAATTGCAAGAAGAAAAGTTGCAAAAGGAATAAGGGGATGAGAAAAACTAGAAATTTTAAAAATATGTCAGAGATATCAACCAATTGCAATATACAGATCTTATTTGGTTCTTTTTTGAATAAATAAACTATAAAAATAAGATCAGACGATTGGGATTTGAACACTATGTTTGATGACATGAGAAATTACTATTAGTAATGAATTTTTTAAGTGTGAGAATGTTATTGTGGTTGCATTTTAAAACAAATCCTACCTTTAGTGCATCAGAATTAATGGAGGCTTATTAAAACAAATTTGGGGGTCTCATCCTGAGAAATTTTATTCAGTGAGTCTGGGTGGTTCTTACGTCTCACAAGTTCCCAAATGAGACTGAGGTCTCTGGACCAAAAGCCACACTTTGAGAATCACAGGTTTTTAGATAACATGCTGAAATGGTGTGAATAAACCAACAGACTGGACTCACTTCATCTCTGGTGGGTAGAGAGTAATTTAGGTGCAAATAAAACGATGTTGTCAACATAATTGGCGCATGGCAGTAACTTTATGAAGTTTTATTAGATTATTCTCTCTACATGTGTTTGAAAGTTTCTCATAAGTTAAAATGTAAAATATAAAATTGTATAAGATATTAAAATGATGATACACATTAATATTCAATGCATTAATTTGTTTAAAGCATATGTTTAAATTATATATTATGTGTAGTATCATTGGAAATTTTTTTTTAATTTTCATTTCTTTAAAAAAATGTATCGAACTTTTCGCATGCTTCTTTCTCATAGTTGTCTTCATTGTTAACAATGCCCTTTTTTGAGCCATTTGACAGCTTTCTAGAATACATCAGGGCCTTGGTCTTAGTTGTTTAAGAAACAAAACTTCAAATCTGCATTTGATGCTCTTTCTGGAATTTCCTCCCAAGCCACAGCTTTACATTCCACAATATTAAGACAATTAGTAGTTGTGCTCCCTTGTTTTAGAGGACCAGTATTCATGACTTCCACAATGCAACCACTTAAAAACTTTTATATTATGAGCAACATTCAAAAGATTTGTTTACACTTCCAGCACTTGCAAGTTTCAACACCCCCGAGGAGAATTAGTAAATGTGTGTTCAATTTTATGCTTTGTTTGTACCAATTATTTTAAGCAAGCATCACAAAACTAGTATTGATCAAAGACACTTCAGGCTATTTTGTCATCCCCAAGCAGTATTTTGTGATTCAAGTAAACCAAATGAGAGAAACCCCTATATCAGAAATTTGTAGATGCTCTGGCTGCTCCCAAGGTCAGAAACTTGATGAATCTTAATCAGAATTTCCCATTGTATCTTCTTTGACACTTTAGGGACACTTATTTTTAAAAACACAACAGTCCAGTCCAGGGCAATTTATATTAGTAAAGGGAGAAATCTGAAGCCTGCCCCAGTTGGTGCAAATCAGGCACTACTGGCGCCAATGGCTCGTCACTGTTTCATGACACTGTTTCTCTATTCATTCAGCAGTCTCTCAGTGCTGATTTTGATGCTGAGGTTCAGCAGGACACAAGACAGAGTGCTGGCCCCCCTGAAGATCATATTACTGGAGGGGCATACACACAAAAATAATATCAAATATAGTTTTGGAATTTACAAAATATTTAAAGTACGCAACAACCATTCTTCACAGTACTCATGAGAGTATAATGCATGTTCCTTTTTCTGTAGGTGAGAACATAACATTTAGTTTGTGGTATCTAGGCCAAAAGACCCATGAGGGCAGGAATCTTGCCTGCCTCATTCACCTGTTTCTAGAATGCTGAGGATAAAGTCACTCAATCAATTTTGGTGTTTAAATAAAAGCAAAGAAAGCTAACAAGGGCCTTGACTCTGTTGGAATGAAGAAGTACAGACATCTCTCTGTATCTGCCAGGTATTGATTCTAGGACCCCTAAGGATACCAAAATCCAAGGATGCTCAAGTCTTTTATGTAAAATGGTGTGGTACATCCTTATATCCTCTGGTATACTTTCAATCATCTCTAGATTACATGAAATATCTAATACACTGTCCATGCTATGTAAATGGTTGTTGTATTGTTTAGGAAATGACAAAAAAAAAAGTCTTCACATATTCAGTACAGATGCAAATATTTTCCCTCTGCCATTTGTTGAATCTGAGAATATGAACTAGTAGATACTGAAAGTTTTACTGTATGTATATAAATTCAAAAATGGAAATATTTTATGTTGCAAATAATTTGCAAAGAAACATACTGCACTCAGAACAATATGTCAGAAAGATCTAACTAAATATTTTAACAGAGTGAAATTGCTCTGTGGACTAAATATTAAATTTCTCTTATTCTGGGGTAGTAGTAAAAAACAGGATTCAGATCTTGTCTGTAAAATTTACTGGGAATGGAGTTTTGGACACACTGACCTAGTCATTGCTCCACTAAAACCATTTCCATGGTTCCCCTTTGCCCTCAGAATAAAACATAGAGGGTAATTCACTGCCTCCTTCTTACCTCCCTCTTCAGCCTTGCTTTTTGCCTTTCCCAAAAGTTCATGCTCTGGAAGCATCCATCTCTGTCTCTAACATGCATGAGAGCACCTTTGAAGTTTTCTATATCCAATTCTCTTTTCCTATCACCTCCTTTCTTCTCTTTTTCTCTCTCCAGTACTTAGCTTACTTAGATGCTACTTATCTTTCAAGCCTGGACTTAGGTGCCAGTCCCTCTAGAAGGTTAGGTGGGCCTTTGGACCATTGCAGTAGTGGCTACCACCCCATGTGCTTGCTGTGCCTTCTGTTCGCTCAAGCTCTGAGGGCAGGTTTAAGTCTGTTTTGTTCACAGTGCCTTGACCAGACTAGACAAGCCATAGATATTTCTTAAATGAAGGAATAACATTATTTAGCGTCTGCAAACCTCAGCTTTCCAAATGTAAAGAGGAGCTAAAATGCCTAACTCACAGTCATAAAGGTTAAATTGAATGGCATTAGTGAAGCTCCTACATGATGCCTTCTACAGAGTATAGGTCAAAGAAATAGCTTGCTATTTTTATGGTCATCCCAGACCACTCTGAAAGCCTCTAGATTTTTCTTTAAAATGCTGCATGACTATTAAGCACCTGTTGGTTGCTATTCATCTTTTTTGTTTTGTTTTTTGGTATTGGAGATTAAACTCAGGGGCACTCGACCAACCACTGAGCCACATCCCCAGCCCTATTTTGTGTTTTATGTAGAGACAGGGTCTCACTGAGTTGCTTAGCGCCTCGCCCTTGCTGAGGCTGGCTTTGAACTCGTGATTCTCCTGTCTCAGCCTCTCAAAGTGCTGGGATTACAGGCTTGTGCCACCTCGCGGGGCTGCTATTCATCTTGATAGATTGTTTAGCATGACTATCAATTGTGTACAGACAATTGTTCTCAGTCCTTCTGATCTTGTTGCCTTTTAATTGCCTGATACTAAAAATAACCATGTGGTCTCAAGTTTTACCCAGGATTTTGTTTTAATCAGATCTGAAAAACTGACAAACTTAAGGACAACTGCATTTGAAAGAAGAGTTAATCACTTACATTGCCTAAGAGAAGGGATCATACCACACCATGAGGGTCATGTGGGGAAGCACCAAATTGAATGTGGGGGGGAGGACAATATAGGGAAAGTCACAGATTTTAGTGAGATTTCTGTAGAAAAAACAAGGCAGAGCAGGGGAACAACTTTGTACTGGTCAGTCAGAGGAATTCCCTCAGGCTTTGGGACATAAAGATCATTTCTACTTGTCTAGAACCTGGTCCTGGTTTGATTTGGGGCAAGACAAATAATGGCTTAGTTTGTGAAAGTTAGGTAAAGGGAGCAGTTGGGGGTTTGAACTAAGAATTGGTTCGTTTGCATAGTGAAAGATGCATTTACAAGTGAGATGTTTACTGTCTCTAGGAATTATCTAGCCCTGGGAGGAGCAGTCTTCCCTAGGTGGCAGAGTCCCTCATCTTAAAATGTCAAGTCATCATAAAATGCTGACAGTTTTTTAAAAATGATTAATACACTATGCTCTATGGCAACATGGAATGAGACTTAATTCTTGACCCTAGTTTGATTATTATGCTATGGTAACCTTTAATAACGTTGCTCATGGGCCGTAATATTCTATGCTTTTTAATCTCTTACGTTCTTGACAAAGCTCACAATTTCCTTTGCAGTTCTTCCTGAACCTGCTAATTTAAGCAGCCTAAGGATACTCTTATCAATAAGAATCTCACATTTGCCTAAAAACACTTTGTTTTACCTTTTTTTTTTCCGGTCTGTCGCAGACACATTTCTTGTACAAATGAGACAGTATCTAATTGTTAACGTATTTGTCAAATGTGTTAATTGCACAATGTTGAAATATGTGTCGTTGCAAGCTTTCTTCATTGGGGCTTTAATTCGTTTAGAGTTGGGATTGTGTTTGGAGGAGCTGTTTGTCTCACTCACATTCTCCCTTCTTTTCTTTCT
Organism: Xerus rutilus; assembly: GCA_028644305.1. Classification (NCBI taxonomy): domain Eukaryota; kingdom Metazoa; phylum Chordata; class Mammalia; order Rodentia; family Sciuridae; genus Xerus; species Xerus rutilus. Next base: position 44,225,353 of record CM053400.1, on the reverse strand, counting down.
CCCCCACCTGTCTTCTCCTTGCTTCCATTTGTCTTTGTTTCTTTAAGGTTCCCAGTCAGGCCCACTGCAGCTCTGTACCATCTGGAGACCAGTCCCTATCCTACATGCATGGTCTTCCCAGGAGAAATCTTAGAGACCGGTCTTTGGAGCAGATGGTGAGGGGCGGCCCTGGCCAACCTGAGGTGTGTACTGAGAGTTGTCGAGTTGTTTCCTATTGTGAATAAACAGGTATTATTTATTGACTGTATATCTTAATGTGGAGCAGATGATAAGACAGTCTGAGCATGGACTGATGGACACTGAACTTCATATGTTCAGACAGCTTTCTGGGAAATTTCCTTGATGACTTTACAGGCAAACCTCACAGATCTAACTGAACTCATCATCTCCCTGCGCCTGACCTACCTTCCTCCCAGAGATTCCCAAGACCATAGGGCCACTGTGCTCCCAATTAAGTCAGTCAGGATCTGAGCTTCATCCTTGGTCTGAACCCATAGCCCTAAACTCCCCCATTCAAGGAGTCTGTACATATGTTATCCTAAGTCTTATACAATTAAAGAATAATTTTATTTTGTAAAAGACAGATGGTGAATGTTAAAGAGCCATGTGTGTACCCTAAGAAGATGTGCTTCCTTTCTTCTCCTGAAGGAACAGATCTGAAGCATGGTACACTAATGACAATACAGCTTGGATACTTGCCCTCAGGAGTGACCCTCTGATTCCAGCCCCCATGCACTTCCACATACTTGCCTGGGCCTTTCGCCATCTTGTATTAAAAGCCATGTTCATTCCTTCTCTCATTATTGTGTTAGGATATCATCCAGAGGTCAAGTGGAACAACAAGAGAAGATTCTTTTCTTTTTGCCCTGGTCAGAAGGGAACTCAAGTCACATCCTTTGAGCTCCAGCTTGTTAGACAAAATTCAGAAAGAGCTGACAAACCTGGACCCAATCTCTTCAGAGTTTCTCCTCCAGTCTCAGCTGAGCCGCCTCTTCCTGAGGCATGGAGTCCCTCTGCAGTTGCCAACAGTCAAGCTCCTTTGCCAGAGATTTTCTAAGAAGGGCTCTCCTGAAATGGTATGACTACTATTTTAAATGTGGTGTCTTCTTGTCTCTTATTTGTACCCACCAGGTAATAAAATTAAGAGGGGTTTTTTTCTTGAAAATAACTTTTACTATGGACACTGTGTTAGTTAGGTTTTCACCCCTGTGACCAAAATACCTGACAAGAACAAATTAAAGGAGGAAAAGTTTATTTGGGGCTTATGATTTCAGAGGTGTGGTCCATGGTTGGCCGACTCCATTGCTCTGAGCCAGATGTAAGGCAGCACAGTGTGGTGAAAGAGCATGGCGATGGAGAGCTACTCCACTACAGCACCCAGGAAGCAGAGAGAGAAACGGGAAGGTGGTGCAGAAAAGATGAACCCTCTCAAAGCATGTCCCCAGTAACGCACCCCCCCCAGCCATGCCCTAGCTGCCTACAGTTACCACCCAGTTAGTTCATCCAAACTAGGGTGGACTGATTAGGTTACAGCTCTCATAATCAAATAATTTCACCTCTGAATATTCCTGCACTAACATAGGTGCCTTGGGGTTACTCCTTATAGCCACACCATACCAGATGCCTAAGCTTTCTTCATATGCCTAAGCTTACTTAATAATATTAATATACATAAGCATATTCATATGGAAATTTCTAGTTAGAACAGACAGGAATAGAAAATAGATGTAGGGATCCTACCTCTGTTTAATTTCTCTTTTTTTTTTTTTGGTACCAGGGATTGAACTCAGGGGCACTCGACCACTGAGCCACATCCCCAGCCCTATTTTGTGTTAGACAGGGTCTCACTGAGTTGCTTAGCACCTCGCCATTGCTGAGGCTGGCTTTGAACTCGCGATTCTCCTGTCTCAGCCTCCCTAAGTGCTGGGATTACAGGCTTGAGCCACCGTGCCCGGCTTTGTTTAATTTCTCTTAAAATTGGTGTCCTGTCCCAATGTTTATTGTCTGCTTTTAGCACCATGAGGGTGGTTCCAGATTCATGATGATGGGCCTTCTTGAGTCCATTAATGCACTAACTCAGTCAGAACAGAGAACTTGACAAAGATCTCCTATATGTTGGGACAAGTCCTCAGACTGAGAGAGATAGGGAATATCTTTGAAATATAATTTACCACAACCTGCTGTGACCTGCACGACCATTAATTAGAAACTGGCAAGGGGTCATGGGGGATTAAGACAGACAAACAAATGTAATCTCACTGGCTTGGGAGGCTGAGGCAGGAGGATTGCAATTTCAAAGCCAGCCTCAGCAAAAGCGAGGTGCTAAGCAATTCAGTGAGACCCTATCTCTAAATAAAACACATAATAGGGCTGGGGATATGGCTCAATGGTTAAGTGCTCCTAATTTCAATCCTCCCACCCCCTAAAAAAAAGAAAAAGAAAAAAAAGGTAAATAAACACTTACAGAGAAAAAACTGGGACCAGGTGAGAAACTGTCCTCTGATGGAGGAACAATGACCCCAAGCTAGTACAGCACATTTAGTATATAGGTTTTATCATTAAAAGTTTAGTTGTGGGAGTTTTTGCAGAGCAGACAGTCTTGAAGGTCACTGTCACTTGAGAGACATTGTGCTTATCTTACTATGCCCAGAATTCTCTATCCTCAGCAGCTGGTGCCTGAGCTCAAGGTCCAGACTGATATAGCTCCTTGCCTTTACCCAGAGCTTCCTCAGGCAGGGCATCACCACAGCAACTGGGAAATCTTGACCTGCATCTTTGCACAGGAAATTCCCAGAGCAAACACAACCACAAGGCAGTCAGAGACCATGATCCAGTCACTGCTCTCCCACAACTACCAACCATTTTACAGATTAGAAAACTGATGCCCAGAGATTGCCAAGGAACTGTCCCAGGACACTCAAGAATTAATGGCAGAACTGGAGCTGAGACACGAGCTCTTCAACAAGGCCAGAGTTGTTTGGATACTGCACATCTCTAGGCACTGAGTCTGAACTCACACTTGTACCTAAATATAGTGTGCTACAAATATAACCAGGTTCCCAGAACCACAGGAAAATATCCATAGGAAGAAGTAATAGCAATGAACAAATAATTAGTGGATGAATAGCAAGCAAGTGGATGAATAATAATAATAGCAAGTGGATGAATAATAATTGGATGAATAGCAAGCCTGTATGTAGACAGAGCAAATCTCAGAAACCTGGAGTTTAATCCTTGCTCCATCTTTGGCTCTGTCACAAGGGAGTCCACTCTACTTAATGTCCCTGATGTCCAGAGATCTCATCTGGAAAACTAGGTCAAAACCAACCTCATAGATTTTGACTCAGAATTTAGTGACATGATAAATGTAAATTACTGGTCCCATGTCCAGCATTTAGTGGGTACTCAAATGTTCATTCTCTCTTCTCTAATGTCAAGTTGTTATACAAAATATATGAACCTTTCTGGCTGACACCTAGTTTATATATAGCTTCCTTTCTTCACTGCTATCCTCCACTTCCCTGGAGTTGCCTGCAGATAAGAGCTCCTAGGATGCCATCCAGACCAGCAGTGGACATTGGTAACATTCCTTCAGTCCTTTCATATGTAGAAAAGTAATCTTGAGATTATATATATAAGTATACATTATATATACTAAATATGTTAGAGATGTAAGAGGTGAGATAGATAGAGGCTAGAGGTTAGGGTATACTGTGGTAACAAATTGTGGTCCCAAATTCTCAGTGGCTTAAAATAACAAATGTTTACTTTTTAATTTGTATTACATTTGCATAACAAGTCAGCCACAGGCCCTTCTCCTCACTTATTATCTTAGCTATAGGACCCAGGCTGATGGAATAGCCACTCTGGAATACTTTTGGCCATGATGGAAGAGGGCAGGGAAAAAGAGAACTCCAATGAGTCCCATGGCAACAGTTTAATCCTCCACCCAAGGTGGCACTTGTCATCTCCACTCACAAGACATTGGCCAGAACTGGTAACATAGCCCTACCCAAATATAAGGAAACCAGGAAGTACAATTTTACATTTTGTACAGAAGGATAATAATAATAACAATACTTGATTTTTAAAAACACTAATACTTATGTTTCTATTTTTAAACTATTTTATTAAACTTTTAATAGTAAAAAGTTTCCAAATACATTTTATCTCAGCAGTCTTTTTCCTTTCATATAAAGTAAATTAGGATGCTCTTACACTTAATTTTCAGGTGAATTATGGAAAGCTACTCTGGTTTTTAAAAAGTGTAGCCTCAGACAATTTACAGCAAAGCAGACCAGTGGTGGACAGCAACCTGAAGAAAACTCAGAGTCATAGTGATCCTAAACAAAGGTATTTCCTCCTTTTTCCTGGGCCCATTGTTCCGATGTGTCTCAGTTCAGGCTGTAGTAACAGAGTACCATAGACTGGCTGGCTTGTAAAGTGCAGACATTTACTCCTCATAGTTCTGGAGGCTAGAAGTTTAAGATTAGTGTGCCAACCTACAATTAGTGGTCCAGTTCCGGTGAGACCCCTCTTCCAGGTTGCAGGCAGCCAACCGTTTCCTATGTCCTTACTGGCAGGAAGAGTATGAGCACTCTCTGGCCCCTTCTTTTAAGGGCATTGATCTCATTCGTAAGGGGGTTACAAGCCTGTCTCCATACAGGCTTGCTATTCATCCACACTCATTAACCCTCATGACCAGATTACCTCCCAAAGGCCTCATCACCTGGTACCATCACGCTGGCTTTGAGGTTTCCACATTTGAACTTTGTTGGGAGGATATAAACATTCAGTCCATTGCACTAGACTTCTAGAGCTGGCAGGAATCTTGGAGGCATTCACTCTAAAATATTCCCAATGCAGAATCCCTTTGCTCTTCACCAACACTTGGCTTATGCATATAATTTTTTTCTCCCTCTCTTGTATTCAGGCCAGCATAGAAAGTTATTTGTAGCAATTGCATATGTTTCTTAACACCAAGCATGTGTCTTTTTATGAGGTTGTTGTGTGAAAATGAAAAACCTCATTATGAAATAAGAAATGATTGTGTATGGGTGCAGAGCTCATCTATAACATATGATTCCAGAAATAGGTTCAGTCAGTGAACCTCTGGGTTATAAGCACTAGCGAATGGTTGAAGATACAGAAATCAGTAATACCTTCACATAATCTCAAGGAAAAGAAGTGACTGAAAATTTTAAAAAGAGTGTGAGAAATATCATTAGAAATGAAGTACAATAAAGTATGATATTCCCCCCTTTCAAAGAAAAGTGACAATGTGCAGTGGTTAGGAGCACAGGCTCTTCTGCCAGAAAGCTGGGTTGGACTTCTGTCTCTGCCACTGAGTAACTGTTTGGCCTTGGCATTCACTTAACCTCTCTGTGCTTCCATTCTGCAACATGAGGATAAAAATAGACTTTGTTGATTTGTAAGAGTAACTGAGTTAATAAATGCAAAGTTCTTTAAAAGTGCCTAATACACAGTCAATGCTATAAAGGTGTTTTTATAACTTTTAAAGTTCTCTCCAGACAACCTTCTGTCAGTTACAAACAATGTTACTTTTGTTTGGAAAAATGTTCCTGGGCTAAGCATTAGAGTTGATTCCTATCTACAAGGTGCCGCTTTTGACCATGATTCTTTATTTAACAAAGATTCATTGGAAAGCAGTTGATTGTCAGGTCCATTTTGCTGGCCCAGTAAATTCCAAAGTTAGCAAGCTTGTGGTCCAAAGACAATGGGTATTGTTGTCTGGGTACTGCAGTCAAGTATAGTTCTGGAAGCAACTGACCTACTGGGAGCCATAAGCCCTAAAGATTTTTTTAAATAAGCATTCAAGCTTCATGTAATACAGATTATAAAATTATGGTCCTGAGAAGTGATCAACTATATAGGGACATATGACCATTCATTTGTAGAAATGAATCCTTTTAGTTCTAGACAGGAAGCCTTTGCTGACCCCTAAACTAGGTTCTATCTCTTTGTTTCATCACCCCACAGGCTTCCCCTTCATAACAGTCATTGCATTTGTAAATATTCATTTGACATTTGAGGGTAGGAATGGTGTCTGTCTTCATGAACTATCTTAATCCTCACATAGTTCCTGGTTTATAAGAGATGCTCAATAAACATTCATTGAATGTAGTTGGCACTTCCATTATCTAAAGAGCTTACATCACTAGGCTTGCAGAGACATGTGCATATCTGCTCTATTTTTAAAAAGGTGCTTAGAAATCATTTTGAGCACATTGGAGAAGGCACTGTTTTATATGGACAGACAGCGTGTTTGTAGGAACCACAGGCTGTAGGGAAGCTGTGCTCTTTGATAAGAAACTCTGTGCAGGAAAATGCCCTGTCCATGGTTTGTCAGATTGAGCCTCTAATGGGGTAGCTCTGTGATAAGGCAGCAATAGCCCTCATTGCCTAAAATGGATCAAAGGAAATACACTCCACCAACACACTTTCCTAGAAACCCTATCAGCTGCAGTAAATGGATTCCACACAACAGCTACCCACTAAGTACTCAATGTACTGAGCCAGGGCCAAAGCTTCATGAATTCTTATTCCCAGGAACTGGTGTTGCCAGAAAAGAGGAAGGAAACTACTGATTCAAATCTTGAACAGAGATACCTATTAGCAGAGTCTGGGTCACGTGCCCTAGTAGCAGAGAATGGCTAGTAAGGCAAATACCAACATTCTTTTGCTAGAATGAGACAAAGACACTGTTGTGGGAGCTTAGGAATTCCCTAAATAAGGGAAGGAAATGCCAAAGCTGCTAACCAAAGCAAAGACTCATGTTCACTATTCCTTCCCTGGACCAAACTTTTGGAAAATATTACATATTAGTAAGTAGTTCAGAATCATAGATTTTGAGGCCAAAGTTCCTCTAAGAATCACAGAGAAAAAAAGTACAAAATATGACTTTTAGAAAAAAAGGTATTTAATCTAAAACTCATCAGTTCCAAGTACTGCTCAAAATCCCTGGGAAATAATAAGAAACAAATCAGACTTGACCTTATGAAGCAGTCAATTAGGGAAGTCAGACTTAAAAACTAAGAGATATGATCTGAAGGGAGACCTCTTAAGACAAAGAACAAGAAATTATGAAAGGGTATATCCAGCACAGATGCTCTAGGGCAAAACATGGGGCCTGATTATGCACACACCACTTTCCAACTCTTCATTCAAAGATGTCAACTTGGTATGTGGAAACCAGCCATAACAGAAGTATTTAAACCATGGAAATTGGTAATGCTACAAATTAGGGCTTTATCTTAGAGGCTTCGTTGTTAAGGATTTACCAGTACACCACTGAAAGAAACATGATTCAAATGAGTGGAGTTTGGGGGAGATCATAGAATGTCCCTTTAAGAAAGTGGCATTTAAGTTAAGACAGTGTAAATCAGGAAAACTTCACAAAGAAGGCAATAGTTCAACTGAATCTGGAGGAACAAATAAACTGAATGTTAGCAAGTAAATACCTCAAACTAGTTCATAATATAAATGACTATAAATTTTTATCTTTATTACTTTTCACCTATTATTTAAAGCAATAATAGTTGGATAAACCATCTTAATGATTACATACATTTGCATGCCAGATTGTAAGTAAATGATTACTCTCAAAATATTTTATATCTGGTTTCCCAGATATAAAAAACAGAGTCAAACACAATGCAGACATTCACCTGATTCAAGACTTCCTCCTATATGGTTTCCCTGCTTAGAAGGATCTGGCACTATCTGCTTTGCTTTGCTTTGCTTGTAGCAATAAGCAGTGTGGAGATTTGATTTGCCATCAATAATTATCTGAGTTTAAGAAAAGTAAGATCAATTAGGCAAACAACTACAATCACTTGTTTTTCTCTCCATTTGGGGGGAAAAAAGAGGAAATCTATTTAAGAATTTTAGCCTATATTGCAGTCAGATTGGTTGGTGCCTTTGGGAAGAGACTCTAGAGCTCAGTGCAATGGGGCAAGTGTGAGATAATCAGTAAAATTTTAACTTGCAGTCCCATGACCAGGTCACCAAATATTTAGGATGTAGCCCATGGGTTCTTGGGGTCCACAGTGGGTAGTAGAATTGAGAGACAGTATAAAAACATGCAGCTACTTCAAATGGATCATCTTTTCATAGCCTTTCCTCTGCCCCTCCAATAAGAACCCCACCTCAAGACTCCAGGTCACCATCAGAAGGCGACAAGAGCCTGTTGGAGATTTTGAAGATGATACTAAGGACAACCGACGGTAAACTCAACATAGAGAACCTCAGCCTGAGTTTTCGAAAAGAAGATCGCTCATTCTCTGGCTGTCTCCCCCCAGCCAAGGTAACCAAAACTACACTTCAGATTTGTTCAGCTAAAGGCAATTTCAGAACACTGAGTCTCTGACAATAAGGAATAGTTATGATCTATGTTCTGCCTGTGAGTGACATTACACAATGGTTTCTTGTGCTTGTGAGGAGAAAAACAAAACACAAAAGGAATTATGAAATATGCAGAATCGGTCCAGGAATTACTTACATTGGGCTGTTTTATGTTAATAATAGAAAATATGACAATATCCAAATAATATTTCACAGTGGAAAACAATTTTTTTCTCGTTTCATTTCTCACATCTTCTCCCAGCTTCCAATAAAATCAGCATGTGGTGTCTCATTCCTTAGGAACACCATATTTTAGGGACTGATGTAATTTATTGCTGATAGAGGTTAGCATGCTGCTTTGGAACATTAATTAACAGTGCAGATGTGTTTCATGAAAGAAGATCCAGAGCCATATTAATTCATGGATATTTGGTAGCCAAACATACGCCAACAAGACCACCTTGGATACAGGTGAACTAATCATTGCCACTGTTTTAAAAATACCTCATCACCACCACATTATTGAAATCTTACTAGATCCAAGCACTGTGCAAAATGCTTTATTTACATGATCTCATTTGACACTGAAAAAGTTTGTTCCTTATAAAATACCACAAAATCTAGTAGACATTATTAATCCATTTAGTAAATGAGTCTTGAAGAGGTCAACTCCAACCAACTCCAATAAAGGGCCAGGTAACAAGAGGCAGAGCCAAGATTCAGAGTAGAAGAATTCTAGAAGTGGAGATCCAGAACTGGAACTTAATTAGGTAAAAGTTGTCTGACAGTGCCCATTGAGTCCAATAGACAAGATTTAGAATTCTACAGGATTGGAAAAGGGTGGAAATGACAGGGGGGAAATGTTCTTTTAGGAAGATCAGCATATACCTTTCATCTAGGTATACTGAGGTTAGAACTAAGAGAATCAGAGAATTCTAAAAAAAAATGATGTTTACTAAGGAAGCAAGGATACAAGATACTGAAGTGAATTCTTATTCTAGAACAAAAAGCAGCGTCCTCAGAGCCTTCAGATATACAGTCAACTCTGCAAAGCAAAGCTTATGTTAATGTCAATGTGTGTGTGTGTGCATGTGTGTTATACGTGCAACATATTTCACTAACAAGAGAGAGAATAGTACGGGAAAGTGAGAGTTTACCCATCATAAGTAACTTTTACTGTGTTCATGAGAAGGTTTATAGAAACAGACTAAGAAGCAGAAATTCTTTATTAGATTTGAAACCACATAATACCATTGATGAAACCTGAATGCCTTCAAATGATACTCAAAGAACAGAACATAAACAGCTTGAAAAGTAAAATGCATTTACTTAATCTCCTAAAGTCTCATATTTTCATCTGGAAACAATGGGTTCCAAATAGCTACCTCCTGTATCTATTGTGAGAATTAAATGAAGTAAATATGTGAAAGTATTTAGCATACTACTTGACAAACCAGGCTCTAAATGTTAGTTTCCTTTCCTTCTTATATTAAAAAAAAAAAAAATCTGGTGAAAATCTCACTTCAAAGCAGCCAAAAGGAAGAGGATCCTCCCATGGTCTAGTGATGGCCATATCAAGCACCGGTTATCAGGAAAGAGCTTGAGTGTTCTTATTCCCCCAAAGCTCAACCTTGTGGGTCAGATCCAAGGAAATAGGGCACATTTTCCTTGAAGCTGGTCTGCCTTTCGTTAGCCATCTGGCATCTCTTAATACATCTGGAACTCCCTCAAAGTCTATTACAGTTCTGGGAGGCATGGAAAATAAAATTGTGTTTCCTCAGAACGTGAGGCAAATTGAGGCCCAAGGGACACTGAATATAGGAAGCAGAAGCAGCCACGCCACACTTCCTTGCTCCTGGATGCAGGACTTCAGAGTAGAATGGAAAAGGCCATTTCTGATCTAGAGAGCTTTTTCTTTTTGACAAGTAGTTCTTAACTACCTTAGAGTATAGAAGAAAGAATTATGAACCTTCTTGATTATCTCCTGAAAGCTATATATATATTTAAATATAAGCATATCCAAACAGCTACCATTTCAAAAGGTTCTCAGACCCTCTGTAGCTTCCAAACTATGTAAGCGCTACCTTCAAGGATAATCCATAGGTCTTGTCATCAAATCCATTAAATTTGGCCATTCACAAAGAACAGAGTGGAAACTGATCAAGTGTCTGTCCTCTTCATTCTCATCCTGTTCCTCTTGTACTTTTTGATACAGTGATGACTTTGGACTGCTAATGCAATATGGATCCACATACATTTATTTACCAAACACTTATCATTACCCAAGTCAAGTGTAGATTCAATAGGGTCATAGAACTTAAGAAGTTCCTAAGTGTGCAGGCTCCATTTAACCCTTTACACATAATCCACATTCTTCACCTCTTGAATACATCCTCATTCTCCTTCACATCAGAAGCCCCTCCCAAACTCCTGCCAGACCTTCCTCTCTGGAAGAGCTCGCTGGAACACTGGCTGCTCTGCCTTTTAGTACTCTCTGCTTCAAGTTTATGTAGTTTCTTCACTGTCATCAGAAGGGGATCTGTTACTGAGCTGACCAAGGTTTGTAGATGTGAAGTTCATTCTTGTGGCAAAACTTCAGCTGGAACACTAGTTTACCTAGAAAGCCAGGACCATCAGAATTTCTGCAGTTTGTCAGGTCCCTTTTTCCATGTTTAGCTATTTCAATATCTGTACATCTCCCCTGAAACAGCCAAAGGGGATATTCCTATTAATTTTGAATCACTGCCCTCTTCCTTATTTCCAATCAGTAAGATATATTTAATCCATTCTTGCATTTGACATGATACTCCCTCAATGTGTTCTAGGCACTGTGATAGGCACTGAGGTTGATGGATTGTATTATTGCAATTCTTTCTTTCTCCAGGAGCTTAGGGAAAAGTCAATGTGTCATCACAATTCTGTGATAAACACGGTGGTAGCACAGACTTTAAAAACAGAGAAAGTGCACCTATGTATCCTAGCCTGAAAGCCCACAAAGGAGATGGTGCAAATACTGAATCTTAGAGGACAGACAAGTTTGGCAAAGATTGGGGGTGAGGATAATAGGGACAAGAGAAGAGATTGGAAAGATATTCTAGGCAAAATCAGCCATATGAGGTAGCACAGCACAAGGGCTAATTCAGGGACTACCGTAAGTCCCTGCTCAAATTGTTGTTAGAATGGAAAATGAGAGCCAGTGTGAGAAGGGTCTTTCAGATGAGTGTGAATTTTATCCTGAAGGTCCAAAGTAATCAGGGAAAGATATTAAATTAGTGCATGATATGATCAAATTTGAAATTTTAGAAAAGAGCATCTTGGTATTATTTGGAGAACTGGTTAGAGGCAGGCAAAATTAGAGGCAGGGAGACCCTTTTGGAAGGCTGTTTCAATGATCCAGCAAGAGATTGTGAGGGTTGAAACTAAGTTACGAACAAGAGGGATGGAGACAAAAGGAGGTAGAAAAGCAGGTCTTGGTGTCTAATTTAATGAGAGTTCTGAATTAGGAGGAATCAAGAACGACTCCTAAGTCATTGGTTTGGAAGCTGCTTGAATGGTGGTGTCATTCACTGAGGAAACAGAAAAAGAGTGATCTGGAGGGATACAGGGTAGGTTGAGTTTAACCTTGCCCAGGTAGATCAGTAGAGGCTGAAGCTGAATAATGTTTTAAGACACTTCCATAAGAAATGGAAGTCATGAGCATAGTTAAGATTACTCAAGGACATAATGGAATGTGGGAAAGAAAGGAGGCTGAGGAAGACATGCATTGTAAAAGAATAGGTAGCCAAAGAATAAGTCAATAAGAGAGACTGAAAATAACAAAAGGAGATAGGGGAGTGATCAATAAAGCCACAAAGGAAGAGAGTTTGGAGGAGCATAGCATGATCATCTCAGACCCACACTGCTAAGATACCCTTTATTACAAGGGTGGTTGTAATACCACCCTTTATTACAAGGTAATAAAGATACCCTTTATTACAAGGGTGGCAAGTTCAATGCCAACCACCGAAACTGAGGGAGATCCTGACCTAAAATAAAAAAATTAAAAGGACCAGAGATGTAGCTCTAGGGTAAAGCACCTCTGGGTTCAGTTCCCAGTACCAAAAAACCAAAAAATTGTAAAAGGTAAACTCATTGAAGTTTCTAGGAACTTGGTAAACAGAATTAAGTAGAGTAGTGGGGTAAAATGGAAATGGAGCTACTCATAGTAAAAGAGGAAGTCATGACAGTGTGTACCACTCTTCCAAGCAATATTTTGAGGAAATGTATAGTCATCTTATATGTCCTTTTTTGAGTAACAGCTATTTCACTTACTTCTGACTGAAAACGTTTCCTATTAAACAGAAGAACATTTTCTTCCTAAGGGTCATCATTATGAATCTTTATGCTTTGAAATATTTTAATAATCGTCCTGAATAACAATAAATGAAAAGGCTTTTCTGGTAGATGTTTATATTTCTCCTCTTCAACTGTCAGAAGTCAGTTCTTAGTAGCTGTCCGTCAATCTGCTTCTAGGAACATTGATGTACCATTTCTAATCTGCTGTTCATTTTAGCCTAGAGCAAAACTAGGTGTTGCCAAAAGTGAATGATCTGTTTATAGAATAGCCTCTTAATGTCAATGTTTAAAAATACATCAATATGTGTTAATCAGGTGGATAATTTAGTTCTTATTTATGGAGTAAAATGGCATAATGCATCCGATTTCTACCTCTCTTTGGTTTTTTTTGCCAACCTCCACCCACACACACTTCCCTCCCAGTGACTTCAACTCGTTTACCCACTCACTCATTCATCCATATATTACATTGTTGGTCCTTCATTTCTTAAAGGTGTGCTAGGCAATGGTGATTTAAAAAAATGAATGAAACACAGGTCAAGCATTGATTAAGCCACTGTCTTATAAGAAAGCACAGCAAGTAACAAAAACTTACTGCCCAGACAGGAAAAGGATGCAAAACCCTATTAGAGTGGGTAACGTCAAAATTCATACCTTCCTCAATACCACCAGGTTTTTTCACCCATTATTTACACTTGCTTTTCCTCTGCCTAGAATTCTCCCCAACTCCTTATTCTTCAGGTAAACTCTGTTCATTTTTTCAAGTTTCAAAACAATCTTTTATCTTTCTCTTTTTAGCTTCCCTGACTTTATTCCTCTATGCCTAAAAATACTCGCGAGCTTCAACCCCAGATTCGGTGTCTTTCCTTTTATAGCCACAAGTGAAGGTGGACTTTCAGTTCCTTGTTGTTTGTTCATTTCTTCATTTGTTTTCTAGTGCTGGGGATTGAACCCACGGCCTCCTGAATGCTGGGCAAATGCTCTACCCCCTGAGCTACCCCCTACCCTTGTCACTGTTTTAAAATGTAGGTATTATTATTTCCCTAGGGTGAGATTAGCAGATCAGGAGACAATTGTCATTGGAAAGATGGTTTGTTTCTTGGGGTTTCTGCAAGGAGGGGGCATGCCACACCACACAGGGCTACACAGGGAGGAACCAGGGCAGGCCACAGGCCGAGGGAGTGAGGGGGGAAATGTGGACAAGAGCTTTTGTTGTGTTTTTCTCAAGAAAGAATGAGCAAAGCAGAGCAAACAGATTTAGGATTGGCTAGTTTGAAAAACTTCAGGGGACTCTGGGACATTAAAGGCTGTCCCTAGTTCCCTGGCACCTAGGCCGCAGGTAATTAAGGGGGAGAAATAGTGGCCCTGTGAGAGCCCTTTGGTTTGCATCTGAAAGTCTTAATTTTATATATAGTTTTGTAGTTGTTGATGGACCTTTATTTTATTTGTGTATTTATATGCAATGCTGAGAATCGAAGCCAGCGCTTTGCACATGTGAGGCAAGTGCTCTACTGCTGAGCCACAACCCCAGCCCTGAAAGTCTTTTATCTGAGTTATTTTCTCTCTCTAGAAATTGGCTAACATTAAGAATGACAAACAGGGGCTGGGATTGTGGCTCAGTGGGAGAGCGCTTTCCTCGCTTGCATGAGGCACTGGGTTCGATCCTCAGCACCACATAAAAATAAATAAATAAAATAAAGATATTGTGTCCATCTACAACTAAAAAAAAATTTTTAAAAAAGAATGACAAGGGGCTGGGGTTATGGCTCAGCGGTTGAGCGCTTGTCTCGCATACGTGTGGCACTCAGCACCACATAAAATGAATAAAGATATAAAAAAAAATAATAGCACATTAATTAAAAAAAAGACTTAAAAATTAAAAAAAAAAAAGAATGACAAATGACAAACTCAAAAAAAGAAAGAATGACAAACTCTCTAGGGTCACCAGGGGCTCAGAGTTTCAAAGCATAAAAATTAGAAGATACATTTACTAAACTCACTGTACTGAACTTCCTTTCAAAATAATAACAGTAGCTATCAATAGTTTAGTTTGGACAATTTAGTAGCCACTATTTAGTACAAACATTGAATTACATAATTTTTTGCTTACTACTTTCCTTCCTCTTTCTCTTCTTTTCTCCTTCTTTCTCCCTCCCCTTCTCCCCCCATCTCTCTCTGGTCTCTTTCTCTCCCTCCCTTCTCTCCATGTCTCTCTCCTCTCCCATCTCTCCCATTCCTCACTCACTCTCACTTCTCCCCTCTTCACTCACCTCCTTCCCCTCCCTTCTTTCTTTTCTTCATTTCAAAACCCATTCAAATGCCTACTAAGAACCAAATGCCATTCTATATATTCACTTTCTCATGTAACCATCACAGAATTTATGGAAATTGAAAGTATCCTATTTGGTAGATGAAGTAATTGGACACGGAAAGAATAAGTAACTTCCTAAGGCACAGGCAGCTGATCTGGTGTTCAAAATAAGATTTATTGGACTCCAAAGTCTATTTTTGAACCATTATTAGAAACACACAACATTTTTGCTATCACATCCCTGAAAATATGGCATGTTTTCAGCATCATCTACCCACCAACTTGAAAAATGAAATGGTTTCTTAGCTGGACCTAGAACATATTACATACTTGGGAATCACTATGACACTCTATTTAAACAAATACTTATTGAGCATCCAGTGTCTATACAAAGTTCTAAATATTTATTAGCTATGTGACATCAAGAAATAATATCTCTATTTCTTAATGGCTTCCTCGTGTATAAAATATAGATAGTAACACTGACCCTGTTAATACAACACACTTGTTTTTTAAATCTAAGTAGATGATATAAAAATGTTTTACAATGTACCTATATAATGAATAGATAATTCCTTGGCCTTGATCACCCATCTCATGATTGACAAAGGTATAAGATCAGTATCTGAAAGCCCAGTGACTTCTAAATTATAAACTCTGTGCCAATTAAATAAAAATTCATTGATTATAAGCATCAATGAGATATTCTTGTCCTCAATGATATCCAGTAGAATGCACTCCTGGGTATTAATTCACCATCAAAATCATTTAGGCTCTAATTATGGAAAGGAAATTTAATTATTAGTTTCATACTAGTGAATCTTTAAATCTTTTTTTTTTTATTTCTAGGTCAGGGCTATATGTGGGAAACATGGATTATACCTGACCTTGAGCCTGCTGGAAACATTGCTTAACCACCGAAACCTGGGTTACCAAGATGAAATAAAGTAAGCTCATTTTTGTTATAGACTAAACATTTGTACCTCCACTCCTAATTATAAATTCTTGACTCTCAATGAGATGGTACTAGGGGATAAGCCCTCTGAAAGGTAATAGAATTTAGATGAGATCATTAAGGTAGAATTGGTGTCTTTTCAAGAAGAGGAGACCCTTCCTCTTTCGTCATTTCAGCAATAAGGCAGGGGCCATCTATAAACCAAGAAGAGGGACCTCATAAAGAACTAAATCTGCTTACATTTTTGTCTTGTATTTTCCAGCCCCAAATTGTCAAAGACAAATGCATGTTTTTAAAGACTATTGCCACCCAGCCTACGGTATTTTGGGAAGCTAAGACAACTTTTTATCCCCTCATTCTTCTATTAGGATGCCAAACACAGAGATCTTTTTTTAGATTACAAGTTTTAAGTGTGACCAAATCAATTTCAGTTACTTGACAACCAAGTTAAAGAATGTTTGCTTTTATTAAGATCAAAGGGTTTTCTTTGTCATAGAAGAACAAAGCAGGAAATTTCTCCTTCTAGCCATTATGAATCACTAAGAATTATAATCAAAGGACAAAATAGATGAAGCAATGTTTTCAGACACTGGACATCAAGCATTACAGATTGATGATTGTAATGATTCCTGAAAGAAAATTCAGGAATTTTCATGCCTTCTTGTTACAAGAAGGTATTTCTTAATACCTTCTTAAGGTATTAAGAAGTGATTCCTGAAAGAAAAAAAAAATCAGTGAGAACAGATCAACTTATTGCATAGGAAAGGGGAATTCAAACAGAGCCCAGAAGTTTCCTTGAGTTGAAGGAATAGAGTTTGGAAATCAGAAAGACTGAGGATAGAATGCACACTACAGAGAAGAAGGGAGGAGGAAATAAATTCCCAGACATATGTCCCTGGAAATTTTCAAGAATTGCCCTTGGGACTACATGAGAGTATTGAGTAATGTACATGCTGGAGGAAACTACCCAAGCCAAGAATAGAAACACAAGATAAAGTTGTAGAAAAATTCTTAGATCTCTCACAGTGTTGGAAATTGTTAATTTTTCTAACAATGAAGAAAATCTCTTAACACATACAGCATTGAGTAAGGTCCTTAGAAGGGTATTGATTGTATTGAAGAGTGGCCAAATTACCTTGCATAAACTCTACAAATCTTAAATGCCCTAAAGAAACTTAAAAAATGATCAGAGTTTTTCAAACTACTTAACTATATCCAAGGAAAAAAAAAGTCTCAAATTTCTAAAGGAATAAAATAATCTCAATCAATTATGTAAACTTCACAATTTACATACAAAAATTATCAGACATGAAAAGAAGCAAGAAAAGTATGACCTAATATTAAGAGAAAAGCCAATAAATAAAAGCATATACATAGATAACACAGATAATATAATCAGTGGACAAGGACTCTTTTTGTTCTGATTAGTGCATTTTGATACATCATACATAAGTGGAATGTAACTTCTCATTCTTCTGATTGTACATGATGTAGAATCACACCATTCATGCAATTATATATGTATATAGGGTAATAATGTCCAATTCATTATATTATCCTTCCTACCCTCATACCCTATATACTTCATATATATAAGAAATACCTTCTTGTAACAAGAAGGCATGAACATGAGAAATATGGACACAAATGAAGCTTCTAGGTAGTAAAACACATGCCTTCTTCCTAAAAAGAAATAACACAGAATAATAAGAAGAAAAACATTAAATCAATCACAATAGAGAAAGGTGACCAGTGCTCCTCAAAATTGTGAAGGCCATTATAAGGTGGAAAATCTGAGAAATTGTCACTACCAAGAAGAACATAAAGAGACAGAAAGATTTAATCTAATATAGTAGCTAGGATGAAAACTAGACAAGAAAAGGACAAGTATGTAAAATCTAAGTACATGGAAATAAAATATGAATTTTATTTAATTGAAATGTAACAATATTGGCCCTTAATTGTACCATACTAAGGGAAACTGGCTGAAAGGTGAGTGAGAATTTTGTCTTATTTTTGAATTTTTTCAGTAAGTCTGAAACTATTACAAAAGAGATTATTTGAAAAATATAATGCTTAAAAATATTCTTGATACAAATAATAGCAAATTAGGGAATAAAAATAACTTAAAGACAGAAATAAACACTATTCATAATAAAACTAATTGTGAAAAACAATGAAGGAAAAATTAACAAAGGATTACTGCAGCTTTGTGACACTATCAACAATTTTAATGTACAGAATTTCAAATTTTGGAAAGGGAAAGAGAGGTAGGCAAACAGAAAAGAATGTTGAATAATTAGTAGCTGTAATTCTTTCTTAATTTGGAGAAAACAAAGACATGGGCCCAAGAAGTTTAATGAATCTTGAAAGAATGAAACCTTGAAATAAACTATCCAAAGAATCATTATAGACAGATTGCTTAAAGCAATGTAAAAACAAAGTCTAAAAAGCACACAGAGATCAAAACAACACCAAATGACAAAGATAAGAATTACAAGACTTCTCATTAGAAACAATGTCAGCAATAAGACAGTAGAATGACATCTACATATTATTGAAAGAAAGCTATCAACTAGAATTCTCTATTCAGAAAAGTTACATTTCACAAAGCAAATGTGACATAAAGACTTTGTCAGACATCCAAGAAAGGGGTGAATTAATAACCTGCAGATCAACACCACAAGAAATATTTTAATAAGTCCTTCGGAAGGAAGAAAAATAATTATTCTACATCTACATGAAGGAATGAAGAGAATGGGAATAGTAAATATGTGGATGAATAAAATAGTACATTTTTGTTTTGTTTTTTAAAACTATTTCAAAGATAACTAGATGTTAAAAGAAAAAATAACAACAATGTTGTATAAAGTTTATAACATAAACAAAAGTATAATACATGATAGCAGCATATAAGCCCAGGAGGGGAAAATAAGTAATGATGTTCTTATACTATAACTGGAGTAGTATAATTTTCTTTGAAGAGGAATGAATTAATTAAAGATGCTACAGAACACTTGAAAATGGAAACATGACCACAGTCAATACACTCACAGGAGAAAAGGTAACAAAAATCATAGATGTGACAAATATAAAATAAATATGAATAATATAAGATTTAAACCTAACCACATCAATACTTTTAGTAT
Source organism: Xerus rutilus (assembly GCA_028644305.1). Lineage (NCBI taxonomy): Eukaryota > Metazoa > Chordata > Mammalia > Rodentia > Sciuridae > Xerus > Xerus rutilus. The sequence continues at coordinate 44,206,239 of CM053400.1, read as the reverse complement.
AAGTGATCCAAATGTACTAATTAAAAAGCAGACATTTTCATATTCCATTTATAAAGGAAGAACTAATTAGATGCTTTCTACAATAACACATTTTAGGTATAAATATATCAACAAGCTAAAAGTAAAAGGATAAAAAAAGATACAGCATACCAACTCTAAAGAAAGTTGGAGCAGTTATATTTATATCAGAAAAAGTAGATCCCCAGAAATTAAACGCATTTCTATACTCCAATGATGAATCAGCTCAAAGAGAAATTAGGAAAATCATCCCATTCACAATAGCTTCCCCCCCAAAAAATTTGAAATCAACCTAACCAAAGAGGTGAAGGACATCTACAAAGAAAACTACAGAACACTAAAGAATGAAATTGAGGAAGACCTTAGAAGATGGAAAGACCTCCCATGTTATTGGATAGGCAGAATTAATATTGTCAAAATGACCGTACTACAATAGTGCTATACAGATTCAATACAATTCCCATCAAAATTCCAATGTTCATTATATAAATAAAAAAAGCAGTCATGAAACGCATTTGGAAAAATAAGAGGCCCAGAATTGCCAAAGCAATCCTTAATGAGAAAAGCAAAGCCGGCAGCATCACAGTACCAGACCTTGAATTATACTACAGACCTACAGTAACAAAAACAGATTAGTGTTGGTATCAAAACAGTCAAGACCAATGGAACAGAATAGGAAACACAGACACAAATCCATATAAATACAGTTATCTCATACTAGACAAAGGTGCTAAAAACATATATTGGAGAAAAGGTAGCCTCTTCAACAAATGGTGCTGGGAAAGCTGGAAATATATATGTAGTAGAATGAAATTTAACCCCTATCTCTTACCTTGCAAAAACCCCAACTCAAAGTGGATCAAAGTCCTAGAAACTAGAGCAGAAACCCTGCACATACTAGAAGAAAATGTAAGCTGAACACTCCAATATATAGGCTGAGGAACTGACTTCCTGAGCAAGAGTTCTAAAGCACAATAAATAAAATAAAAAATTCATAATGGGATGGCATCAAACTAAAAAGCTTCTTTACAAAAAAGTAAACAATCAAGAGCATGAAAGGAGAGCCTACAGAATGGGAATCTTTGTCTCCTGCATCTCAGGGTGTTAATTTCCAGGATATACAAAAAGCTCAAGAACCTTAACACCAAAATATAATAATGATAATAATAACCCAGTCAGTATGGTATATACTGATATAAGATATGTAAGATATATTTCCTAACACTGCTATAAGATAATTATATCAAAATAGATTCTACTATCATGTGTAACTAAAAAGAACCAATTAAAAAAATCCTAAAATGGCACACATCATTTCTCTGCTCCAAAGATGCAAAAGCACCTTCTTTCACTCAGCGGGGAAGTTCTGATAAAGAGTTCAATATGATCTGCTCCCCCATCATTTCTCTGGCTCCATCTAAAAGCTCCTTTGCACATTCTGTTCCGGTTGCACTCTAATCCTTGTCTTCCTCAGGTGGACCAGGCAAACATCCACCTTGGTACCTATCCTCTGAATGTTTCCTCCACCTGGAATGCTATTGAAGGCTCAGATATCCTCCTGCTAACCTCTTCCCTGTTTTCAAGATTTTATTCAAATATCTCCTTGTCAATGAGACAAGGCCAACACTAACTAACCTATTTAAATTTATCACTTCCCACACTTCTTGTTCCTGTTAACTTGCTTTCCTTTTGTTTTCTTCTCCTCTTGTCTTCCTCAACTACTCATGTAGTAGGCAATTTGCAGATTTATTTTATTTATTGTCATATGTCTCTCCCTAACAGACAGCAGAATATATAATGCCAGAATATGCAAGATCTTTGTTTTTTTTCACTCATGTAGGCACTTGTCTACAGTGGTGCCTGCCACGATAAATATTATTGCAACAAATATGTATGTACTTGAACGGAATTAAGTGAAGAATAGTGTATTGAAATACTCTCAGGGATGCCAGTATGTGAATTCTTCCCAGTCTCTAGCTCACATTCAAACTGAAGGACATTATCCCTAACCATCTCATCAACATCAAGTTCCTTCTGCTTAGTACTCTCATAGAACCCAGTCATTTTATTTCCTAACATTGCTATTTGTAATTATGTATTTATTTGTCTGATGTTAGTTTACTATGTATATAGTGATCTCCCTAATGATTGGCAACATGACCAATTTACTCACATTATATTCCCAACATATAGCCCAGTACTGACATCTGGTAGTTATAAGTAAGAATTTGATGAAATCACTTATTCATTCATTTAAAATTGTTTGATTGCCTGCTATATACCAACCACTACTCTAGATACTTGGAACAAAGCCTTTCCCTCATGAGGTTTATGTTCTGGTGAGGTGAGGAAGAGAATGGTAAGTGAGTTAGAATATATGGTAAATCACATGATAACAAAAGCAATGCAGAATAATAAAGTGGAGTAAAGGTTACGTGGAGTGTTTTAGTCAGCTTTGCGTCACTCTAACCAAAACATCTGACAAGAACAATTTAGAGAAGGAAGTTTATTTTGGTTCATGGTGTCAAAGATTCAGTCCATGGTCAGACAAACCCATTGCTCTGGGTCCAAGCTGAGGCAGAACATCATGGTGGAAGGGCACAGTGGAGGAAACCTACTCAGTTCATGACAGCTCAGAAGCAGAGAGAGCTCCACTCACCAGTCACACCTCCAGTCACATCCTACCTGCCCACAGTTGCTACTCAGTTAATCCATTCAAGCCGATTAAACCACTGATGAAGTTACAGCTTTTGCAATCTAACCATTTCACCTCTGAATATTCTTGCATTGTCTTACATATGAGCTTTGGGAGGACACCTCCTACCCAAACCACAGCAGGGAGCATCAATCAATGATTAAATGAATAATGAGGCCAAGAGTTTGAATGCAGCCAATGAATTTCCACTGGAACACCTTTGGACATAGGAATTTCCCTTCTCTAAAACCTTAAGGGTGATTGGGTAAAGGTAAGAGAAGTGGTTAAACTGGAGGAACAGAAAAGTGAGCTCAGAGCTAAGTGGAAAAGCAGGAAGCTGAAATTGAGAGTCCCCAAATGGCTCCAATCTAAAGGGAGAAAGAGCATGTTTCAAAGCTCACATTGTCCGTAGCATATAGTGGAGACTCAATAGACATTAGTTGATTAAAAGCTGGGGTCCAAACCAATATTCCAGGAATTAGGAAGATGAGATCAAGAGAGAATAGGAGGAAGTGAAGTTAGCTGCTTTTTATTATATCAATATTCTCAATTTCCACTGCTTTTGTGAAAATCAGAGAAGTATACTAATTCTTTTATTTACCTTTCTTTGACCTTTGAATGTTCAAGGACACCAAAACCATGAGCACCAAAGAACTGCATTTATAAGAGATAAACCTGTTTCATCCTTAAATAGTCATTGGCTAAAGCTTCTTCTGTTGAATTCAATCCATTTAGTTAAGGGCTTTGTATGCAAATCTATATCCTTAAGAGATTAAAGATGCAATTTAGACACACATTTTAGGAGCTGAATGCACGAATCATTATTTTAGTACATATTGTCCATTAATCTGCTGTTCAATTGGGAACCCATTTGGAATGTGGCTGCTTGCTAATTAGCAGGATTCTAGTGCTGAGCTGCTTCCTGATTAAATGTCCTTTAGAATCAATAAAACATCAGGAGGGATTATGGTGATGTGGGATTAGCCCCATCTAACCAAATAAAATGAGTTGTGTTTCCTTCTTAAACTATCATGTTGCAAGAGCTGACAAGGAGAGCAATTTTGTGAGCCCTGTAACAAAGTTGTTGTTGTTGTTGCTTTTAACATTGAAATTTTGTTTTTTGCCATTTGCCTACCAATTAGCAGTGACATTAGTGAATGACTGCCAGGGTAAGGCGATTTTGAGAAAGACTTGATTACGATTTCAAATCTCGACTCTGAATCACCCTTATGTAAAATGAGTTCAGGTTGTGTTGGTAGAAATTAATATCCCTGTTCTTGGCCAAGAACGTGTAAGTCAGAATTCACATTTAATGTTTCTGTGTGACTTTGTAATAAGTGGTAATTAAGGAGAGCAGAGAGAGAACAGGAGGCAAACTAATACTCTAAAATTGTATTGGCAAAATTAAATGCTTCAAACCAGTTTAAAACACATGCACACGAGCCAAATTGTGTTGGGGGAAGGGGGGGCAATAATGAAGCCGCTATGGGAACTTCGTGAATAGATGGAGCAATTGACACAGCCACAAGTAGGACTTATCATACACATCTGGCCCATTATTGAGAGTGCAATTAGGTTGAAAAGGACACGTTTTCCTAATCCCAGGAACTACCAGAGGATTTCACGAGATAAAGGAAACATGAGGTGTCTGATTCAGCAATTACTTTGTAAAGGGAATAGGAAAGGGTTAGCAAAGAGCTATTAGAGATGTGGTATGGTCTGCCCATTGGCTGGGCTATAGAAATCAGACCCAGCTTTTCCATTCCACGTTCTAATAATAATAATAATGCTAATAAAATTGTTATTATCAGTAGTTATAGCCAACACTTACCTAGGGCTAAATGTATTTCAAGAAATGTTCTAAGCATCTTATAAATATTAACTCTTTTAATCCTTGCACCTGCCCCATGAGGTGGGCACTATTTTCCAAATGAAGAAACAGAGAGATTAAAACCTATATGTAATTGATACCTGAATTCATCAATTAGGCTAAACCAAATGCAGGCCCTCTAGTTTCAGAGTTTGAGGGCTTAGTTACTACACTATAGCAACATTCTTACTTGCCCTACAATACTCAGGATTATGGCTAGGCACAGGGGTTTGGGGAAAACTGCCTGAGTCCCAGAGCTGGCGTCACACTTGGGCTTCATACTAAACACAATTCTGGATCTGAGGAATTGGGTAACTCTTGCCCTCTACCCACACCTTGATTTTGGACTTTTGGCCTCCAACTGTGAGAAATTTCTGTTGAAGCCACGTGGTCTGTGGTGTTTCACTGTGGCAGCCCATCTTAGATCATTTGGGCTTCCATAACAAAACACCATAAACCAGGTGGCTTATTTTAAAAAAAAAAAAAGCCTTTTGTTCCATAGTTCTAGAGATAAAAGTCCAAGATGTGGGCAGATTCAGTGTCTGGGGAGTTTCTGCCTCCTCCTAGATGGCTTCCTTCTCACTGTGACCTTACATGGCAGGGAGGATGAAGGGTCTCTCTTGGGCTTCTTTTATATGGACACTAATCCCATTCAAGAGGGCTCTGCCCCATAACCTAATCACTTTCCGAAGACCCTCACCTTCTAATACCTTAGGGGTATTTCCATATACTCACACCATAACATAGTCCTTGCAAATAAACATGGTCCTATGGGCTAATAGACTACTAGGCAACCTCCTTCCTAGTTGCCTTCTCCATCTAGCATATTCTTTAACTCCTCAGAAATCCCTAAAGTTGGGAATTTCAGGATTCTGAAAGCCACAGCTACAATGCTTATATTCTTTAAATCATGGGACATAATTTCTGATTCTGGCAGTCTAGACAGAGCTGACTTCTCAGCACTATTCTAAGCTATGGCTCAGCTGAGTTTAATGGGATTCATAGGAGTTAATGGGGTAAGTGATGGGAGAAGTATTTCACAGAGAAGGAGCAGTATGTGCCAAGACAGAAAAGCAAGCAAAACTTGGCAAGTTTGGATTACCACAAACTTTTCCTCGTGGCTGGAAATACACTTCTGGAGATGGAGAAAGGTAATGGACTTGGGAGGTGGATACTGGCATACCTTTTGACATAAGCCTATATGAAGCTTCTAGAAGAACATGCCACCTGAAACTAGCTGCACCAAGATTACAAGGGCATTTCAATAAAACAGCCTGCATCTTGTGTGCTTAGTATGTTTAGGTTTGTTTTGTTTTTTCATAAAAGGCTTTTTGTATCAAAAAGCAGCTGCTTAACAGCACCTGACTAAAATTCCTACAAAGAAAAAAAACACCCAAAACACACAAGCAGCAAAATGCACTCACAGGAACTCTAGTGTCAGGATCTAGCAGGAACCTCCACTATGAGTTAATGCAATGTGGGAAAATCAGTGAGTTGCCTGCCCCATGCTTCGCCCTGCCTACCTATAAGAATTGTGGAAGGCAGAAGATATTTCTTCCTTTAAACACAGCCTTCCCTTTGGTTTGGAGACCACAAGTCTTAACCAACTGGAAAACTGCAAAGATGCTATTTATGATGGTGGTCTGAGTTCTACGTTCCCTCCCTCTCTTTCCCCTCCTTTCACTGCCCAAGGAGACACCTGTGTATTTACCCACACATTACTTTTCTGTACCTATTCTGTACCTATTTTCTGTACCTATTCTGTACATCTCCCCAAAATGACAGAACAAAAAGTTGGAGTGAGAAAGGAGGGAAGAGAAACCTAGGTTATGTATGGTGTTTGAACATGGTGAAGTATTATTCCTAAAAATTGAGTCATGGGGGTGAGAAGGGAGACCGCTGATAGTTGTTCACACTAATAGGTATATAAACTATGACATACTACATTAATCTGAAGTGTCTGGTACCCAACAAATGTGGTGAGAAGTTCCCACCTTCATCCTACCAAGATGCATGAGGCAAATGCCTAAAAGAAACTAATAAGGAATGAGATTGCCATAGAAAAAGCAAGACAGCTCAACTGTGAGTCATAGTGAATGTGAGCAGACCCTCATTTGAAGCCAGTAAAGAGAAAACACTAAAATTTAAGAAAATACCACAGAACATGAAAGGGAATCATCATCCTGCAGTCTCCAAGTCTCAAAAAAGCTTAGAAAATGATCTACTCTAGAAATTAGAAAAATAATTTAGGAAAGCACAGTGATTCTATGTAGTGTATAAGAAGCCGTGTCCTCTATTGAATTGAATTAGAAAGTAATAAGTATAATGAGATTTTTAAAATCTATAAAAATCAAATTTAAAAAGCACAAAAAAATGAACAGAAGAAATTAGAAAGAATTTGGGGGAAATATAGACTGTACCAAGAAAACTAAAACTTCTCTAGGCAAATTAAAAGGTAACCAGGAATCAATAAAAAGTGAAATTAACACTAGAAGAAAATATGTAATGTCAAATTTAAAAAGAACAGAGAAGGAAATAAGAGAGAATAGTAGATATAAAATAATAATAATAGAGATCTAGCCTAAGAGGACTTGGTATTGAGTAAAAGGAAATTAGAAAAATTTGGAGAAAAATTCAAAATGAAAGTCCCAACTGTATTAGTTCATTTTCTGTGGCTATAACAAAATATATGAATCTGGGTACTTCATAAAGAAAAGTGACTTATTGAGCCAACAGTGTTAGAGGCTGAAAGTTCAAGATCAGACAGCCCCATCCGTTGGGTCTCTGGTGGGGGCCTCTTGGCTATATTGCACCTTAGTAGATGGCATTATCGTGGGAGTATTTGTGAGAACAAGAGATCATATGGTGAAACCAAAGGCCAGGGGGCAAGTAGGGCAGTCTTAGAACAACTTACTCTCATGGGAATTAACCAGATTCCCAGAACTACACTAATCTCTTCCAAGGGAGATGCCCCCAATTACCTAACCCTCTTCCGCTAAGCTCCACCTATCAAAGTTCTATCGCTTCAATACCTCCACACTGAGACCCAACTTCCAGTGTACAAATCCACACTGAGACCCAACTTCCAGTGTACAAATCCTTGAGGGACCCACTCAAACCACATCCACAAATGAAAAACGTTGTCGCCTTGCTGAAAAAGGTCAAAAGGTCTCACTATGATCTCAGCTAAATTATGAAAAAAAAATGTACCCACGTCTATCCCAATGAAACTTTTGTATTATTAAGACAAAGAAAATAAGTCAAAGATCCTGCCTGGCCAAAAACAACAACAAAAAAAAAACTAAAGCAAATAATGGGAAAAATATGATTATCAATGAACAAAAATCTGATAGACGTCTGCAATAATCAATTTTAGAAGACACTAAAGCTGTATCCATGCAATTTCAAGGAGGAAAAAAATGGAACTGAAAACAAATTGCATAAATCCATGTGGATTTGGAGTCAGACAGCCAGGGTGTAATCCTGGCTGCTCCTATGATCCATGTGTCCTTGGTCAAGTCATTTACTTACTTCAGGATGATTATCTCCATTGAATGAAATAATGAATAGAAAGGGAACACTCACTAAATGCTGTTAACCTGATGAACTTTTGAAGTTTGAACTCATGTTAACCTGAATCTGGAACGAGGTTCACAGGCCTTATCCTCCAGTCTTGACCTCTCTGACCTCTCTGTCAGTGGAGACTTGACACTGTCACTCTTCCTGACAATGGAACTCTTTGCCACATTTAAATCATGAGTGTCTCTTTGAAAGTCTTGGAGTAATTGTAAAGAAATGGAGAGAAAGTAAATATTTTAGTAGAAGACTCTTCACAATGTTA
>CM053400.1:44104336-44197315 GCA_028644305.1 Xerus rutilus | reverse complement strand
ATATGTAAAGAAGAGTAATAGCACCATAATTACATTGATGTTTTTATATTAATCAAGTTTAGTACTTAAAGAAAATCTAGATTCTGTAATGTAATACAATACTGTAAAATACCAGTTGCTGTTTAACCAGAGTGGTACAAACCTTAATTTCTCCAAGACTAGTTGTTCTGAGAATAAAACTTAACAAACACAATGTTAGGAGTGAATTAATGTTTTAAGAAATTTTTGTCATTTTAACAGATTAAACTTTGGTTTATACCAGTATATTAATATTTGACCTTAGGGGAAAACCTTGAATAGTTTTAACTATTTGTGTTACATATATATAACCAACTTACACACAATCTTGTCTTTTACTTACATAGACCTTTTTATCATTTAGATCCTCTTATTGTTTACTTAGATGTATTATAACTTTACTGCATGAAGACTTGAAGACTTTTTATTACTCAGAATTTTTTTTACTAAATATATCTTATTATATTTTAATAAGATGAAATAGTCGAAACCTTTATACCCTTTATACAACCTTGTTTTTAGTTAAGACACAAAGTAATTTTAAATTTTTGTTAATGTTACCAGTTTATGAAAACACCAATAATGTGTTTAAGTATACTTGATGTTATATTTAATAGTTAGCATTTTAACTTTATAAACCGTTTAGATATCTTTAACAAACACATCCATGATCAATCTCATACATGTCAGATCTAATTTACTTACTTTAAAAAAAAATTAGACAAGTGCATTTAACAGCATCATTTCTTTTCCTGTTGAAGAAAAATCCTAGTAACAATGGATATTAAACATTTTATAGATATCAACATTTTATTAACAACTGCCCACCTAGAGAAGCTTGTGAGTTAGTAGCTTTTAAAGACATTTGTATTTGTTTACCCAATTTAAATTGAACTTTTTGAATCACTTGAACCAAAGGAATTTGGATCCATTTTATTTTTTAAATTTTAATTTATGAGCTCATATGTTAATTTTGGTACCAAACATATGTAAATATGGCAATACATATAGACTGACAATACACCGTGTAGCTACAGAGAACAAACAAACAAAGGCCTTGTAGCTTATCTTTGTAAAACCTATTAGATTGAGAGCTAACATTTGTAAAATAGGTCTAATCAGAAAAATATATTAACCTAGAGCACCAGATCAAAATTAAGAACTCAAAAACAGAAGTTTAAAAGCCTTCCTGGTTTTTGTCCTGATGTGGTCCCACTCATCAGAGGTGAAAATAGTTAAGGGAATATATACAAATGGGGCCCCATTTCTCCCTGAGGGAATCTCCCAACGAGGTAGCAAGGGAGTCTGCTTCCATTGGTCCCTCAGCTCAAGGTCGCATTCTAAACCAGTTTTTCTGGTCTTTTGGATAGTGGCCACCAAAATCTTAGCCTGGCATTTTGAAAAACATTTATTACCTGGACTGCCATGGTTAAAAACTTTTGGGTCACCTCCAATAGTTGGAAGTTACTCTGTAAACCCTTTAAGTTTTTGGAGGTTTCTGTGAATATCTGGGGCTGACTGAGAGACAAAAGCCAAATTTCCTAGACAAAATGATGTTTTTGCATATTTTCTTTTTACCTTTTAGCTTTTATTTTTGACTTTTTTAAAATAGTTCTGTTAGCAGCCATTTACATTTTAATGCAAGCTTTAGTGAGCATAGCTAAAAACTTTTTTAACCGTTTTTTCCCCTTTGGTTGGTATTTGATCTGGGTGGCCAGGCTGCCCAAAAATGATTTTTTGGAATCGGTAGGCAGTGGGGAGTTTGGTGGTCCCCTCCAGAGGCCATCTGACCTTGAATGTGGGCCATTCAAGGGAACAGAAAGTGGCTAGTTTACCTGAGTAAACGACATCCCAGGATTCAGCTGCCTTCTGCTGAAAATCCTTAAAGTGTGATTTGATCAAATCTAAAGGACTAGGTATGGATGAAGATTGACTCATTATTTCAAAAGACAAGGAGACAGTACACAGAGACAAGACAAACAATAAACACACTATAATTAGGCTAGAGATCTCGACGCTATAATGCCTTTGTGGCCACTTAATATTAGGATGGTTTTGTGAGCCCTTACCTAAAACCTGAACCAGACCAGATGAAGTCCACCGGTGTCCCAGGTGGAGTTCTGACTTGGGGCAACATGCTACGTCCAGCTTGGCCCTCGAGTCCCTTGTGGTATACCAATACAGATTTGACCTATTCCTCACAGGGAATTAATTCCCCTCAGTAGAGAGGATCAATTCCCCATTCCACACTCCTGGGAAGGAGAGCAAGTGGAGCAACTGGGAAGAGGGCTTCCCGGCCAACATACCAAATGTTGCATCCAACCCGCACCTCTCCCCAAGAAGTGCAGCCCAGACAACTCTGCAGAAGCAGCAAAGTTTATTGAGGAAATAGGCACACAGGCCAATCGATTGGGGTCAGCTCTCCTTTCCTTCAGAGAGTGACCTCGAAGTGAGGGTTTCAGAGGTTATTATAGGGTAGGCTAGCTACATGACTCAGGAAAACATGATTTGACAGGTATTCAATCTATAGTTATTTATAGTTCAACTGTGACAGTGCCTCCTATGTCCCCTTTCAGTTCCTGGAACTTTAGGTAACTGGCCAGGGGGTCTTGCAGCCTGTGGTTTTGCCCCCCAACCATGAGAAGCAAGCATAGCAAAGCATTAATCACAGAAGCAGCTGATACATGCAGGCCTGAGCCAGAGTGACTCCATTTTGAGTTTGGATTTTATACCACTACACAGTTGGTTCTAGGATCTAAGAAAATGCCAAGTACCTGGAGAAAGGATTTCAGAGAGTGACACATGGTTGGTTCTGAAAGTGTCACTTGGTTTGGAGTTTAAGACATTTAAGAAGTTTGGACATTTAAGAAGGTGGCTGTGCTTGAATTTCTTACAAAACACCATGTAGTCAATGCTGAGGCCACTGAAGGGATGCCTTGTGGCCATTCACTTAACCTCTGAGGTTTCACCCAGAGCTAGTTCTGAGAATGCTGAAAACCATGCTCCAATTCTGGACAGATACTTACTGTATCCTCACATGGCCTTTCCTCTGTGTGTGCACATCTCTGGTATCTCTCCATGTTCAGATTTCCTCTTCTTATAAGAATACCCACTAGATTGGATTGCGATCCACCTTAACAGTTTCATTTACACTTACTTAACTCTTTAAAGATGCTGTCTGCAAACACAGTCACATTCTAACGTACTCGCCATTAGGACTTCAACACTTAAATGTTGAACACAATTTAGCTTATAGCATGTAGCATAGCCAAAAAATATGTAAAATACAGGTTGAAGTCTCACTTTTGCAACTAAATCACCTTGTATGGATCACTTATTTTACTTTACTCCAACTTATTTTTTTCTCATCCCAAAAACTGAGAAAGAGAAAGAAATTAAAAAAGAAGGAAGAGAGAGAAGAAGAGAGGTAAAAAAAAAAAAAAAAAAAGAAGGAAAGAAAAAACAGGAAATATCTGTTCTGTTGATCTTGTAGAGTGACTGTAAGTCTGATAAACAAAATAGGCACGGATCATTTTTCTTCCTTCCTTCCTTCCTTCCTTCCTTCCTTCCTTCCTTTCCATCCTTCCCTCTTTCTTTCTTTCTTTTTTGGTACTGAGAATTGAACCCAGCAGCACTTAACCACTGAGCCACATCCCCACACCCTTTTTATATTTTTATTTAGAGACAGAGTCTCACTGAGTTGCTCAGGGCCTCAATTTGCTGAGGCTGGCTTTGAACTCACAACTCTCCTGCCTCAGCCTCCTTAGCCACTGTGATTACAGGCATATTCAACTACACCCAGCTTCACTAACTTTTTAGTCAATGTAAGACTCTCCAGAGCAAAAGGATTATTGAGGTGATGTTACTGTCATCACTTTGTGTGATAGTTTACTGCTTACTGAGTTAGTATCTTTGTCTCTTCCCATTTCTATATCACTAGAACTATGATCGTTAAGTGTTCTGAAGTACTGAGTGAGCCATTGTATTTGTCCATTCTCTTGTTCACAAGCAAATGTTATAAAAGGAAAGGGGATCATACAAAAAAGAAACTTACTCATTATGTGTATGTAGATTGTACGTTTTTTCCTTTTGACTCAAACATGCTATGATAACCTGATTAAAATGATTTATTTATATATGCTGCCTTTTATTATAAACTTTATGTCTTTTGTAATCAAAAACATCCTGTGAACTTGTTCTTTAATGTACCTATATGGTTTTCACATAAATACTTGATATCTGTGATTTGCACTAATGACAAGATTAGACTAATTAGCAGCTGACCAAACCTCTTGCAAGAACAAATAGAAGATTAAATAAAATACATAAGAATATTTTTTGAAGGCTTTTATTTGGAATTCAAATTAAACTACCAAACAGGAGGATTAAAAGGCTCTCCATGGAAGAAACATCACATGAGAACTCTGTGTGTTTTATATGAAGTTTTCAGTTTCTATTAAAAATTATCAATAACAATGCAAGCAGGAAATAGATTTTGAAATAACTGTAATTAATTTGTTCAAGAAATGGATGAAAAATGGAGATTTTCAACAAAAAATTTGAACCTACAAGAGGAATTGAATGGAATATCTAGACTGAAAAATATTAAAACTATATTTTTAAAACTCAATAGATGAGATTAAGAGAAGATTGGACAGAGAGGAAAGGAGGGTTAGTTAACTGAAATATAGTTCAGTAGAGAATATCCAAATGAAAGCATCAATGAGAAATAAAGATGGAATATATGAAAAAAACTATGTAAGAGACATCTAGGAAATGGTAACACTATCCAACAGACATGTAACTGAAATCACAGAAGTACAAGAAGAAGGGAATAGAGCTAAAGCAGTATTTGAGGAAATTAGGAGAAGTTTCCAAAAGTGATGAAAGACTTCAAGCCACAGGTCCAAGAAATGCTATCAACCCCCATGAAGACAAATAAAAATGAGCTAAGATCCACCAAACATGGTATGGTCTAAGGTCAAAGATATTTCACAAAAATTAAATATGTCTCCAAATTTGTGTCGCCACATTTCAGAGACTGAGTGAGGAAGTGGAAGAAGGAGAATCATGTAAGCAAGGAGCAGAGCTGCAGAAAACTTGGAGGAAATGGAAAGTAGCCACAAAGATTCATTAAATTCCCTCAAACATTTCATAAAAACCTATCACTATAGATATAAAACAGAAAAATGGTGATGAGTTGGCCTCTCTTTTATTAAGGAAAACAATTCATACTAATTACTAGTTACAACTATTTATATTAAAGCCAACTCACTTGGTTTAGACAAAAAAGATGTTGTGGGTTGTTTGGCTGAAATGTCTTAGTAGCAGCAAGGTCTTTGATCTAGCCATTCAATTGTCAAAATCGGCAATCTGCTTTCCTTCTTTATGGCTCTCTGTCCTGCTTTACCTGGTGTTTGGGCTTTATGTGACCTCTGACTACTGCAAGCATTCCTTTCACAATAGCAGAAAAGCTAAGGTAACTGTGACCATCATGTCTTTACAGCACAGTTTTGGTAATTGCTGCCAGTGGAGGAAACTTTACTATCCAAGCAGCAGTTATCTTCTCTCATCCCGGAAGCTCAGAGTTTTATATCCATCTTAGAACCAAGATTGAGATGGGAATACAACAACAGGCTTAAACTAATCAGAGACTCGAGCTTGGAGCTAGAACTGGAAGTCAACCCTACCAAACCACAGTGCACTGGGAAGGAGGGAGGAGTGATACCCACAAAGCAAAATACAGTTGCTGTTGCCAGAAGGAGATGGTAAAGGGGAGAATCATCAGAGAAAAAATGAATGCTGGAAAGAAAAAAAAAAAAAAACAGGACTTCAGTCACATGACATGGCCCATGAGACCTTTTAGTTCCATGAACAACTTGACCCACTTTTCTTCCCTTCTCGTTCTGTCTCAGCTGGACTCTCCTATCAGCTGTGGCTTGAAGGTACTAAGCACTCTTGCCTCAAAGCCTTTGCCTTTGCTGTAACTTTTTCCTCAAATGCTCTTTCCCTAGATATTCTCCTTGCTTTCTCCCTTGACTACTCTCTGTTCAGGGTTCTACTTAATTATCACCTCTTCAAAGGCCTTGGGTGAATTCCCTATGGAAGTTAGTAACGGCCATAACTGCCACCACCCCTATATCTGACATCATGTTTACAGCACTTAATCAAACTGGCATTGCTTTTTGTGTCTGTTTGCCCTCACCGCAGGAATGCACACACTATGAGAAGAGTCTCTCCCCGTCACTGTTGTGACATAGTGCCTAGGACAATGTCTGGCATTTAGAAAGCACCTAGCATGTATTCTCAGAACAAATGAGTTGGAAACACAGATCTTCATCAACTCTTCATCTGTCAAATGGGATAATTTCTACCTCACAGGTTATTCTCTAGATCATGTGGGAAATGCCTGTCCTTTATGGATATTTGACATATATTATCTTCCTTCTCACAAAATCTTCATTCAATAAATCCAATGAAGCCAATAGCCTTTGTTTAAATCAGTTGTCCTCTACCCTGGTTTCACTTTGGAATCATCTAGGAATCATCTAGGGGATTTTTTTTTTTAACTGCTGAAGTGGATTCTTCCCCTTCCCCTCGAGATTGTGATTTAATTGGTCTGGTGTGACACCTGAGCACTAGTAAGTTTTAAAGCTCCCCAGGTGGCTCGCACATGCAGCCATTGCTGAAGACTACTGATTTCAAGTCATTAGTGGGGGCAGACAGGAGGGCCCACTGTATAACCATCAGAATCCACTGGAAGCCCTGTAAAACCTGGCTCTTCCCACACCTGGAAATCTCTAGAAGCCAGCTTGGCTTATTTCCTGCAGCACAAATCTTCAACTGGCAGACTAGACAGATGGTTATTATTTATCCTTCCTGCTGTGTTTAAATAAAAAAAAAGAAAGAAAAAAAAGAGAGCTCTGCCTCAGGCCTTTCAAACAATTTTTACATATGCAAACCATTACCTTTTTATATGCTATTAGCTATAAGGAAGGAAAGGGAAGCTTAAAAGAAACCAAGTAGACTAGCATGTATTTTTCTCTTAATGGAACTTTGAAAAGTGCAGACAGAAGAGAGGAACCAGACTGGGACAAAGTCTAGGTTCTAGATCTTATTCTAAAAAAGACAATTTAATGATCAATGTCCAGAAAAAGTTCTGGCATATTGTAATCAATAATAAGTCCTCTTCTCTGGGGGAATTAGATTGGCTTAAGGTTGTATAATAACACATAATAAATAATACCCTGTATTGAGCATCTTCGCTGGGTTAAGTATTCTATGTAAATAATTTTTATCTCATGATGACTATAATTTCACAAATGAAAGAACTGATCTGAAAGCTTATGCTTGGTAAAGGAAAAAAATCAGGGTTGATTTTCAGGTCTGTCTGACCCTGAAATTCACATCTCTGCCCTCATGCTATATACAGGTTCTAGAATCCCTTTACCCATCTAACTCTATGATTCAGAGTAATTTGAACCCTTTTGCTCCTGCAATAAATAGAAAGCTCTTCTTGGGCTGGGATTGTAGCACAAAATGGTAGTGCACTTGCCTCACATGCGTAAGGCACTGGGTTCAATCCTCAGCACCACATAAAAATAAAAAATAAAATAAAGATATTGTGTCCATCTACAACTAAAAAAAAATTTTAAATAATAAAAATAAAAATAAATAAGAAGCTCTTTTTTTATATTCCGGGTGAAATGAGCTGGGGCCAGAGTACTCGGGATGATGGATTCCCATGACAACTTAAATTTTCAACAGATCAAATAAGATCTGCCTCAAAGGTGCTGCCCTTACTGGCTGCCAGCATGGTGTTTGCTAAGCTTCTATTAAGGCTTACTTTATATGGCTTCTGCATTAGGTATGGGAGAGTAAAGAAATTCAGAGAAAATTCTCTCCTCTCCAAGGATTGGAAAGGAATTGGAGAAACAAATAAATAAAAAATATATAGACACAAGAAATTGAAGAAGATTGATAATGACTCATGGTTGCAATGCTAAAAGTCTAACAAAAATATTTTGAATCTGATCTGTAAATTGATTTATGAAAACATCCTTACCTAGATAGCACTATTACTTAACATTTACTGATCCTTTGCTATGATCCAGGTACTTGCTTTACATTTTGTAGTCCATTTAATCCTGAAAACAACCTGTAGGTCTCATTACCTCCATTTTATAGAAGAAGAAACTGAGGCACAAGCAGCTTGTCCCAACTCATGCAGCTAATAAAGAAAGTGGCCAGAATTCAAACCCAGATTATCTGGCCTCAGAGCCTATGCTCTCAACCACTGTGTTACTTGCCTCCTTCTAACTTTAATATTTATTCATAGAATAATTTCATTGAAAATAATGAGACCCAATTCAGAAATAATACATATTTAATGTCATATTTGAATTATGAACTGAAATATTGAAGTTGAAGCTCCCAGAAATCTGTGCTGAGTGATCACCACAGGGATTTGCAACAGAAGTAAGCCACCAAGTTAGATGGAAGGTGCTGAGTGATGAAGGCATGGTGTCTGAAGTAAGCCTTGGAGGATCACAGCAGCGAGGCTTTCCTGCATCTGAAAAAGAGTTCTATTCATGAAGGCAGCAGGCTGCAGCTAGGAGTACCCAGTAGAATGCCCTGGGTGAGGGATGCTGTTCATACTCCTTCCTATACAGGGCCTGAGGTCATTGAAGGAGCAGAGAAGGCTGTGCCCGAATCTTCAGGTGCACACCTGCCTTGAAAGAGTGGTGGAAGTGCTTGATTCTTAAGAGACAGACTCATGGGAAGAAGCCCCTAGGGACTCCCTAAGCGAGATCAGCCTTTCTGATTAAGGGCTTTTCTGCAAGCCGTTGTCTCAGCTGATCTGGGACTCTCTGCTCCACAGGTATCACAAACACAACCTTGGCCTAAATAACACCTACTCATCCCTCAGGTCAACATTTTGTGTTACTTTTTCCAAAAAGCCATCCCTGACCTCCACCACTTCTTCCATTGCTCCAAAATAAGTTTAAATGCTTTCTTATGTCCCCGTATTTTTATTTTGTAGTATTTATGGTAGCTTGCAGTTGAATAATAATTTTGAGCAATTATTTGGCATCTGCTTCCTGGTCTGAGGTACATAAGGGTGGGAACCAGGTTTTTATTCATAATGTGTCCCCATCACCTAACACAGTACCAGCCATACTGCAGAACCTCAGTATTGTTTTTGCCTGGTGTATATGTGAGTGTGTTAAATGAAGACAAAACCAAACCTTTCTGGTTTTGTTTCTTGTTTAGGAAAGAATGAAAAGGAATCCCCTGCCACTCCAGAGCAGCCCGAAGTCTCTGAGATATCGCAAAGCAGAGCTGAACATATGGTATGTACCTGGGCTTCACAGAGCATGCATGGGGAAGGTCCTCATGGATCCTCAACCTTCCTTTCTCTGATGCTGGGGGGACCTCTTCTGTGAGTTTCTGATTTCCACCCAACCTGTTGATGTCAGACTGACTCCAAGACTCCTCAGGCAGAGAAGGGAGGCAGAAGAACTCCAACAGTGTGAGTCAGCTCCATTCCAGCTGGTGTGCAGAAACCTCTCGCCATCTGTAGGTAAAGAGCTTGCCACTGACCCCAAGAAATTATACTCATTGCCTGTGTGCAAATGTTCTTCCAAAGCTTGTGGCCCATCCACCAACTTCCATCAAAACAAAGAGTAGTTATGAGACCTATTTTAATATCTCAAGTCCAGCTTCCAGAGACTAATGGGGACCTTTTCCCTAGGCATCACATTTTAAAAGGTAGCAGTCTCTGTGAGAAAGAAAGAAAGAAAGAAAGAAAGAAAGAAAGAAAGAAAGAAAGAAAGAAAGAAAGAAAGAAAGAAAGAAAGAAAGAAAGAGAAAGAAAGAAGGAAGGAAGGAAGGAAAGAAGGAAAGAAAGAAAGAAAATCTGGCAAGCAGTTAAAATCCATTTTAATATTCCTAACATTTAGCCAGGAGACATTGTAGAATTGAAAAACAGCCTGAGTTTTTCTATTGTTGTTGTTTTTTAAATGCCCGGATTAAAACATAATTCATCTTAAAATGACGGGAAGCCTCTTCATGCACTTCACACGTTGAAATATTTTAGAAAACACTATCATTTTGGCAAGCTTCTTGCAATGCAGGAAACAACAGCAAATGCTTTTCTCCTTGAGTGTTAAGTCTGTTGTGAATAAGGTTGTAAGAAATATATTTTGCTCTTTTATTTTGCCTCTTGTTTGAGGATTTTATTGCATCTCTGCCTTAATTGATTCTTCTCACATTCTCGTATTAGCAGCATTCATTGTCTCATTTTTTTAAAAAGAAGAATTAAAGAACAGAGTTGGTAAAGCAACTTTTCTATTTTCCCAGAAAAAAAACATTTATTCATTCACTCACTTATTCGGTCATCAAACATGTCTTGAGAACCTACTTAGTGCCAGGCACTACCAGGACCTTGAGGCTATATCAGCAACTATCTCACATGCCCAGCACCCATATCTCTGGTGGAGGAGGGGCTAGCATTGTGGAGAGACAAGAGCAAGAAATCCTGACCCAGTGGGATGAAAATGGTATAGAGCATGTTGCTTTGTTAGCTAGCTAGCTAGTTAGTTAGATATTTACTTGAGCCTAATTCAGATTCATACAAATCTCCACTTTCCTCTTTGTTTAGTGGTCAAAGAGAGTTGAACTCTCTAGAGAAATATAAAACCCAGTTTCTCAGACCCATGATCACCTTAATCCCTCCTAAATCATCCATGAAAATGTAAGCAAACATACATTAACTTGGGCAGATTTTCTAAAGCTTTCTTCAGATTTCTGAAGTGGTCCATAGCTCTAAAAATGCATAAGAATCACTACTCTACTGTACGAAAATATCCTGCTTTTCCAAAAATTGATTTTGTCATAGTAGAGTTCTTGTATATTAATCTTTAAAATTTACTGGTTGCTTATCATCTCTGTGGGTGTAATTTCATATTGGGTTCTATTATTTCAAAGGCAGTGGTTCTTTACATGTCCCTGCAGCAGCTTAATCTGTGTTTATTAATTAATGCAGAACTTGGTAATTCCTATTGTAATAACTATTCTTTAGTAGTATGGAATTTTTGCCGCTTACATGTGAGAGTTTGAGATAAAGGTACAAAATTGGAAGGTACAAAATTGGAAAAACTGGAAAGTAAAAAATTGGAAAAATTCAGGCATTTGAAAGTAAGGGGACACAGATGGTATTCAAAAATTAGAGGTATGATTTTATGGTGCATAAGGATTATTTGGACTGCAATGAATACAACCAACTCTAAAAGTTTAATTTATTGGAAAGCTAGAGAAGTTTATTATATTACTTAAGGAAAACAGTGCAACAATAAATGAAAACCAAGGTCTTGAACACAGTCAAGACTTCTTATTTTTTCTTTTCTCTCTGCTGTCAACTTCATCTTCTCTTTCTTGACTGACCAGCTTTTTCTCATTTCCAATGCACAGGGAAAAAATTGGCTAGTGTTTTAAGGTCTCACACAGAATGATCTATGTTTCTCCCTTTATTTTTTCCTCTAACAAATAGATCTCAAACTCCTGGACAATAGGCCTATTTGCCTGTGTTGTACCAGATGCCCAGTCCTGAGCTGTGCAGCTGGAACATAGCGGTTCTCTCTACAGCTACGTGGATTGGCAGGAGAGCATTTCTAGGAAAAGCAGAGCTGGTCAAATCAAACTCTCCCTACATGGAAGGTGGTGTTAGGAAGTCTTAAATGGCAATGTTTGGACCCATTTGTCTATTTCACTCTAAAAACACCTCTAATTTCTACTGGACATGAGATTAGGATACCTAGGTTAACTCACCTCAATGTCTGTTTATAGCCTTGGTTCTACCCTAAGATCTAGGCAATCTCAGTAAATTATTTGTACTCTCTGGGCATCCCTTGTTAAATGAATAGGACCAGTAGACTATGTGTTTTAATATTCCTTCAAGTGGGTTAGTGAACTTAGGATAGTATCACTATTGCTTCAATCACTTTTTGTCAAAAATGTCACACTCAGGATCCAGAAGTAAGTTTAAGCTTTACCAGAAATCATCCCCAGTAAATCCCACTAGTACGATTAGAGTAGAACCTCAAGGAAAATCTCAGCCAGTTACACAATTTTCTGCTTTGTGTAAGTCTAAAATGAAAACTGAATAAAAGTGATGATGTCACCTTCTCTTAAAAAAAAAAACTTAACCATGTTTGCATCCAGCCATACTTGGCAGGTATGGCCCTATGGTAGTGAGGATTTGAAACTCATCCTTGTTTTTTTCAAAGCCAGACCTTGCAATAAATCTTCCTAGTTGTGTGGCCTCATCTTTGGCCAAGAGACTGGAGAAGCTCTGGGTGGTGAATGTGATGCCAGTGAGATGTTTGCATTATTTTGGTAGAAAACTCCAGAAGAGGCGCTGAGTCCAGAAAACCCTCCTGCTGAGACTCCAACCCCCAAAGATCCTCTAAACAATGTGAAGATCCGGCCAGTCTCCCAGCCCTTCGTGAGTCCGGCCATGAAGAACTACTCTGAAGAATGTGAGACATGGATAGACAGGTTCAGGAAGCTGGAAAACGCCCTGTACCTGTGTGATCTGAGTAATACAGGTGAAGTATGAACTATAAAGAGCCCTCCTTTTCTATATGTGTTCCAGTCTAAATGTGGATACCTCATTTTCTTACATGTCTTGAACAAATAATACAGTCTATGTATAAACCAAGTGCCTGGCACTATGCTAAGCCCGATCAGAAAACACAAAGATGAATCTGACATCAATCCCCCATGAGGTTGCCTACAGTGTCTTAATGTTCCTGATCCTTCCTCCACTCTACTGCCAAGTCCAACTCACAATCTTATAATTCCCTAATTAAAAGATTTCAAGGGTCCCCTACTGCTACCGGGATGACCTCCAAACTCCTTAGCAAGGGCAAAATCTAGTCCTCAACCCCCTGACCAGTCTCTTCTCCTACTCATTCAGCATATCCTGCTCAGTCAAAATAAATAACTTGCCTTTCCTCAAACATGCCTTGCTTTGTCATGTGCCTGTCTTTTCTAACCCTGAGCTTTCCATTTGAGCCATCTCCTACTGCACCAGTCCTCACTCCCCCACCCCTTCATCTCACACAGTCTTATCCACCCAGCTAATGAATGCCTAAATATCTTTTATTTTGGAATTCTACCACTCTTCTGAGAGTCTCTGGACAGATCTAACCCAACCTTCATCTGGCCTCTCAGGGTTATTTAACATTTATTATCATATTTGAAACACTGTATTTTTTTTATTTGAAGACTTATACTCTCATCAGAAGACTGTATTCCTTTTTGACACTAGGACCTGCAAAACTTTTCCCAGCGTTTTTTTTTTTTTGAGTCAACAATAAATGAATGCATATGTATAAAGAATTAAATCCAAGATGGAAGGTGATAAATGCCATTACCGTGTGCTCTGTAGGCCTTCCGAGAAAGGAGAATCCCTTCATAGGGGGATCAGGGAAGGCTACGTTAATGTTAACTTGGTCGGTAAGGAAAAAGTGCAATTTGAATGCAAAGGGGTGAAATGTGAGACTTTCTGGCAAAGGTGAGAGGTTGGCCAAGCAAAACACTATGTGCTAGATGGAAGGTGTTTGGTGAGGACAGAGTGTAGGGACTATTCAGAGTGTTAAAGATGGAAACAGACTGGGGCCACATATTCCCAGGTCTTAAATGCCTGACCAGGGAACTGTGACTTCATTCAAGTGTAGTGATTAGGAATAAGCATTTCTAAGCAGAGGAGTGATTTGATGAAGCTATAATTCAGAAAAGATTCTTGATGCCTATGTGCAGAATGGAGAAAATGAAATACAGTCAAGCAGAGAGGAGGTCAGTTCAGTGTCTCAGTGAGAGAGAATGAAGTCTAGAACTAGGCCAGAGACCCTGAAAATAAAGAGGGAGCATACACAAAAGCACATGGACAAAACCGTCCTTCTTCCTCCCTACAGAGCGTGCTGGTGAAGAGCCGGTGTGCACATTAGTACTCTCTAGAAGTAACCATATAGCAAAAACAATGACTTCATTTTGTTTGTGTGCATCTGTTTCTTCCCTCTTGTTCTTTTTCTTTTGGTTTTCTTTTGTTTTGAATTTCCAAAGCAATTTAGTCCTATAGCACATGAAGTATAAATAGCACATAATACTTGGTGATTTTTAATAATTATAAAAAAGAGAAAAAGACACTGAAAGCTTTAAATGAAAGATTCATGTAGCTGGATTATAAAAGTATTTATTAAACAGTTGGTTATGAGCCTAGTACTGTGGCAGAGGCTAGACCAAGAAGAAAACTGGAAAAGGTGAGACATGGTCTCTGGCTTCAAGGATCTTACTTCTAGGTAGGACAGAGACTGGTAATGGTTCAATGCCAGTAAAATAGACAAGAGAGAAAAAGAAAGGAAAGGAAGGAAAAAGGATAGCCTATCATAAATTGTTACAATTGAGGGCACAAATGAGTGCTCAATAGTCAAAAAGAAAGAAAATAGGTACCAAGTCACAGGAGAAAAAAGTTTCCTGTGTGCTACCACGCTGTGGGTGACTAGAGGTAACAATAATGTACAGAGCTGGAGCAGAGACACGAGGCAGAGGAGATGCAGGGGACTCCTGCAGGTCATTCTGAGTGTGAACCGATCTCTGCAAAAGTTAGGAGTTGAGAAGGATTGTGATGGGAAAAGGCATGAGCAAGACAAACCTGGAAGTTGATGTTGGATCCATAGTAAAGCTGAGACCCTATTCTGAATCCCAAGGACAGGAAGAAGCTTTCGCCTCCAGCCAGCATCCACCAAGGTTCAACCAGAGGAGGACATCATGAAGGCTGAGATGGATTATTTAGGGAAGATTCTAGAGAAAAGATTAAAAGGTTATTGACAGAATTCTAAGTCTAGGTATTCACATCAGGACTGTGAGAGTAGCTATGAATTCCAAACAAAAACCAAAAATAAATAAATAAATAAAATAAAAACAAAAACCTGAGCAGATAGAAAAGCCATTCCTAAAGAAACAAATACTGAGTCGTGATGACAGATGATGAATCACAAACTTAGCTGCTAAGAGACTCCCCAGAGATTGGGACCTTTCTCATAGGAACAGAATGGTTCTGAGGAAAAGCCGAACTTTGTTGACTTTGGAGGCAGATTCCAACAGCTTTGAAATGCCTTTCTCATGGCCTCTTCACTATTTATGCCTGTTTTCCCTGTTTCTATGAAATTTGTTAGCTCCTCAACGGCCAAGAAATGTGTCAGCCCAATCTGGGATCATCTACAACTGTCTTTAATGAGAAAGGAGGATTAACTGAGGTCATTCTGCTGGTTTATTGGCCGCAGGATTTAGCAGACCACTCAGCCCCTTCTAGATGTTGAGCTGATGACACCTACTTTGCCCACAGATGAATCACTGTTCTTTATTATGTGCAAGGAAATATGTAGGCCAGAGTGTTCTTCATCCAGAATGAAGACAGACCATCCATCATCAAATCAGTGTTTCTGGGAACCTACCAAACTTATTCTCTAATGGGGTTTGTCAAGAAAATAGCCTTGAGGAGAAGGAATAAGGAATGACTATGAATAACTGGTCTTTTTTTTTTTTTTCTAAAGAAAGAAGGGTGGTTGGGATAAATGTCTGAGCAAATGGTGCACTTGAAATTTGCCCAGAGAACCAAAGGCTACGCAGAAAATATTTTAAAGTTCAAGGAGGCAGAATGCCTTAAAGGACATTCTCGGCATGGGCTTGCACTCTACACATACTTCATGGCTAAATTCTCACATGTAGCACAGGCTGAAGGGATTAGCACCCTTATTTACAGAGGAGGAACTCAAGCTCAAAGTGATAAAATCATAGCCAGTAGGAAGTTGAGCCATAATTCAAACCCAGCTCTATGGGACTTCCCGCTACAACCAGCTTTCATGATGTGCTAGAAAAAAACATGAGAATTTGCTTCTTTTTCTTTCATCAGAAGATTTAGATTCAAGTCCAGGCTCCACCAATTGTGAGCCCTGAAAACTAATAACTTACTCAGAGCCTATTTTCTCATCTATAAATTAGGACTGATAATAATAAAACATACTTCCCAGATCTGAGAAAGGCTCAAGTGAGAGAAAAAATATTTGAAAATTCTTTATAAATTTTAAAACAAAGTGGATATTAAAGAGGTTTTTCTTGTTAACTCTTTCATTTTGTTTCTGGCTGGGAAAGGACAGCTTTCTGACACTGATATGAACTGTAGCTGGCATTTTATGCAGCCATTCTGGCCATCCTCTGATGACAGAATGGAGAGAGAAAAATTTCTGTGAGTGGACTTTTGTTTGACACTAGCAATCTTTTACCAAGGGCAAAGCTTAGAAGATAGAAAAATACCACCGTGATTCCCACATGGACTTCTTTATTTTTCATTGCTTTTCGCTTTTTAATTAAAATGCAAACTAAATGTTGCATATTCCAGTAATTTTTTCATATCAAAATGCACCTTAGACACTTTAACTAATGTTTATATTGTTATCATAATTATTCTATATGATATTTGGCATCCGTAAGTGGCTTACTAATATGAGCATATACTAAGCAGTTATTATTTTATTGGCTTTCACAAATTTTAATTATCCCTATTTTAAAGTTGAGGAAAAGGAGACTCAAAAAGTTAAAGTAACATCCTCAAGGTCTTACAGTCAGAAATGTCCTCCAAAGCCTTATGTTTCCAGAGGAAGTGTATGGAAATGTCTAGAAGGAGAAAATCCAAGCAAAATTGAGAATATCCAACCATTGCAGGGAATTCCAAACAGAGAAGAGATAACTCAACGTTTGGGTCATGTCAACTCCTAAATACATTCCCTGAATTGTAAAGATATACACTACAGGTGTCAATGAAGAGCTTTCAAATATCTTTTATAGGGACAAAAAATACATCACTTGAGTTTTGCTCTTCTACCTGCCTTTGCCTGTACAAACTGTTGAGAGGAATTACAAAATTCTTTCTCAAAGAATCCAGAGACAGTGCCTTGGTCATTTTGTAGCATTTAGCCTATACAAAAAATGAAGTTTATCTGGAAGACAGACAGACATTCAAATAGGCAAAATAGACAACGAACAAACCAAAACAGAATAGACAATAAACTGGAATGGAATGAAATAGAACAGAATGGGTGACATTAAAACCACCTCTCTGTAGCCCACTGTTAAGAATGCCCATTAGAACCTGGGCACTGGGGCATATGCCTGTAATCCCAGCTACTTGAGATATAGAGGCAGGAGGATCACGATTCTGAGTTCAGCTAGGGCAACTCAGCCAGATCTTGCCTCAAAATAAAAATAAAAAAGGACTGGGGATGCAGCTCAGTGGTCAGCACTTGCCTAGCAGGCCCAAGGCCCTGGGTTCAACCCATTAGTACTACAAACAAAAGAAAGAAATACCCATTTGAGTAATTCAGAGGGGAGCTTTAGGCCCAGCAGTCCTTGCATGTAAAGATATGAATAGTCCTTGGTAACTTAAACTGGAAAGACAGCCATCACCACTGCCCACCTTCACTGGGCTAATAATGCCTTTTTACAAAGTACCCAAGGCACAGTCTCTGGATTCTTTGAGGAAGAATTTGGCAATCACTCTTAACACTCTGTACAGGTAAAGGGAATAGAAGAGAAACATGCAAGGAATGTATTTTTCATCCCTATAAAAGATATTTGAAAGCTTTTCATTGACACCTGTAGCATAAATCTTCACAGTTCAACAATGTATTTAGGACACAATCTTTTCTCTCTCATTCCATAGTGTAGTGTTAGTAGTTAACCTTGAGCAAAATTAGGCAAGTGACTTGGTCACTGTAGGCCTCAGTTTGTCCCTTTGTGAAATGGGTGGTTGTGAGGCTTAAACGAGTTAATATTAGAAAAAAGCTTGGAATAGTGCTTGGGACACAGTAAATTTTATACCTAAATAGCAGTCATGATGCTTACTGTCTGCATCACTTATCTTCCAGATCAGGAAGTTTCCAGAGGTAACATCACTCTCTCATCCTCTCTATTCCCAAGGACAGTACCCATGCATATCCAGGAATATAAACGGTTTTTAAGGTGTCACTTGATTTTTAAGAGGCTTACAGTTTCAAAATATTATCATTTAGTGTCTGCCTAGAAGTTATTCAAGCTATTGTACATCTTTCTCGGTTCTCCTCTTCCTCTTTAAAAAACCTCCACCTATCTAATCCAATCACAGGAGTTCTGGAGAAGGAACGCGCCAGACGCCTCATTCACAACTACAATCTCATTTACAACCTGTCCCTGAGCCCTCGGAAAATCGACCAGGCCTTGCGGAGATTCCGTTCTGGAGAAAATATGCTCTTGGAGCCAGCACTGCGGTACTTAAAGGAGCTATGATAACAAGCCCATATTGTGTGAACAGATGTTTCTCTTATCTCCCTTCTTACCCACACACATCTTTCTCCTCAGCCTGAGAGCAGTGATGGAGGCTTTCTGGAAGTTGAGGCCATGGCAGCTAGGGTAGATGCTTTTGACCAGGTCCTGGATTCTGGTTTTGATGCTTGCTCACGGGCAGTTCTGAGTGATCAGAGAAAACCAGGTTTTCTGTTCTGATGTGGCAAGAACCCAACTACTTAAGATGCTTGCATAATAAAATTTACTAATATGATATGTATGGTATTTTTTCTACATTGCTAATCAAACTGTTTTTGCAAACCTCACTGCTCCATATAGCAAAAAAAAATACATGCCAGATGTAATTGATTCCCTAAAGCACCTGGTACATAGTAAGCCTAAGTATATCATTTTTTTACATGGGTAAATATTCCCTTACCCTAGTCACTATTCTAAGAAGAATTTCCACGTTATGTGAAAAATAAATATTAACATTATCTTAATAGTAAGCAGAAGAATAACTCCAAGAAAGTCTTTCTGAACAAGCGCAGTATCTTCTACAGTACAAAACTAGATAATGCCATCTCCAGGGATACTTCCAAGAGTTGTGGATAGAAGGGTTGAGAAAGGACTCCTGAGACAAAGGATTCTGAGAATAGGTAACATCCTCTGCTCTCCCGGGGCAGGCAAACCAAGTGAAACATTCCACCAGTTCCTATAGTTCTATCCTGAACATTCTCCAGAACTATGCCGCACTCATGCAACACACATCACACACACAGGTAGCCGTGGATTGATGAAGGAACACCAGCTTGGGCCTTCAAAAACAAGTTGCCCCAGCTCATCACTAACTCAGTGGGACCTGGATACTGATCTTCAAATCAATATGGGAGAGAGGAGTGCTAATTAAGTCAAGAAAAAATCAAACAGAAAAATCTCTGAGCATCTTCCTTTATCCATTTTAAATAGTGATATCTTATGAAATCTTACAAACAAAGCTTCAAGAACAAAACCATTTGAATTCACTAAAATAAATCCTTTAGTTTTTATAATCCTTGCATTGTCCATAAAAATGTCTCTTGAGATGCACTGACTACTTTCCTATCTTTCTAGAATCCTTGGACCTGCTCACTGTGTTTAGGTCAGAGGAGTAAGTAAACAGACATGACTTTCTCATTCTATCAGAATGCCAAGTGGGAAAAATTAGAATACTAGGTCAAGCAATTTAATATACATTGGGCAACTACTGTGTGCCAGGAACTTGATGTATTTTGTTGCCTCCAATTCTGACAACTCAATAAGACATATTTTACAGCTTCATTTCACTGATGAGGAAACAGAGACTCAGAGAAGTGAAAGGTAAGAAAGCGGTTGAGTTGTGCCAGTCAATAGTTTACAGATGAAGAGGGGCTTCCTGGGGAGCACTGGTAGAGGGAGACCTAAGCATGCCTTGGTACCAGCTTTGTGTCTGCAGGCAAGTGAGCTGGAGAGGCAGTTGGAGTAGAGGGAGGCTGTAAACATGAAGTCAGAGTTATTAAACTAAATCAGAAGGTCCTCAAAGGCAGTGATTTTACCCTGCCCAACATTTATGTCCAACACAAATACAGTTGCTGCTCCCTGGCCTCAGCACCACTGAACTGTACAAGTGGAAGGTATTCCACTTACATAGAATGCAGCACAAGCTATGACTACACTCGATGACCTGTGCTCCCAAAGTGATGGATGAATGAATATTTCTATAAGGTAGACAGCCACAGCCAGATTGTGATCCTCAGTGACCCCCAACCAGCCATACTTCCACAGCAAACAGAAAAAGAATAGGCTTGAAAACAGAATATCCTGCACTGGCACTTAGGAGCTAGAGGTCTCAGCAAGTTGCCAGACTCCCTGAACTTTAGTTTCTTCATCTACAAAAAGGGAACTTTTACACCGATTCTCAAGAGCATTATAAACACTGAAAACAATGTCACTTGGACAGTTCCTTGCTCGTAGTATAGACATACCAGTCTTTCATTTTCTTTTGTGTGTGTATGTGTGTTACTCTATCATTGAACTATACTCCCAGCCCCTGCATGTACCTTTCTTTAGTGGCTGAACATTCGGGGAGGTTCACAAAACTTTAAACAATTGTCTGTGTGAAATGGCATAAAGAAGCCCAACCACTACTATAGCAAAAACAAATTTTGAGATTTATTTTGTCCTTCTTCTTCCAAGTGACAATTGCTTTTGAATCATCTGAATTCTCCACTGCTTTATCCCAATATGTGTGCATATGTGTTTTTGTGTGTGTGTGTGTGTGCGTGTTAAGCAAAAAGAATTCTGACACTTGTGAAAATGGTAAAGCAGCTTTTACTCAAAACTATCCCAATAGGTATAGGGACTACTGCAACAGCGTCTTACAATAGGGAAGAAATACTGGGCTCAATTCCAAATACAACAAAGAAAAGTGGAAATCTATAGACATGAGCAGCAGGGCACAGCGATTGCTGGATGGAAAATTACTAAGACAAAGCATCAGAGGTGAGAGGGGATTCCAACTAAAACTACCTGTCAGGATGTCTGCTGAAGCCAGGCCAGGATGATCAGACACCACCAGTGGGGAAGTAAGGTGATTAGAGTTCGGTCAAGAAGAAATCTTTGTCACTGTGTAGGGTGTGTGTGTGTGTGTGTGTTTGTGTGTGTGTATGCACGCATTTGCAAGACACTTACACATTGTTAAACTACATACCCATTCATTTTTCCTCTGAGTAAACATTAAAAGAAGCAAAATTATTTAACTTAAGTCACAGAGAAAAGTGTAGCTATCAAAGGGACAATGTGACAGCTGAGGTTACATGAGACCTGGCTATGAAGCAAATCACTGTCCCAAACAAGAACATGCTATGAAGTCATTATGCTTCAGAATATCACTGTGACTTCTATGCTGGGACTTTGTGGGTTTGCTTATGAAAAATCTGTTATTATATCTTTTGTTTCTCAGATAAGTGGAACTTATAACTCAGATAACTCCCTGTGGCTGTGTCATTGTGAGCTTCTAATAAATGCTGGGTAGGAGAGCCTGGAGTCTTCAGGCTTCACCAGCCTCCTCTGGCAGAACTTTTCCAAATGGGGGTCTGCATGTTGTGGCCTTGCTAACCTACAACAGGCCCTAGAGAGACATAGAACGAGCTGTGTGTACATTAATCCTCCAAAAACCTCAGCCTTTAAAGACGGAAAGAGCACAGAAGAAGGAAAGAGGAAGGATCTCACTGGTGGGCAGACTCTCCCCACTATGTGACCCTGAGCAATTCACCAACTACCCAAGAGCACCATTCATATCAAATGAGATAATGCATGCAAATTGCCTAGGACTAAAACTGGCACATGGACATGCCCATAATGAGAATCTAGTGTATTTTATTCTTACATTGTATTTCACTTTACTCCATTCAATGTGCTAAATCATTAAGTGCCTTTTCCATGTACAGACACCTTCTAACCAACATATGGCTCATTGACTGTGGGGTCCTGGAGATCAGAGAGTTTCCCACACTCCTGTTCTTCATTCTCCCACCTGCACTTACTCCTCATAGTAAACAAACTAGGGTGGTGCTACTCTGCCCATTGTACAGATGAGAAACTGAGGCTCACAGTAATAGATGTACTTGCCCATGATCTAATGGCTAGGGAGTGACTGAGCCCAGATTCAAACCCAGCTGTGTAGGACTCAGCGTCCAACAACATCATGAAGGTCACAGTTAAAGCAAACAACCCACAGAATTCTCATTAGTATGGTTTGTCTCTCCCACAAGTCTAGAGGTAAATCCAAGCTGGAGCCAAGATCTTCCTCATGGTTGCCAGCATGGAACCCGGATTCTGCACCAAGTGCACACCTGGTAAATGCCTGTTGAATGGAGTTCCCACAGGAACATTTTGAAAACCCTGCTGCTTTCTGTCTGCTTCCAATTCTCCCAGCTTCAGTGCCACATCTGGGTGCTGGAATAAAAGATGCCTTCAGAATGCTTTGGTGCTCTATTCACATAACCAGAAGCACATCGGCAGAGATGGCACAGTCCAAAGAGTTTGCTAAGTGCTTGCTGCTGACTCTTCAGAGGAATTTCCCAAGATCATTAAGAGAAACAATGGCAGGGGGTTAGTATTCTAATTGGGATCAGAAATTGGACAGCTTTGGAGCTGGCCTGAGAACTGTGAGGCTCTGAAAACAAATGCATGCCTTTCTTCCCTCTCTCTCCTCACTCCCCCTCTTGTAAGAGCTTTTCAGCTACAGTTCCAACGCTCCTTAGCAACAAAGGCGGGGTGCCCAGAGCCTGGGTGCCTCCGGAATGCCAGCCATTCCCCTCATTAGCATTGAGGGGCCTCATCTGCCTGCACAGTTGGCCACGGGGACCATGCAAAAGGCAAGTGGCTTGGGGGAGGCCCAGCATTTAGCGTGGTTTGTTGGGAAATGGGAAACCTCCACAAAAGTTTCCAAACAAAAGCCATCAATATTATTTGTGGAGCCATCAGACTGCCTGGGTACAATATGGCTCTGGCTTGGCCGCATGCTCTCTCCGCAGGTTCTGTGCAAAGGCACGATGGGGCCTCCCCAGACACATCTCCGTCTCAAATGCCAGCACGCTGGAATGATTCCCTGCCTCCCTCTCCTGTCCTGTCTCTCTTCAGACTCAGTTTTTCCAGGTTGGACAATGGGTGGACTCCAACTGGCAGTGGGGGCACCCAGAGGAGGGGAGTTAACAAAGGGTAAATGGTCAGATGGTAGGACAATCGCGCACAGATGGCACTGTGGGGAACGGATTCCAGACAGATTCACAAGCTGACTGAGCGCTGACAAAGGCCAAGTGAGACTTATTTGGTGAAGTGCAATTGGCACTAGGTACCAAACCCTTGCCCAAAACACACCGGCCCCTCTCTCACACTCTTCCCCACTTAGAGGAGGGAGACATGGACCCAGATTCTGTCTCACTGGAATCCCAAAATATCGGTCAGCAGGCTAGTCACTGGAAGATTACAAACAGCAGAGCTATTTTTCAGGGTAGAACCAACCCTCAGCAGAGTTCCCTTCAGCCACCCTGTGCTAGGATACCTTTAGTGACAAGGCTCTCACTACTATCATTGTGTACTTTCCAGACAGCTCCAATTTGTTCTAAAATCAGTGTCTCTTTTAACTCCTTCTCTATCCTCCCTCATGGTCAAAAAGAATGTGAAGTTTGGTTGATGACTGTGAAAACAGTAACAGTACCAGCCCTATGCCTGTCCTTTGTAGCCATCAGGGCTAAATATTTTGAAAAGGAAAAGGAGAAGGAACAGCAAAGAGAGAAAGTCTTGTTTCTCACTGGCAGAACTGAATCAAGTTGAGGAGGGAGTTAAAAGGGGAGAGAAATGTAGGGGAACAGATGTATAAGCCAGTATATTGGTTTGCTAGTGTGACTGTAACCACATACTACAAACTGGGTAATTTAAACAACAGAAATTTATTGTCTCACAGTCGAGGAGCTAGAATTCCAAAACCAAGGTGTTGGCAGGGTGAGTTCCTCCTGAGGGCAGCTAGGGAGTCAGTTCTTTGCCTTTTCTGACTTTGTGTGCTTTTTGGTAATCTTTGCATCATCCTCACATGATGTTCTTTTTGAACGCATGCCTACTTCTGCATCCCAATTTTCCTTTTTTTATAAGGACACCATCATTGAATTTGGGCCCTCCATAGGACTGCATTTTAATCGATCACCTTTGCAAAGAGTCCATTTCCAAATAAGATTGCATTCTATGGTGCTAGGCATTAAGACTTCTACAGATCTTTTATGCTGGCACACAGTCCAACCCATGACAGCAAGGAGAAATAATTGTATGGTGTGGTAAGCACTTTCTCAAATTTTCCATGAGAAAATGAGCACACAATAGAAGAATTAAATGTCTCCACCTGAGTGGCTCTGTGGGATTCTCCTAGGGGAGAAGCACTGTGCTCAGCTAGGATGTTGAGTTGGCTTTTGCCAGGTAAGTGAAGAGAGATGATCTTTCCAAGAAATGGAAAGTGTATGCAAGCCACATTAAGTCTCTTTTCCACCTGACAGTTTTTCAAGATTTATTCTTCTGTCCTTGTAACACACACAAACTCTCTAGGGTGGACATACTCTCCCATCCCTTCCATAAGCCAGGATTTGGAATCCTTTCTTCATCATGGTGCTGTACCCCAGAGAGTACTGAACACAGGGCACCAGAGTGACTGAGAGCAGCCCCCGGTGAGCAAGATTTGACCCCAGACACTCACAAGACTGGAAATATAAATCTTCTTTTTCATAATGAGTTATAGCCAACAATTGATGGTGAGACTCTTGCCTGAAACTGGAGAACAAATCCAAAGGACCTTCCAGTGTCTGATCCCCAAAAGGTGAGAATATGGTATTATTCCACAAAATGGCTATTGTTCTACACTTACTTCCTCTCTCTGGAGAATATTTTTATACCCATTAATTTCAGATGTGGCTGATAACTTGTGACTTTTCTCTCAGGCAGAGAAATGTCAACTCCAACCCATTGAACCCCATTTTATCAGTAACTCTAGATACAAGGGACACAGAACTCCCAAAAGTAGTTTTAAAGAGCATCATGTAGTTCTTCTCTGTTCTTTTCCTTCTTCTACAAGCCAGACATCTCTCTAACGGGACCCAAAGTAATGACAACATGAATTAGAGTAGAAGTCCACACCATGGACTCATCATGCATATGAACATAAACAAATATGCGCCTTTGAATATGAACACAAAATAAGTCACTAATAATGCAAAATCATTTGCTATCATTGCAAAACTTACTGAGGTTCATTTATACACACCCTGGCAAGCAAAAGAAAAGGGGGCATAATTCCCAGCAAGAGCCCTTTATATTCTGCAGATTGAAATTGCATCTTTACTCTTCTGGTTTTCTCTTTCCAGATCCTTCATGGAGTCTATATTTCTCCATCAAATTTGGCAGATAGCCAGCTGCCTACCAAATTTCACTCTTTCTTTTCCATGAAGGGGAGAAGAAGGTAGAAAGCAACTGCCCAGTAAGACTACATTTTCCAGTTCTTCTTGTATCTAAGCATGGCTTTTTCATCAGGTCTCACCAGTGGAATGAGAATTAAAGTAATATACAATCATTCCTGGCCACATACTTAAGCAGTAGTTGGCTTTTCTCTATTCTCTGTTTTTCTACCATGTCCTTAAGGACCAAAACCATCTGAGTCTTTATGTTTTCTGATACCTCTAAGTGTTTCTCAGAGTGTGTTTCCCGGAATGAAAAGACCAGGTGATACTTCCAGACAGATGCTCCAAGTTCTAGTAGGCTTGGGAAACACCCCTGGCTGTATCCCTTTCTCTTCAGTGTGTCTCAATATCCAAGGCACAATACAATAAAACTGAAACCAAAGTAAAAAATATTCTTACTCTCATTTAATATAAATATATTTGACTAAAGTACTTTTTATTTTCAAATAACATTTTAGCCTCCCTCAAAACGAGTATTTTATACAAGG
The DNA here is from genome assembly GCA_028644305.1 of Xerus rutilus. Taxonomy (NCBI): domain Eukaryota; kingdom Metazoa; phylum Chordata; class Mammalia; order Rodentia; family Sciuridae; genus Xerus; species Xerus rutilus. Next base: position 44,171,409 of record CM053400.1, on the reverse strand, counting down.
CACTATGGGAAATGCTGTCCTAAAGAGTTTCCAGTGCCTCAAGTCTTCCACTTATCTACTGTACTTATTGACCCATCAAATACATTTAAAGCACATAATATGTCCCAGATTTTGTGCCATCAAACTCCAGGGTCCTTAATCAGATACCAAATAATTATAAATAAATGAATACTAGTGGCAGAAAACTGAATATTAACTAAATGGTTGCTCTTACCCACTAAATAATACCAACTGCAGCCTAGTTCACATCTAAACAGAGATAAGCATCTCGTTGCACTACTTTGTCTCACAACCACCCACCCCTCATGCCTCATTTACCACCATCCCTTCACTTTTATTTCATACAATAAGCCTCTGCTTCCTAAAGATATTATGCAGGTTTGAGGGATTTTGCATTTGTATAATATCTGCAATATTTGCAGTATCTTTTTCTCTCATTTTTAACTGTTGAATTCCTGGTTATTCTGCAATGTCTAAATCATAGGTACTTTGATAAATCATTTGTACCCTGCTGTACAAAACTTTCCATAACCCAATATCCTGACCTCCACCCTCTACTTTTACCTTTATATGTATCACACTCTGAAAATCAAACAGCCCATCCTAATTAAGTGTTGCAACTACTCCCATCAGGGCTGACCTGGATTAACACTCCTTACTCAGCAATGATGCCACTTGCCCTTATGTTGAGCATATACGAGAAAGAGTGAGGAAACAAAGACAGGAGGGAAAAGTATTGTGCTCCTTTAGGAGCCAAAGGATTGGGGAAAAGAATAGTAGAAGCTATAGCAAGATGAATTTTGACTCAACTTCCAAAAAAAAAAAAAAAGCATAGTAACCATCAGAACCAATCAACAATGACTGCCTGTCTGTGCTATAAGATTGGTCACTTTTTGTCCTTAGAACCACTCAAGATGGACAAAAATCTGTCCATGGTAAAAAAGATTGGTGGTCCCTTCCACATGTTAGACACTATAGATGATGGAATATTTTGGTTTGGAAGAATCTCTGAGAGGTTACCATATTTTTACCACCTTAGCCCAGTGGCAGAAAGAGGGAGAGAAGAGACCACTTCCCCTAGATCGACTTCTTTTTCTCGGCTCTTTTGTACCATTATCATACTTATAACCACACTAACAGCTTGACTTGAGGCCCAGCAGGCCCCGTCTAGACAGACAACCAAACCCTGAATAAAGTCCAGTGCTTGGCAGGAGCTTGCAGAGCCTGAGATCTGATCTACCTTATGCTTTTGGAAGGAGCCAGTGGGGCTCATTACTCCCCATCCTCCTGGAGGGACTGACTTCTGGCCAGGTCAACTATAATGGCCTGTGCATTATCCAGGGCATGTTTCCAAGTGTTCCCACTGTCCTCGGAATAGCACGCAAAAATGGCCAGGGAGGGAGTGGAAAGCAAGAAGAATGATGACCACTTGCAGATGAGGATGCTGAGATCAGAGAAGTTCTGTGACTTTGCTAAAGATACCAAAAAAAAAAGAGAGACAGATGAGAACCTGCCTTTCTTCTGCAAAGTTCTCAGTGAGCATCCCTTGCTAGACTTGGCAGTCCTGCTATATTCTGGCTTGTTATCCAGCTTCCAGCAGCAGGTCTGCCCGTTCCAAGGGCCAGACAGGCAGGTGAGAAGAACACACAGCAGGCAGAACCTAGGAGAAGCGGGAGGGAACTCACTAAGTATTGCGCACATGTGCAGGCAGGGTCTGTGATCTCACCTAACACCTGTGACAGCCCGCAGAGGTAGAAACTAGTTCTGCTTTATGAATGAAGAGATAAGGTTTAGCAGAAAAGTAGAATAGCTATGACTTAAAGAGATGTTTTCCCAAGTCCATGGTCTATGGTGACCCCACCCTCCCCATTACAGAGGGAGCAGTAATGGCCTGAATATGGCTTCCTTCTGAAGCTTATGCCTGGGCCTCTTGAATCAGGAGATGGTAAAGAGGAGCTCAGCCTGTATATTTCACTCTTTTTTATTCAATAAGTATTTTCTGAGCACCCACTATGTGCCACACTTCAGTGAATAGTTTAAATGGATTTCCAAAGCTATGCCCATGCTTCCTTGGTAAAGTTCTTACTCAAATTCCACTGCCTCACTTGGATTTCCAATACTGACCCTCGTCTGGAATTGTTCTGTTGGTAACTTCTCTCTATGGCACTTAGGGGGTTAGGAAATATGTGTGTAGTCCCATTTACCCTTCTCCTGGCTCAGTCTTCCTCACTCTGAGAACCCCACTCAGCCCACACCATGTCCCTCAGCCCCATCTAGGATCCCACCAATGCATTAGTAACCTATTCCTATCTAGCTTGGTTATTTGTTGATCTGAGGCTTTCATAAATACTGCAAACAAGTCCCACGGATGCTTTAAAAGGAAGCATTTTTTCCTTATCTGTCTGCCTGCTCACTCATTCCCTCATCAGTTTAACAGGTACAAATTCTGCGCTGTGCTTGGTGTAATGCTGGGTACCCATCACACAGCAATGAGCAAGGCAGAGCTCACGGTGTACTCCTGAAGGCAGACACTGAAGCTGTCAGGTACAGCAGTGTGTTAGTGCCATGTGAAAGGAAAACCAGAGTGCTCAGTCTCAACAGAGGGCTACATGGCTTGGATCAGTGATAGGAGCATGACTATTGTCAGAGAAGTCTTCCTAGAGAATGACTGAGCCAAGTCTTGGCAAAGGAAAAGCAAATGGCCAGATGAGAGTGGGATGTGGGGTTGGGGGTGACTTTTCTAGATAGGACAAATGAGATGAATAAAGCTCCTACAACACCAATCCACACTCTGTAAACTATGCTTACATACGTGCATGATGTTCCAGGGGAAAAGGGAGGACACAAGTCCAAAGACTGCAGGATCAGACCTTGAAAGCCCCTAATGCCCTTCTAAGATGCCACATAGAGGGTAAAGGAAGGTGATGATGGCCAGATGAATGTGTGATTTCTCAGGAACCATTTGGTGAAACAGAACAGGGTTGGGGGAAATCCTATGCGTACTGCTGTGTGACTTGGGGAAATCACTTCATGTTGTTGAATTTCTGTTTCTTCATCTGTAACGCAGGCTTTAAAGTATCTACCAAGCATGATTCCCATAAGGGTTGGATATAAGATACAGAAAGCACCTCACAGTGTCTAACTCTAAATAGGTCTTCTAACAGTAGCCATGTATTTTATAATTCTCATCTTATGTAACAATCTGATCACAAAGGCAAGGGAACTTGCAAAGTGAATGGTCTTCTTTAGGAAGAGCTTGAAGGGAGTCATGCCATCAACAGAACAGCTTCAAGGGAGTCACTGACACACACAAGTGAATAATTTATGTGCTTGGACCACTTTAAAAAGCCCCATTATTATTCCGTCTCCCTGTGTCACAATGATGCTGGTAGCTGCAGCACATTAGTTAATTTCATGGCCCTATTGTGAATCTTACAATATTTCATCCTCCTAATTCAAAATATTCATTCCAAGTAGTTCCAACTTCACAAATAAATAATTCCTGTTGGAAAATGGAGTTTTTCCATCTGCCCAGCCCATTTTCCATCTGTTCTTACAAGCTCATGGCAGGACCGAGCTGGGTCGTGAGGCCCTGTTGATTAGTCCTGATTTAAGAAGGAATGGCTTTCTCCCAGATGGATTGTGCATTAGTGATAAAGATTGGTTTCCACTGTTATCCGTTACCATGTTATGAGACAGTTTTAAAGACCTGGAAGTGGATTGAAAAGTACATGCTAGATAGGAGGAGGGAGAGAAGAGTCCACAGGCTTAGCTCCCACCATAACGGGGTTCTGGAAGCTACCCACACCATACATGCATTATTTCATAATGCAACAACCCAACAGGAGTATGTGATTATGTTCATCTGACAAACAAAAGAACTGAGGATTAGACAGGCTTAAAAATTTGCCTGAAGTCACATAATTTATAAATAGGGGAGCTAGGACTGTTTCCAAAACCCCAGTCTCTTTCCACAACATGAGATTCAAAAGAGCACTGTACATTTTGAATTGGAAGTACACTGGCAAAGGAATTGTGGGGTTTTTTTCAGTAACTATGTCACATTATAATGGAAGATTAGCCCATGAAATAAGGATGATTCTCCTTAACGAGTCCTTACACTGGCACAAAACTAGACAAAAAAGTGAGCCACTTCTAGATAAGATCACTGTACAAAGTCTTATCTTGGAAAGTGGTAGACTATGTATTGGGAAACTTAGACTCACTCTCTGGATCCCCAACTTATTATCTTAATGACAAGGACAAATTACTTAACTGTGAAAGGCGTGGTTTCCTGAACTAGAAGGTGATGGTTTATGTTATGTTGTCTCTTATGTAAATTTCACAAGGTCCGGGAAAGAACAGCTGTGGGGATCACAGAAGAATATAGAGGGAAGTACAGTTTGCCAATAATAGAACGTGCAAATGTTAGATGACATTTTATCTTCTATGCCTGCCTGCAACAAGGAACTTGCATCAGAATATAAGTCTATGTAACCCTTCCTTCATTGAGGAAGTCTGACTACAAAAAATTAGAATCTGAACTTAATGGTGTGTTTAGTGATACAGTTGATTTACTTTATCACAGATGGAGCAAACAGCCTATGGACCCATGCCAGCTGTGGCCCACATGTTTAGTCTTGCTTTCTATAACACATTGAAGAATGTAGATGGTATGAGCATTGAAGCCAGAATGCCTGGGAGTGACGTCTCAGAGCACAGTTTGTGAGCTTCATATGACCTTGATCAAGTTACTCAATGTCAGTTCCCTCTTCTATAAAGTGGAGTTAACAATGTCAAATTCATAGGGTCATTGTGAACATGAAATGAGAATATACAGTAATGCTTAGGACAGGGTCTAGGACATAATAAACATTGAAAGAATGCTATTTATGATTATTACCATCATCACCCAAAGCATCCATCTTCTTGGTCTACCATACTGTGTGCATTCTCATTAGAGGCTGTGTCTGCTACCACAGCTCAGGGAGGCTGTGCCACTGGCTTCTAGTGAGTACAGACCAGAGATACTTCTAATTAACCCACAGTGCATAGGATCACTCCCCAAAACAAGAAATTATCCAAGCCCAAACATCGATAGTGCTGAGGTTGAGAGCTTTGCATTAGAGTCAGATCACGATTTAATAAAAGTTTTTAGACATACCTAAACTCGTGATTTCATACACCGTCTTTGAGATCATATGGTCCAAATGTCTTTTTCACTTAAAGTAAACCTCGGAGAGGCAAAGACCTGCCTTTTCCTTCTTCTGTTTGGTGATAAAAAATTATCTTTCTGTTTATTCTATCCTTCAATCTTGCCTCCTAAAAGCACACTCCTCAGATTTATCAGACCCAAGGTCAATATCATTGGGCTACCAAGTGAAAGAGGTAAAACTGTAGTCCATATTTCTGGGTCCAGTGGCCAAGACTCCAGAAGAGGAATGCTCAGTGCATCCCAGGGTATATGCAGTGCAGAAACCAAACTCCACATGTCCTGAACACCCACCCCCAGAGTCTGGCCCAGAGCAGGGAGGCATGCAGGAAATATTATAATAGCGAACATCCTGCGCTTGGACTTGGAAGCAAAAACTTGGGACTCAGTTCTGCCTCTCTCCACTAGTAAAATAATGGTAATAAAATGCACTTACCACAGTGAACAGCTTTTAAGATAAGTGAGACCCAAACTGAAAATGCAAGCTGTTATTTATAGTTAAGAGTACAGACTTTGGAACCAAAGAGCTTGGGTTCAAATCCTTGCTCTGCCAATTACTAGCTGTATGACTTTAGGGAAGTGACTTAACCTCATTGTGCTAGTTTTCTCATCTCCAAAACAAGCATAGTAATATTATTACCTATTTCATACTATTGTTGCGAGAATTTAATACATTAGAATACATAAAGTGCCGATAGAACAGGGCCTGGCTTATTGCAAGTTTCATGCAGAATAGTAGCTCTTTATTGTTTACTGTCCTTTGCCCTTCTGCTTCTTGTTAATGAAGTCAAAAAGGCAACCAAATTCTTTTTTCTTAAGTAAATTGTAGAACTCTACAAGAGCCAAAAAGAGAACAACTTTTTATCTCCCAAATTGTGTGATGATCACCTTCCTGCCAAATATTTATTTGGATTAGGAGGCAACAGCGCCCTCTGCTGCTCAGAACTGAAACAGTAACATCACCCCCTCTGAAGGCTTCATTAATATTCTGTCCTTCCTGTCCTGCCAATCTTACCTTCTGAAAATGCGCTTCCTATACTGATGAAATTGCTTCTGTGTACTAATGTCATCAGTGAGGCATTTTCCTAAGCAGCTGACTCATGACTTTTTTTTTTTCCAATCAAAAGGAACCATCCTTCTAGACTCCAGTTAGAATTGGAATAGCTGCCTGTTCTCCAGTCCCCATTAGGAAGCAGTACTCTGGAGCCTCAGCCACTGGAGTCACTGGGCGTTCTCCCCACCTGGGGAAGCAGCAGAACTGGAGCGTTATGACAAATCGCTCCCATCCACCAATCACTTTGTAACGTGGCTGTTTTCAAGGTAAACTCATTTGTCTTGTTGAACAGATGGAAAAAAAAAAAAGGCTTGAGCTTTTTCTCTGTGTTTCTGACTTCCTTCAAAACCCCTTTCTTAGATTCAGAAGGAGGCAAACAGCCTTTTTACACAGACAGGTCCCCACAGACTGAGTAAAGTGGTGTGTCCTTATTTCCTCAGAAAAGAAGCCAGCATTCATTGAAAATCTACTATGCCAGGGCACAGGGTACAGTTGGATAAAAGAAATAACTTCTCATTTTGTACAGCACGTAGTAGGGCAATGATGGTTGAAGCCAGTTAATTGTGTATTTCAAAGTAGATCGTAGAGTTTGAATGTTCCCAACACAAAGAAATGATAAATGTCTAAGGTGATGAATATACCAGTTACCCTGAGCTAATCATCACACAACAATTTAGATAGAAATATTGCACTGTTCTCCATAAATATGTAAAATTATGTCAGTTAAAATTTTTAAAATATTTTTAAAAAGAAAAGATAACCTACCACACCACATATTTTAACAAAATGTTATATTATTTCATTCCATCCTCACAACACCCCTGTAAGCTAAAGTTTACCATGCCCAGTTACAGATGCAGGTGCTGAGGCTGTGAGAGAATTGAGAATATGAGCCCAGGGTCCCGGAGCTTTAAAGCGCCAGAGAAGCTCTACGGCCAAGGCTTCCCTACTCCACATTGTCTCCCAGAGATGCAAACTCTGCCTGAAGACTCTATGGTCTGAGATTGGAGATCACACCACAAGTGACCAGAGAGGAGGTGCCTAAGAAAAGGGCACTTCTATTCCCTGTTGAAGGGGAGCTTCTCAAGGGCCTAAAGTGGGAAATACTTGTCCTTCCCAGGATAGATCCTCAGTCATCCAAAAGGGACTCTGACTCATCCAGGGCTGCCTAGAACATGATAAATGTCCAAAGTCATGGAATCTACTGGAAAATTCTACCAAGTATTTGAAAAAGAAATAATATCAATTCTATGCAAACTCTTCCCAGGATATTGTTTGAAGTCATGCCTTGTGGGTATCCTCGACGAATAAGGGTCCTGAGAGATGAAAAGGGGTCTTCGGGGAAGACAAAGTGGTGTCTCATGGAACAAGGTTAGGGGTGACAGTCCACGGAGTCACTCCACCCAGACTCCAAGGATAGGTAAGACTGCTCTGCTGGAGCGAAATGCAGAACCTGTTTAATCCAGGAAGTACAGAGGCTTATATAAGGTCCTCCGACCAATCATGCCCTGAGGTTACAACCAATGAGGAGAATGGGAAAAGAGGGAAGGGAGGGGTTGAAGGTATAGGGAGTGCTCCTACACCAGGATATAGAAAAGGAAAGAGTGCAGAATTCTAATTCTACCTGAATACCAAAACTAAGATGTTACAAAGAAATCTACACACTGACATCCCTATGAATATACACTCAAAAATTCTTAACAAAATACTAGCAAATCAAATCCAAAAATACATTAAAAATATAATACAAAGTAAAAATGATCCTGGGAATGCAAGGTTGGTTCAACATTCAAAAATCAACCAAAGAGATTCACTTTATCAATAAGCTAAAGAAGAAAAATGACCAGCAAAGACAGAAATGATGGAGCCTGACTCTGGTATTCTCCAAGTGAGAAGCCTTGGGATGAGACATCCCCAAGGTCACAAATTACTGAGAACTCTAGATCTAGAATCTATCTCTATCTACAGAGGTATGTTGGGTTGTCCCTCATGTAGGGAGCCACAGAAATCTGTAAATATAGAAGGGAAATAACACATTCTTCCTTCTCAGCTCTTATATGGCTGGAAGTGATGTCAGTGAGCAAGAGCTAGATGATTCTAGTCTACACCATGCTAGAAAATTCCTGAAATTCACAGGGGGAAAAAAAAAAAAGCATGGCATTGAGGGAGCAAAGCCACGCAAATTGCAAGTATTGAAAATGTGATATAAGAAATCTACTTTATAACTTGAGAAGCACAAGCTTGTGACTATTGGAAAATAATACTGAAACTAAAGTGTGCTGTATTTTTCTCCAGGCAAGTTTCCAGTGGTTCTGTCCCTGAAAAATCTTCTCTATCCATATTTCCCTCCCCAAACACATAAAATCACATCTCTTTCTACCTCTTCCTTTTCTTGGTTCAGAATTCCTGTGTCTGTTGTATACAAATTCGCTCTGAAGCAATAATTAACTACAATCTAGTCTCAGCCTCAGCATCTTCAAAGTAAATTAGAATTGAGATGTTCCTCTTCTCCATGCATTTCCCTTTTGAGTTGGTTTAAATTGTTTTTGAGCTTGATTGTTTAAAAGGTACTCAAATATCTAAGGCTTCCAATTATCTCATATCCTTAAATTACACACAAGGAAAGTGGGACTCAAAGGGTGGATAAGTTTTTGCCACTCTCCCAGTTGTCTGACAAAGCCATGAATCTGCACCATTGTGCAGGATATACAGAAGTATTATGGCACCCAATCCCAAGAAAGACAGCCTCACTGGTGACACAGGCAATCTGTAAATAGTGGCCTAATAATAGTGACTATTTAATGAGTTCTTACTGTGTTCTGTGCACTGAGCTACATATTTCTCTTCAGTATCTTATTTAATCCACACAGTCACCTGGTGAAGTAGGTGTGATTATCCTCATTTTCCTGAAAATTGAAGCTACAAAAGATCTTTGAACATGACCAAAGTGACACATAACCAGTAAGTGGTAGACTGAGGACATGAACTGAGTCTGGGCTCATAACCTTTGCACCTGATTGCATTTTGGAAAGTCAAGCACCCTGAAAGAGATGCAAACAGCATGCTGGAGTTAAGTGTGTGGTGGGCGCAGGGGTGTAAGTGAGCACATAGACTTGCAGGAGGGTAAATCAGAGAAGACTTTGCAGCACTTGAGCAACAATTGACAAATAGGATTTGAAAAGGTGTAGATGAATGAGAGATGGAAGCCAGGTTTCTAGATGGAGGTGGGAGCAGAAAAGGGTCCTTTGTATGCAGATAATTATATTCCTGTTTGGAGGGAGGACTTGGCCACTTGGTGTTAGGATCAGCTGTGAGGTGCTTTGCAAGAAATGTGATACTGATGGTGAAGACCGAGAGTCTGATTTCATGTAATTTTCCATACAAATTAAAGTCAGCCTTATTCTTATAAATACATTGGTTCTTACACTCAAGAAACTGGCATTCACTTGGGAAGATAAACAAGCAACTACAGCACAGCAGTAAATTCTATGAAAAGGGTAGGTACAAAGTGGTCCTGACCACTGAGATATAACTGAGGTATACTGGACAGTGACGCCCAAGCAGAGAATGGGTTGCGTGTGTTGCCTGCAAGACAAAGGATGGGGTTCTGGATAGCAAAGACAGCTGTGCCAAGGCTCAGACGGGAGAGAGACCTTACATAGCTTGTTTAGGAGGCTGCAGGTGTTAAGTACGGCAAAGGAGGAGAGAGCAGGTGGGAATTACTAGCATGAGAGTCCAGGGGGCCTGCACGGGGTCAGCTCCTGATGAGACTGTGTGCCGTGTTAAAAAGACTGTGTGGTAAGGTGCCCTGGCCCTGCACGGGCACGGGCTGGCTTCCCATTGCAGTCAGCAAATCAATTACGCCCTCCACCGACTTTCGCCTTGTGTATTTAGAATGCATGGAGTTCGCCTGCCAAACATCTGCTCTCGCTATTAAGCATGCCATGGTAACCATTGCACTCCCGTGCGTCAGCGCCACCAGGATTGGTAATAATCACAAGTGTCAAAAACGAGAAAGAATGGAGAAGGAAAGCTGTGCAAAATCCAGCGGCAAGATGATTGGGCTGGCAGCTCCGCTCTGGGGCCCCGCCAGCTGCACCTTCTGCTGCCCCTGTTGGGGGCAGGGGAATTGATGCAGCTCTGGCCTCCTCTTGCCCCTTCTGTTGATCCCTCTCCCTGTATTATTCATCCGCTGCTTCCACCGACATTGGAAAATGCGCTGTGCCTTTGCCAGAACAACATATGTGCCCCTGCGCCATTGTGTGTGACAGATAAACCCGCCAGCGCTAGCCAGACCCAGGGGCCCTCTGGGTGAAGACCCCGCGTTGACTCAGGCAGGCAGCACGGTGTCCTGGCAGGTGTTGCAGCTCTGAAGACGACCCTGGCTTAGGATTTCAGCGTGACAACGTCACAGCCTTGAGACTTCAGGCAAACCTCTCAGGCTCTCTGAGGCCCCCTTGCCTGGCAGTGAAGCTTGGGTAGCAAGGCATATCTCTAGAGTGACTTGGGGGCTGAGTGAAAATGGATGGGAGAGAGCAATGCCTTTCACAGAAGAAGTGGTCAAGCTTAGGCTACTATGGTTTTCTTTTTTAATTGAGCTCAAAGAAAATTACTAGGCACCCTGATGAGAACCTTATTCAAATTACTGAAGTTTCACAACTCGAAGGCAGACATCATTATCTCTATTTTACAGAGAAAAACACTGAGGCTAGGAGCAGTCCCGTGGCTCGGCAGAGTGCTGATGGCAGGCCTAGCCCCTGCTGCCTGCCACACCCGCAGGTTAAGCAAGACTCTCTCTGTTGGTATTATTTATAAGTTCCAGTTCTGCTGCTGGAGCCACAAAGGAAAAAAGGAGAGAGAAAGATCTACTTCCTTTTCCAAACAAAAGCTCTTCAAAAAGGCAGAGCCAGCTCCCACCACCCTAGTCTTCTTTCCAGGGACTAATAGGCCCCTGGGCATGTTCTCCTCCTATCACTTTATGCAGCGGACTCTCCACCCACGGTTTCTGTGCCCACCTGCCTCAGAGGTGGGCCCAGAAACCCGTGCTGCGGGATGCAGGGGTGAGGATTATGTCTTGCTTTCCAGTCCTACGTTTGACTGCATCTACCGCAGCATACAGCGCATCAGAACCTGGAGCTGGTGGGGCTGGAGCTATCAAACCGAACGCGCCGCGTCTGATCGCCCTTGTGTCTTTGAGAGATCCTGTCTCCAAGCCAAAGAGCAGTAACGTGGGCTGCTGCGCCCTCTAGTGGCCAAGGAGAGAAATCTGCGGGAAATGAGGATCAGAGGGAACAGGAAGAGCAGGAGAAAGCCACTGATAGTCTTTGTAAAAACAAAACAGAAACAACATTCTCTTTCCGCATTGATGTGAGATGGCCGATAACCCTGCAGCCGTCTGTAGGTAGATCTGGCTCCTCGGACTACTGCTATTTTTCATGTCAACTTGGAAAGAGGCATGTGTGTGCCCTTTCTCCCTGGCCTGCCCTAAGTAAATCGCACTTAACAGACCCATCCCCTGTCTCCATCATTCTTCCAGCTGTGCTTAGTCCAGGAAGAGAAGGTGTGTGTAAACACCTGAGCCCAAGCATCCGAAGTAAAGTCATGCTCCCTCCCACCTCTGCTCCATCAGTGAGGGCAGCAAAGAGTATGAGATCAAGGAAGGGTACACCTGGGGCGGTAGTGGGCAATAGCTAAGAACATGGCGAGACCTGGCACCCAGGGTTGCTGAAATACCCGACACTGGTCCCACTCCCCTGCTCTATGCAAATGTTATCTGGAAGCAGTTCTTTCTCTACCAAAGCTCACTGGGGTATTGAGCAAGGAGGTGTCAGAGGTCCCTCCCTTCCTTTCTAATAGTCAGTGAGCTCTAACATAAAGTTTTCACCAGATGGATTTCAGCCATGTAGCAGATTCCTGAGGGACTGAGCCTCGGGATTGCTATGTTTCTATAGTGAACTAAGAAATAGAAAAAGAACTAGAACCAAGTACACAGCAGAGCTCAACAGTTACAGTGCCGATGCCATGATTTTCTTCCTTCATTGGCATCAAGTCAAGAATGAATTTTAAAAATGTGGAGTTTTTAATTGCTTTCATTTAGTATCCTTACAGGTGAGGGAGCCTATGTGTAGGAATCAGGCTCAAAAATTATAGTTGTCTCAGCTCTCAAACACGATTATAGAGTGACAGCTAACACTGATTAAACCTCTTCAGTTTTTCAACATGTCATGAGCCACTGAGTCATAGCCTTGGTTACAGCAGCTGGGAGAGGAACATGGCCATCACAAAGATGGCCCAGAATGGCTGCCTTGGTGATCTGAATGCTCATCTCCTTGATTATACCCTGTATACCTGTCTACCACTTCCAAAGGTTCATCCTCTAACTGATACTGTCACTGCCCATGGAACCAATGGTGATGCATGGAACTGGGATGGCCCACAGCTCTGCTGAGACTTCCTCCTACACACTCCTTGGAGAATCTCCCAGAGTGATTACCAGCTTGCACACCTTGCTGCTATTTTGACCAGGGCCCCCACCACTCAGCTCTCCTCCTTGAATCTCTAGGCTCTATGAGCACCCAAGAGCTGGCTGTGCTAGGAGGATCCATTTACTGACATGTGTGGAGGGGAGAAGTGAGACCAAGAGGGGGGGAAAAGAGTGAAGTAAGTGTGACTAGACCAATAAACGACAAGAAATGACAGGAGGAGAGTAACAAGGAAGAGAAGAAAAGGAGTGATGTGAGAAAGACAGCTATAAAATTATTCCAAATATTTTCATCTGTTGCCACTCAAATATGCCCAACCCTTCTTTGTTTGATAGTTTGGAGGTTTTTTTTTTTTTCTCTTCAGTGATGGGGATGGAACTCAGGGCCTTAAGCACGCTAGGCAAGCACTCTACCACTGAGCTACATCCCCCAGGAGATCTTTTGGAAATAAACTTTTTTTTTTTTTTTTTGGAGAATAAAAGAAGGTCAGGCACCACAGACATTTTATTGAGAGCTGTGGCATTTGTTTCAAATAAGCTATATCAGTTCGTCTTTGTTGTGTTAATGTTATATCTGCAGATGGAGATCCCAGGGCAGAATGACCATCATCACAGCCTGTTCATATTCCATTTGTTCAGGAAAACAGAGAAGAATGATTCTTGCAACAGGAGTTTGTGACACCATAACCTGGAGGCTTCCTGGAGATGTAAGACATACAGACCTGACCAGGCCGGCAGATTGGCAGTTTGTCTTTTTAAATGCATTGAAAAAGCTTCATCTTCCATCTTGATCTCAGCACACAAATGATAGATTTCTAATTTATAAGGAATACTACTAAATTAGTTTTTCCAGTCTCACTAAAAAGACCAATATTTTAATCTTTAAAATAGCATAATCCCTCCATGTCCACACCTAGGACAGCCCATTTCTCCTCCAGAGATAGGAAAAACGAAATGAACTTTGCCCCATGCTTTAGACACAGCAGGCAGAGGCTTTGCTGAGTGTGTTTTCCATCTCATTCAAAATCAGAGCCCAGAAAGCCCAGCCTTGCACACAGATATACACTCAGAGATGGCACACACAAAGGCCAGGATCGGCTGCAGGAGGCAGATAACAAGGCAGGTGCAGGCAAGCAGAGGCTGCCACAGCCTGGGAAGGAGACGCCAGCCCCTCCAAGGCCTTGATAACAGAATCCCCATTCCTGCTGCTTGTGGGAGGCCATGTTAATGCAGCTTAAGGGTTATTTTCTCCTTTAAAGAATAGGTCGAGTTTTAAAACCCCATCTTCTTCCAGCCGACAAGCTCATGCTTTGCCAAGCTCTGTTAAACACTGACTCATTGGAAAGGAACAGCCCTTTCCAAAGAGGAAATTGGATGTATATTTGTGTAAACCTCCTTTAAGAGGTTTGCATAAACCCCTTGTGATTACATGGCCTGGAGATTTGTTCCTGGCTTTGTGGATCCTCCAGCAAGAGCTTTCTTTCATGGTTATCTCAGCTCATTCTTAAAACTCATGTAAGCTTCTGTATCTGGAGTTCTCAGCCTAAACCAGAAACTGCATCTGCTCAAAGGCTAACTGGCTCAGAGATGGAGGCCAAGGTCAGATTTCAGGGGGAGTAAAAAAGGGAAGCTTGGATATACATTGTAAAAGCAAAATGACTGGTGTGGGGAGCAGTTTTGCCTGAAGAGCTTAGATTTCCTTAATCTAAATAACTTGTGCTTTCAACCACCCACACCAACACAATCTGTGACATGAAGGCTGTGACTACATGATGAATATTCCACCACCCAGAAAGTTTAAAATAAATCAATCAAAGGTTTTTGGTGATATGGATGGAAGTTTATGCTGCTACCTTTCCTCTTCCAATATGATTTCAGACAAATAAGTTGGTGTGTGAAGATAATCACAGATAGCCTTCACCTTCCTCTATCACTTCACCCTTTTGCAAAGATGTTTCTACTAAAGAAATCTAAATGCTTTTTGTTTTTATAATCAGCCTCACTTGACTCTTTCCTAGTAAAACCTACTTAGTCCCTACCAGTAACCACCACACAGTATTATCACATTTGCACTTGATTCATGAGATATGTCATTAGAACAAGAACACTATAATAAAGAGAAAGAACATCACCTTTGGAGTCAGGTAGGTCTGTCTTTGATTCCTAGCTCTGCCATTTGTCAGCTGCACAATCTATCTGCTCCTCAGTTTTCAGGTCTGTAACCTGGGCCTGTAGGAATGAGAAATATTTGCAGCCCCGGGCTACTGTATTGACTCAATGAAATAAGACAATAAATAATTTAAGGTACCCAGAACATAGTAATCCTTTCATAAGTGTCTCCATGAGTGGACAAATGAAAAGAATTCCCCAACAGAAGACTTAAAAACAGCATACTACAGTGACGCAGCCACTTCAATGTTGATAGTATCTCAATTCACAATAGCTAAACTGTGGAACCAACCTAGATGCCCTTCGATAGATGAATGGATAAAGAAACTGTGGTATATATACACAATGGAATATTACTTAGCAATAAAAGAGAATATAATTATGACATTTTCAGGTAAATGGATGGAGTTGGAGAATATCATGCTAAGTGAAGTAAGTCAATCTCAGAAAACCAAATGCCAAATGCACTCATTGATAAATGGATGCTGATCCATAATGTGGGGAAGGACATGGGAACAATGGAGGAACTCTGTTCACAGGGGTGTAATGGGGGAGGGGGCTTGGGGACAGTAAAGGTGGTGGAATATGATGGTCATCATAGCCCTAGCTTTATGTATGACTGCATGTGTGTTGTGATTCTATATCACTTACAACCAGAGAAATGAAATATTATCCTCCATCTGTGTACAATGATTCAAATTGCACTCTGATATCATGTAAACCTAAATAGAACAAATAAATAAATTAAAATATGAAAAAAAAAGGGAAAGAATTCCCTGGAAGGCCTTTGGGAGGAGGGAAAGTTGAGGATGGAGAGTGCTGTAGTGAAAAGTTGACTTGACATCATAAAAGACTGGGCTGAGCTTACATTACCACCAGACTGAGAATCAATCTTACTAAATCTAACTTATCTGTGCCACCATTTTACTCCTGGACCAAACAATGATCAGAAAGTAACATCCAATCTTGAACATCCCCACACTTCCAAAATAAATCAACGCTGCCAATACCAAAAGCATGATTTCAAAATATACCCAACCAACACCAAATCATGTCTCGTGATCCTCAGAATTCACATCTGCTTCTGTACCATCATATCAAGTTCACCACAGCTCACTCCTGCCATTCCACAGATCCCAGAACAGTCACAAAACAGGCACAGAGAAGAAGCATTTGGAGATGTGCAAGTCATCTAGAGAGAAGCTTGACAGAAGCTGGACCAATCTGGCAGTCGGTGACTACTCATTAAACCTTTTTTTCTGTGTCTTTTCTCACATACATAATAAATCACTCCTTGTGTTGGTGGCATGCGGTTGGAGTAATCAGCTTTCTGAATTCTGTTCCATATCTACACTCGCTGTCCAGTTAATTTCATCTGCAACTTTCTGTATCACCTACATCCAATGTTTCCAAACTTATATTTCCAACCTAGCCCTCTCCTTTGGCTACAGATATCCAATTCCTTGTTTGACGTCTTCATTTGTATGCCTAAGAGCAGTCTCAGACTTCACAGTTCCAGAAATAGACTCCTGACTCTTCACCACCATTGCCACTCCAAACCTTCTCCAATCTCTAGAAGAAAATGGCAATTTGGTTAATCCAAAACCTGGAAGTCACTCTTCAATCCTCTGTTTTTCATATATAGCATGTTCATGCTATCAGTAAATCCTATAAACTGTCATCTCAAAATGCATCCTCTATCTGACATATTCTTGTGATCTTCCAAATATCATTATTGCTTAGGCTTCCATCATCTCTCATCTAGATTATTACAATAGACTCTTAAGTAGTTTCAGTATTGTCCAGTTCTAATAAAAAAACTCCCTACATAGTATGAAGATTTCATCTCTAAAGATGTTAGACAGATCCTATTTTTCCCCTGCTCAATACCATCCATTGGCTTCCCATGGCATCTGGAGTGAAAACTCCCAAATTTTGCTGTATTGACGTAAGCATTTCTTAAGCAAGTTTGTAATATGGAATATTCATTCTAATTTTTCAGAGGAAGAAAATCAGAATCTAAAGAGACATTTGTCCAGTTGGTAGCCAGCCAATATAAGTTTTTCTATATTTGGAAAACTTCCTGTATGATGCAAAACCATCTTCACAAAGTAGAAGGTGGGACTCAATTTTCTAGTTTCTCCTGCAACTAGAATATAGCCATGTGTCCTAGGCTCTGCTCATTAGTTGCAGCTTTGCAAGATTTTCATTCACAACATAAATTGTCAGGAAGTAGACACTGACTGAGTCCATTCCTAGAACTGGAGGGTAGAAAGAGTGGTGGTGGTGAGCTTCCAGGGATATCAGCCCAACATCCCACCTGGAGAGTTCACATTCCAGTCCCACGCTGCCAGGGCCTGGTAGAAACGACATGGATTCCGGTAAGGCAATGGGTGTTTTTCTGGCCCTGTGCCCTCCAGGCCCTGTTCTCTATTCAATTTAGAGATTCTTTGATATACCTAATATCTTTTCATACATTTTGCTTAAACCAGTTCAAATGAGTTTTTGTTTATTGCCACAATTGATCACACACCAAACTACTCAGCATATCAAAAAAGAAAAAAAAAGATGGTCTATACTTTCAAAAAGAGACACATTGATGGGCCAAATAGACATAAACTGTCATTATTAGTATCTAATCTCATCTTTCAAGTTAGGTACAAACGACATGTGACTTCAGGTATCAAACAGCAAAAATTATACTTCTTGCTTTTCTTTATAAATTCCTATTATAAGCTCAAATTTTATGGTATTTTACTTACAAAATACAAAGATAAGTTGGATTTTCACGAGAGATCTTATGTTAAACCCTCATGTGTAAAAGTTTTCTGATAAAAATGTGAAAGCTGTTTTGTGTCCAGATGAGAAAAGCTGCCCGAGGTAAGATTGCTTGTCTAAGACCAGAGAGCTATTCATTGGCATCTCCAGGGCTGGACTCCTGGTCTCAACTCCAAAGTCCACACATTCTGTGTTTCAAGACGGTGGCTCAATTGAAAGCGAGATTAGAACTGTACACAAAAGCCAAAAGTGAAAGCAACACAAACCAACAGAGGAACGAATAAACAAACTGTAGCATATACATAAATAGATTATTATTAAGGCACAAAAAGAGTGAGGTTCTGACACATGCCGTAACATCAATGAACTTTGAGAACACTACACCAAGTAAAATAAGCCAGATACAAAATGGCAAATGTGTAATTCCTCTGTGATGAAACATCTAAAATAGGCAAAATTTTAAAAACAGAAAGTAGATTAGAAGTTATCAGGGGCTAGAGGAGAGAGATGGGGGGTAGTTATCATTCCAAGGGTACAGAGTTCATGTTTGGAATGATTAAAATAAAATTGGAACTAGTGGCAATAGTTGCACAAAATTGTGAGTGTAATTAATATCACTAAATTGTACACTTAAAAATAGTTAAAATGTCAAATTTTATTATGCATATGTGTATATTGCTGCAATGCAAAACTTAACATCAACAACTATTGAAGTGTATACTTTAAATGGATAAATTTTAAGTGAGATTATACACATATAGGTTTGTGAATTATATCTCAATAAAGCCATTCTAAAACAAAATATTCTAGATAAAATAGAATGATTTTCTGAACTGCCATTACAGAAAAATATGTTGTCTCATCAGTTCTCACTTATTGGAACCACGTATCAGTTCATTGAGAGAAATGAAAAACAATCTCATTTTGAGCAACATAATTCACCCCTTAAAACTACAAGTTTGCAAAAAGCTAGAATGGACTGTTCTTAGGTTGGTGGGATGATTGGTTTGTTTAAATGTTCTGTAGTGGAGCCAAATGTCCTGCACTTTAAACTTGTGGAATACAGTGGCAACATGGTGTTCTGTTCCATGGTGGTCTTGGGGATATTCAGATTTCAATCCCAACTCTACCATTTATTTAGTGTACTGCATTGCCTGTTGCCAGTTGTATCACTGTTCATTGACAGGATCTTGACCATGTAAATGTTAGTCTCCACAGAACCTAGGGCTCTACTCTGATTATATTCCCACGATTTTGTTCTTCCTGGATTAATAATTTACTCTTTTGTCTGTTTAGGTTCCAATATCAACAACTCTAGCTGCCTATAAGTCATCTCTGAATAGTATTTTCCATAAGATCAGATACCACATAAAGCATAAGATCCTGTTCTTGCCCTGGAGCACTCCTTTGAATCTCTTCTCCAGTTCCTGTTCCAATGGTTGTCCTCAACCTGCTGCATGGCTGCCCTCCGGGGCTTTCCTTTGTTGCTCTCATGGTTTGAGTTGCAGTCTCATGAGTTGTCTAGATTATAGGTTTACATATGTCTAAGCCTATCTCTTTTTTTGTTTGTTTTGGTTTGGTCTGATAGAGGGGATTGAACCCAGGGGCACTTAACCACTAAGCCAAATCCCCAGCCCTTTTTAAATTTTGAGATAGCATCTTGCTAAGTTGCTTAGGGACTCGCCAAATTGCTGAGGCTGGCTTTGAATTTGCAATTCTCCTGCCTCAGCCTCCCAAGCCATAGTTCTATCCCAAAGACTCAATGCAACATATCTTTCTATAATTTCCTAGGTGATGATTTTTGCAAAGTAAGTATTTTGGAAATGTACGTTTATGAAAAGTCTCATGCTGCCTTCATTTTTTAATGACACAACTTTATCAAGATATAATTCACACACCATAAAATTTTCCCATTTAAAGTATATAATTAAATGTTTTTAGAGTATTTACAAAGTTTTGCAACCATCACCAAAATCTATTTTTAGGACATTTTATGACTCCAGAAAGAAACGTTATATCCATCAGCATCACTCCTTATTTTCCAGCCCACCACACCTCAGTGACCATGAATTTATTTTTCTGGAAATTTCACCTGAAAGCAATCATATAATATGTGGTCTTTCTTCCTTCAGAGAAGTTATTGAGGTTAATATATTTTGCAGCATAGATCAGCATTTTATTTTCTTTTATTGACAACATTCTATTATCTGGATATAACACATTCTGATTTTCCATTATTGGTTAAACATTCAGGTTGTTTATACTTTTTTGTTATTCTTAATAATGTCTCTATGAATATCTACATACAGATTTCTTGTGGATATATACCTAGCAGTGGAGTTGCTGGTTACACAGTGACTGTAAATTTAAGATTTTGAGAAACTTCCAGATTGCTTTCCAAAATGGATGGAGAATGGTTCATCTTTGTAATGTAAAAGTCATCGAGTCCTATGGAAAGAGAAGATGTGAAAAGCTGGAGAGTGAGTCTATGCAGTTCTGCGGGGCAGAGCACTAGTGCTTCAGAAGAACTGGGATGTTGTAGGAAAGAGGGAGCAAGTGGCCACAAGGAGCCACGGGACAACTGGCACCTCCAGTTCCAGTGCTACATAGGGCATGAGAGAAAATAAAGAGCTAACAGGACTGCAGCCCAGTGACCGTGGGGAAAGCAAAGTCCCCAGGTGGAAGCTGGTTTCAAGTAAAGCAAGAAAGCAAAGGGATCATCCAGATAAAAAGGGGAAGGATGTGGGAGGTTTGTTGATAATACATGGTGAAATCCACAGGGCAGAGCAGAAGGGTTGGGGTACTGGGCAGAGGTGGAAGGTTTGTCAAATCAGTGGATACACAGAAGATCTGGAGACACAGGTCCAGGTAACCTGGGCTGAGCCTGAGACACTGACCTCTGGTGGCAGCATTCAGAGTAGCAGGGCAGAGTGGTGGTCATGGTCTGTTAGGAGAAATCCCGTGACAGTCCTAATTTTAGCCTCCTTCTTAGAGGTGTTATTTGGCAGCCCTTAGTAGTAAAGAAAGAAATGTTCAGAGTAGGGAACCTTATTGTCTCATCAGGAGCATAGAGCTCTTTGTTCCTTCCCATCACTGTAAATCCTGCTGAAGAGTGCCAAACCATATGTATGGCATTGTTCTGTGGGTTTCTAGCTTCCAGAAGACTGATGCCATTACTTTGTCTGATTCTTTGAGTATTACTTATGGAGCATTTTAGGGTCATTTGTTTACCATGGTGTTCTGAAATTGTAAAATAACCATGTGAATCTTTTTCAACCTTTGTGCTGAATACTCAGCAAGCCTATATAGTGTGTGTGCATGGGAGCGGGGGGCACATATGTTTATGAAAAGTCTCATTTTGCCTTCATTTTTTTGAAAAGAAGGAATTTCAAAAGGAGAATTCTCATAGGGAATTTTCATTGTGATTAAGAAGGATGCATTTGAAAACTGATGGAAGATCTGTGTGCCTGGGTAGAAGAGAACTGAGGGTGTCACTCCAGACTTTGGTTAAACCCTCCTCATTTCAACATGGCTCTCCTCTCTCATGACAGCTCAGCCTGGTGGTGTCAATTTTGGAGGCTTCCTGGTTCAGCTTCTCCACCAAACACACATGCTACTTCTTGGCAGAGTAAAGAAGGAATAGCTGTCTGATGGCAAAGGACATGATGGCAAGAAAGGTGTGGCTACATGGAAGCAGAAAGAATACGACATTCTTTTTAGCTTCATGCCACACCACCACCATCCTTGGCACCTGATCCTTCGATTCCTACCTCTTTCCAAGGTTCTGCAGTGTGGATTGAATTTCTTTTTGCTTTCATTTCCTTTCTGCAGGTGCTGGTGTTCAGCCCTTGCCTATGTTAATACCTTTCTTGTTTTTCCCTCCATGGAACAATTATCTATTGTCATGTTGAACAAACCATTCCAAAACTTGGTAGTTTAGAATAAAAACAATCATTTTCTTTTCTCTCATGGTTTCTATGGGCCAAAATTTCTAGAAGCACTCAGGTAGGGGGCTCTAAGTTTGGGTCTTTCATGTGGTTTTAGTCCAATAGTGCTAAGGCAGGAACTATGGGGAAGGCCAGGCATTTCTCTCCATGAGTCTTAGAACTTCTCCATGTATTTTCTCCACATGGGTCACTTTTGGTGGTCCAAGATGGTAAGGTCTCTTTCATGATGGCTCATGGTGGCTAACATAACCAATGTTCTAAGAGCTAAGCAGAAGCTACAAGCCTCTCGTGACCCAGCTTCAGACGTCACCAAATGCCATTTCACCTACCAGTTTTTATTTGTTCTGCCAGTTACCAGATTCCAGGGGAGGAGGCATGAACACACCACCTCTTACTACAGGAGAGTTAGGCAGTTTAAAGCATGCTTTGAACTGCAGCATGCCTTTTAGAATTTTTTTTACTTTTTTTTTTTTCAAAAAGGTTAGAAACAGCTGTCATTCAGAGGATGAATGTAAGCTGCTAACCTTTGAAACAGCAGGTATACTAGTTAAAGTTGGAGTTAATTAGCATTTAGAAAACCTGAACACTGTATCATACCAGTGTGAGGAAATGCCTATTGTTCCTTGCAAATTGCTTCATCTATTAAAATTAGTTTGCATACAAAGACAAAAACGTAGCCAGACACTTCAACCTTCTAAAATCAGTCCCCTGCTTTCTCAAAAACTCTGTATTCATACACGTAAGCTCAGATGTAGAATCAGATTTTAAAAATATGCCAGAGTTTATTGCATTCAGGAGCACACAATATTTTCAAATTCAGATGGGCCATTCAATGTTAACTTTCTTTTTTTTTTTTTTTTTTTTTTATTTTTTTTTTTCCAAAAGTTGCATTTTAATACATGTTGGCAAACATAACAGAAAAAAACAAATTATCAGAAGCTGTACACATCAATGTTAACTTTCTCATGACTCTCGCTAGCACCAACCCACACAATGGCTCTGCAGAAATTTGGGATCATTTTTGTTTTTAATTTTTTTAGTGTTGATTGATCTTTATTTATTCATTTATTAATATACGGTGCTGAAGATCGAATCCAGTGCCTCCCACATGCAAGGCAAGCGCTCTACCACTAAGCCACAATCCCAGCTCGGGAATTTTTTCTTTTTATCTTTTATTTGAAGACAATTTCCAACTTAGAATAAAGTTGTAGGAGTAAAAATTATACGTAGAACATACATATACTCTTTATTACCATTTGACCAATTTACCATTTGTTTTATCATTTGAGTATGCTCTCTCTCTCTTCATCCCTCTCTCTCTCTCCCTTTATATGTATATATAGCTAGGTAGATCGCATGTATCCACATATAATATCTGTAGTATGTACATATATCTATATATGTGCATGATATTTTTTCTAAACCACATGAGAATGAAATTTCATGAGATTATAACACATGCACCTTTGCTCTCAAATTCTTCATGAAACACACACAGACACATACACACAATGTCCTTTATAATGTTTTTCCATGTGACATCTGTTTAGTTTCCTTCAAACTGGAACATTTCCCAGCCTTTCTTTCTCTTTTAAATCATTAACATTTTGAAAACTAAAGCCAACCTCCCTCTCTATTTTTCTAAATAAAACGTCCTCATTTCAAGTGTATCCAATGTTTCCTCAAATGGTAGATTAAGTTTATATGGTCTAGGCCACAATACTACATCAGTGATGTTGGATCATTTTCTGGGTATTAAAATCAAAGGTCTAGGATATGCCCCTCATTGATGACATTTGTTTTATTGCATGGCTCAGGGGTTGCCTACTATCTACAGTGTAGTTGGTATTTTTTCCTTTGCAAGTGAAAAGCAATCAGTGGAGAGACACTTTAAGATAATGCAAATACCCTACTTATCACTTTGTTGCCTTAGAGTTAGCATCCATTCATGCTTCTTGTCGGAGCCAGTCTTTATACTCATGATCTTGTAAAATGATAAAATTTTTAGGTCCCTCCCACCTCACATCTGCCATTTGGCACTTAGCATTCTCTTGTAAGCAAGAGCACTTCCTTATCTGCATATATGTCTGAGCACATACATACACACGTACGTATACATGAATTACATATATACATACTACTGTGTGTATATATAATATTATATATGTGTTCATTAGAAATCAAGATACAAGACTGATACCTCTAATTCTAGCCCTTCTTCAGAAGACCTTCATGCCTTCCTTCATTTCATATTTCCCTATTGCTTTTTTCACAGCGAGAATCTCATTTCCCTGCAAAAGCAAGGCTTGATCCTATAATACCGTTAAAATATTTCAAGCAGTGCTTTGTCCATACCTCTGCAAAAAAAACAAACTACTAATTACAGTTTAGAATTTGTTTTGCATTTCCCCTCCCACTCCACCCTATGATACATAATTAATTATTATGTTCTTGCATTACTTAAGTGAATTATTTCCCCCCTTTAGCGTGGTTATTTTATTCAGTTGAAATAAGGTGACTCCTTCATTTACTCTTTTTTTACCCCTTGTCATCTAGCTGCTATCACCTCCTCTTTCATGTCTATTTTTATAACTTTGCTCTTACCTTATTGAAGTTTTGGGAGATATTTAGATAGATGGATGGATAGATAATCATCTACCAAATTAACTGAACCTAGGTGATTTTCAAACATGTAAATCAAATTAAATCTGTATTTGTCAGAATAAGCTTAGTTGTGCTCCAACAATCCCAAGATTTCAAACTTAGAGGGTTTTTTGTTGTTGTTGTTGTTGTTTTAGTTTTGGTTTTTGGTTTTTGGTTTTTTCTCCTTCACAGTACATGTGCCATGCGGATCAGCTAGGTCATTACAGTCACTCAGAGATTGAGGATGATGAGGAACCAGTGTGACCCACATTTTCACAAGTGCCAAGCTGGAGCAAAGGGAATGTGATGAAAAAGACACAGACTCCCAAAGCTTTTACTTGAGGGGGACACATGTCACTCCTCACGTTCCACCAGCCACGTTTAACTTAAAAGTAGACTGGAAAGTATAATCCTATCATGTGATCAGAGGAGGACAGCCAGAATATTCATGAACAGAACTCTGAGTTTCTGCAGTATTCCTGGTCCTAAGCCTTCCAGGGTCTACCTGTCACTCCTAGACTAAAATCTGCATTCCTTACTGTGACCTAAGATCTCTGCACAAGATGGCTTTGACTGCACTCTCTGCCTTGGACTGCACTGCAGCCACACAGCCTCCTTGCTGATTTTCTGACTTACCAGATGTTGATCACACAAGGACACTGCACAGTGCTTCCTCCACCTGGAATGCTTTCTCCAAGTCCTTAGTATGGCCTAATGCCTCTTTTTTTTTTTTTTTTTTATTTAGGCCTCTATTCAGAAACCACTTACTCAAAGGGGCTGTCCCTAGGTAATGTACCTCCTACACCCCTACACACACACACACACACACAGACTGCTGTCTTTCTCTGTCTACTTATTCTACATAATTGTCTTTCACAGCAATTATTACTGCCCTGAAAAAAAAAGTTCACATATTCATTTGTTACCTTTTCATTTGCTTTTTTCCTCCAGAATGAAGGTAGTTTGTTACGGTGTTGGCATAATTCATCACTGCAGCCCCAGGGCCTAAAACAATGTCTAGCACAGAGGAGGGTCTCAAGAAATATCTCTTGAATGCATGATGGATGTTTTCCGTGCTCATTTCCAAAACACAAGCCCCACCTGTACAGGTCCTGAGGGCTGGAGAACCCGCCTGGACTCTGACAGTCACAAATTGTTTGACTTTCTTCACCTATGATGCGTTATCTCATCTGTATCCTCACACCAGGAAGAGCAGCTGAGCAGGCTACAGGAGCCATGGGCCTGGACTTTCTAGGTTTTCTCTAACTCTACACTCATTCCTTTCAACTTTTCAATTACACAAACTTAGAGTTTCATTCTCTTCAAGGTGCTGAATATCCTTCCCATGCTGTGTTCACTACCTACCTGAACCTCTCCCTAGGTGAACATTTTTTTGCTTATTCTACTGCATGAATACACTGAAGCATTTCTGTGAAATTGCCATATTGTATACATATATCAAAATATCACAAATACAGGCTGGGGTTGCAGCTCAGTAGTAGAGCGCTTGCCTACCATGTGTGAGGCACTGAATTAGATCCTCAGCACCACAGAAAAATAAATAAAATAAAGGTATTATGTCCATTTACAAAATAATATTTTTTAAAACAATCGCATATATGCCACAAAAGGATACAATTATGATTTGTCTATAAAATAATATTAATGTAAATTTTAAATAAAATAACATGAAAGTTAACAAATATGTTTTTAAAGAAAGAGGGACCATGTCATATTCACTACTATATTCCAAGTTCCTCTGTGCATTGGATATGGCCTGATGTACTGTCAGGGCTCAACAAATGTACTGGATGAATGAATATATGAAAGATGAGTGGATCTTCTTATATATTCAGTTTATATTCAGTGGATCTTCTTTTATATTCAGTTTATATTCAGTATACACAGATGTTGAATCTATATTCCTAATACATCTTGCAAGACACTGAGGACTCAGAAAATAACCTGTCTCCAGTCTAGAGTTGCTCCTGGTTCCTTCTATCATTGCCTTCTCTGCTTCTGTCTGAGTCAATGAGCAGCAGTCTCCCCGCTTCAGGAAGGATCTTCCTAATACCCCTCTCAGCTGTCCTCACTGCCTCCAACACCAGTTAGACAATGCCTGGTAACTTCACCTGGCATTCTGCATGTTGGCATCTGGATTCCCCACCCCTAACAAGTCCCATGCCTCCTCTTGAATCTGCCATTGCTAAGCACCAGCTGATGATTGCCCAGACAGAAGCCATCTGCTGGTTATTAAGGAAAGTTAAATAAGCAAAGAAGCTCCAGGGAAGTTTAGAAAAAAGAAAAAAAAAAAAAAAGACACCATATGCACAGAGAATTGGCAATAGGTCTGGCCCTCTGACACAGAGTTTATTATGGAGATGGTAGGCATGTTTCCTTTAGGATTACTCAATTTATTGGCTCATGAGAGACCTTCTGAGAAAGCCTGTCCTCATGCTCCTGCCCCACAGAACTTCATTACATTGATTACTTCTGTCAATACATCACTACTATCAGCCATCAGTACATCTGAGTCACAGACTCATTGGGGACCAGGGTGATCCTGGTAAAAGGTGTCAATTCAATTCACTCCATTACACTATTTACTGAACTTTGTATTGGATAATCAATGCTAAGCAAAGCAGACAATGTTCCTCTTTTTATGGTGATTATAATAGAGTGGTCAAAGCCATAGTTAGGATGGCAGAAAAGGAAAGCGGTGAAGAATCCAATTCAAAGTGTTTCTCAGAGGGCAAGAGGGGTCGAAATCAAGAATGTCAGAATCAACACTTAAAAGCTGAGCCAAAGCTCTGATAATAAACTCAAGGATCGAAGTTAGCTGGAAATGGAATGGGGAAATAGCAATTCAGGAGAGAAGCCAGGAGGGTCCTTGGTAACAAGGTGGAGACTCTGGGAGCTTCCTTTTAATGAACTTACATTTCCTTGTGCTGAACATTTTTTTCAGAAATGAGGCAGGCTAGTTCACATGGCTATTCACTTAGTATTTGTTAATTGACTACCATGCACTAGATCTTACACTATGTGATCTGAGAGAGACATAAAAAGGGCCAAAGCCCGATTGCAGCATTCTTATAGGCACATGTGAATGATAAGAAGCATGTACACTAAGGTATTAAGACACTAAAAGAAAGTTCTGTTTTAATTATCTTGCTATGTTTTGGTTTGGTTTGGTTTGGTTTTTGGTTTTTTGGTTGTGTGGGGTTTTTTTTTCTTTATTTTCTTCATGTTAACAGTCTTAAGAGAAATGCTTTGGAAGGTTGAGTTGGAGGACTATGCATTTTGAGCTTAACTAATAGGAAAGGTGGCATTTTGCAGGCCTAGGCAGCCATGCAGTAGTTAGACACACGGATGTGCAGTCAGGGGAACATTAGCAATAAACAAAGAGGAAATGGCAAAGTCAGATAGTATAGTGGAAAGAACACACCTGTGGCAACTGAACTAAACAGGGTCTGCTGTTGACCCTGCTACTTAGCAGCTGGGCAAGTGACTTCACCTCTCCAAGTCCCGGTTTCCTTGTTTGTGGTGATAGCTTTCAAAAGCAGCCATCCCAGTCGCTCCTGGCCTCGTTATGAAGTGACTGTTCTATTCCCCTGCTCAAGAGGAGGAATCCAGCTCCCTCCTGAAGTTTTGGGCTGGTCACTTGCTTTGAGCAATAGAATGTGGCAGCGATGCTGTGCCAGTTCAGGCACCCATGTTAGGAAGCCACACAGTTTCCACACACTTCTGTCCTCTAGGAAACCAGCTGCAGAAGGAGACACTTCAATGGTGGGCAGCCACGTGGACAGTGAGGCAGTTGGAGGAGAACTGAGGAGCAGCAGCAGATAGCCAGCACCAAGGCTTCAGACATCCAAGGAGACCCCTTGGATCTCCCCATCTCCGGTTAGCCACAGGGCTCATCGGAGATGAGTACTCTTGCAGAGCTCTACCCAAAGTCCTGACCCATTGGATTGGGAGCAGTGAAATGACTGTTGTTTTAAACCAGCAAGTTTGGGGTGATTTAGATACTGGCTACAGCTGGTGAATAGCCTAGCTATAAAGGTCACTGCCACAAGAGGTGGCAGAGTTTGGTTAGCACAACAGAAAAACTCCATGTGTATTCCAGGTGTAAGGGATTTACATGCCCCCTGGAAAGGCTGGGGGAGCAAATGCCAGGGAAGCCAACACTGAAGACAGCCTGGGGAATGAACATGGGTTCTAAAGAGCTCACCATGGGCTACCACCATCAAGAACTCTTTGAAGCTCCCAGCAGTGGTCCAGTATGTAGTCAAAGCAAATGGTTTTGAGAGTTGCAGGGAACCCTCTCGGAATTCCACATCTGCCCTTGCATAGGGCTGCAGCTCACCGAGAATAGCAACTTCACCTTCTCTTCTGTTTCCCAAATCTCTTCCTAGTGCTGCCCATTGGCAAGTTGTAACTCAAAACTATATGGAAAGGGGATCCTGGGAAATGAAGTCCATGGCATCTTAGAGCCCTTAGATCAAGAGACACTGAGCTGACAACAGACCATTCCGCCAAGGTGCACTTCGTTGTTAGAACCTTGATCTCTTAAGTCTTTGGACCACACCCCTTCTCATCCCAGGAAATCAAGAAAAATCAGATGTTAGAGAATAATAACAGGGTAAAAAGAAAACAAATAAAAAATACTAAATATCTAAAATTGTCAGTGTGATATTTCCCTCCTTTTCACCTGAAAGTTATAGGGCAGACGAGAGCAGTAGTGGAACTGAGGGCCTGAGGCAGGACACCCTCAGTGACTGGGACCATTAAAAAGAAGGCTTCTGCAAAGGAAGAGCAAAAAAGGTTTCTAGACATAGAACACCATGGTCTCATTAGAACTTGCCTCTCTAGTGAGTGGGGGTGACGGGACCTATTCCTGGTGGCACTGTGCAGGAGTCTTAGTGGTGGTCATTGGCATTCACTTATTCACTCCACAAATTTTTTTTTTTTTTTGCGCTCCCACCATGAACCAGTAAGGTTGTCAAGGAGGTTGTTTCTTTCCTCAATACCAGTAGGAAATAGAGACAAACTAAAAATTCATAGTACACTTAAAAACTATAGTTGAAGGGAATGTAAAGATGCTATCTAAGCACCAGTTGAGGAAACAATTGATTCTAGGGCTCAGAGATAAGTTTTGGAAAACCTCAAAGACAAATGGTATTTATAGTTATACTTTTGAAATGTGTCTAGAAATCTATAGCAGACATGGGTTGAAGGACATTCCATGCATCTGCAGAGACAGAAATGGGGAAGCATATGGGCTTCCATGGACCCACAAGTTGTCCCATAGGTCTGAGATAAAATATGTCAGGAATGGAGGCGACAGTGTTCAGAGAGTGGAAGGGTAGGTCTGGCCAGCCTTTGAAGACTTTTAAGAGTTTGGATTTTGTTCTTTAAGTAGTAGTTTCCAAAGTGGATTTGCATTTGCACCAAAAGTTATACAAGACTCCCCAAAGGAATGCTGAAAAAGTTTTTGATAATGATAGCATTGGCACAGCAGCCATTAAAATGAGTATGCAGATAAATTGAAAGTGGAACACAGTGTTAAAACACAAGCTTCAAAAATATAAAATACATCCAATCACTTTGCTTTTGCCAAAAAAAGACCATCTATACAATAAAAATTTTTAGACTATTAATAAAAATACTTAAATATTGTCCTATTTTTATTTTTAATTTTTGTTTTTGTATATTTTTAACATATATAAGATATGGTAGGACAAGTACCTAAATAAGCCTATGGTGTGAATGCATGCTGAAAAGTATTTTACCAATAGATGTACATAATCAAAATATCTCAAGGTCACTCTGGCATGTGATGGATAGCCACTAGAGTTTTCATGTAAAGTAGTGGCTTACTGACACTGGTTGTGAACAACCTATTCTCACAACTACTTGAATAATCATAGAAGGATAAAAGAACAGAGACAAGGAACCCATTTCAGAGGATGTTTCAGTAGTCAAGTTGGAAATAAGAGTGAGCAAACTGGTTGTTTTCAGTTGTTTAGAACTCTTGGGATAAAATGTAATTTAGAATATTTGAAAGCACCCTTGCTTATGAAAGTACCAGAAAGTACTAGAAAGTACCAGCTTTTTAGTGGGATACATATTCCTAGTGGATTACACATTCCTAAGGTTTTTAGTTTTCAAACTATACACACATGCAAAGCTAAAGGAAGCACTGTATTTCTCCCCCAAATAACTCAGGCTCTTGGTAGTAGGGACACAGGGTCACACACAAGAGTTTAGATGGGTTTTCAAAGCTTATGATGATTTCTTCAAATATAAAAGGAGGCAAAAGGCATTCAAGACCATGAGATCATATATGCAGAAGCCCAGAGGATGAGCATACCTAGAGTGCACAGGAAGGAGTAATGCCCTTAGGATAGGAAGACAAGCAGGCCCCAGATCACAAAGGACTGAGAATGCTGTGCTTTCTAAGGAATTTGCACCTTATCCTGTATCCTTATCAGTTTAAATAATGAACGTTTTCCACAAACAAATGGCAGAGCCAGAGTCTTGTCTGTATCCCTATGTTTGGGGGCATGATGGTTGGAAGAAAACAAGAATACCGTCTAGCCAGTTCTCCCAGCGGCTAAGTGGTTTACCGCTGTAGTTTCAAATTACAACCACATGGGGGCGATCGCAACCCATCGCATCCCAGAAGCTCTCGGGCTCAGCTCAAAACTTCAATTGGTTCACACTTGAGCTGTGGATCCTTGAATTGGATGCTGTTCTGTGTTGCCTATCTTTGGGAGACTGGGCCTTTTTTCCAGAAAATAATGGTTCTTTATGGGTTTCCTCTAAACAGTCCTTAAGCTTCCCCAAATCCACTTCTACTCTGTTATTTTTTTAGTTTTCAAACTACACAGATGACATTACCCAGGAGTTGGCAGAGCAGCTGCTGATAGACCTTGTAAACACCATTTCCTTTACAAAATTCAGCACACCATAGAGCCTAAACCCATATCCTCCACTTTATAGATAAGAAGAATAAGCCCCATGGAGGGGCATGGCCAGAGAGAACCTAATATAGTTGGGAAATAAACGTAGCTAGAGAATTGGAACTACATAGTGGTCAGGAAACTGACTGCTGGGTTAGAATCCTGTCTTCACCCCTAGATTGATGAATAATTTGGGAAAAAGACCCTTCCCTCTTGTGCCTCAGTTTCTCATCTCACCTTTCTCAGATTAAACTAGTTTCAAAAAAAATGCTTTTAAAATGTTTCAAAGCTTGCCAGTATTCAATAAGAACCACACTCATTAGATATTATCATCATAATTTTAAATATTATATTTAGAAATTATGCTGGTGCTATTGTAAATATGAAAGTCATTTTGTTATGTGTAAACCACTCCATTTTACCTTAAGAAATCTAATCCTTTAAATATCTTTTTAAATATTTGACATACTTACCTAATGTCACTTTCAGATTGTTCTAATTGTTTTTTTTCCTCCTGTTGCTTCTTAGAATGCAATTTTTTCTTCCTTTTTTAATCCACTGACTCAAGTAACAAATATTCCCTGGTTTTACTACATGCTAATTATTGACAATACAGCAGTGAGCCAGAGTAGAAATCCTGCCCTTATGGAGCTTACCCACTAAAGGGGAGAAGAGGAAGAGAGAAGGATCAGAACAAGTGGTATACTGCATGAGAATTTCTGCTCTACAGGAAAACTGAAGCAGGAAGGGGAGGAGTTGAGGTTTACACAGGCTGACTGTAGAAATCCTTTCTGAGAGATTCTTTCTGAGCAAAGAGCCAAAGGAGCAGCCAGCAAGTCATACAGATGCCTTGGGCGGGGAGCTTTACAGGCAAAGCAGAGAGCAGGAGCAAAGGTCCTGAGTCAAGTGTGGGCCTGGCACACTCAAAGAGGGCAGCAGGACTACAGGAGACTGAAAGAGGGTGAGGACACAGACAAGATCAGAGCGATTGCAAAAGGTTATGGGGGCCTTTTAGGATTGTGACTTACTAAGAGAAGAGAGGCCAGTAGACAGCTATCTAAGCAATTTATGACATGATCTGCTTTCATTTTTAAGAATTACTGTGAAAGGGATGTGCATGAATGTTTTCAGGGCAACCACAGAAGCAGGAAGACCTGGATTTTGCAATAATCTAGATGAGAGGTCAGGGTGAGCTGTGAAAGTATGTTAGCTGTGGAGACAGTGAGAAATGATTGGACAAATCAAAAATATGTTTTGAGTAGACTCAAGTAGACTTGCTGATTTACTTTTTTAAAAAATATTTTTATTTGTCAATGGACCTTTATTCATTTATTTATATGCAGTGCTGAGAATCAAACCCAGTGCCTCACACATGCCAGGCAAGCACACTACCACTGAGCCACAACCCCAGCCTGCTGATATACTTTCAAAGTGTAAGAAATAAAGGAAACCAGGTTGATTCAGGAGTTCTTAGCCTGGGAAGTCAGAAGGATGGTTTCCTCATCTCTGGGATGTAGAAGATGAGAGGAGCAGGATTGATATGATCCTAACTAAGTTAGCACCAGGACATTTTAGTATAATTGGCTAGACCAGATGATTCCCACATTTATAATGACAATCAAAATTAAAAGAATAGCCAGGAAAAATGTGAAACAAAGAAAAATAGGGAGTAGAGGGACTCAGGCTGAAATTTATTGAAGGTAATAATTAAGCTTCTGAAATTTCAAAAATGTAGAACAACAGAACCAGAAGAGGGCCCAAATAATCTTAATTAGATAGATAGATAGATAGATAGATAGATAGATAGATAGATAGATAGGTAGATAGATAGATAGAGGTTTTTACTCTCTAATAAAGATTGCATTTCAGTTCAGTAGAAAGGTAGATTAGTTAGCAAAAAGTTAGATCTCTGTCTACTTCTTTCTCATAGCAAAATAAGCATCAGATAGTCAAAATTATGAAAGCAAAAATTCAACCAAAAACAGAATTCAAAAAGAAATGTAGAGAAATTATATTATTGAAATAGAGATATTATTTCTAAGCATGACACAAAGCTGTGACCCCTTGGGAAGACAAATTGAGAATTCTGAATACATTTTAAAAACATATATTTCTACATAATAAAAATGCTATACTCAAAATCAAAAGACAAGGGCAAAAGTGGGAGAAATCCTAGCAACATAACTGCTATACAGACACCCCCTTCTCTTAATGTGCTGGCATGTATGAACTGACAAGAATCAACTACCCTATAGAAAAAACACCCTGGGTTATAGACATGATTTTAGAAAAAAAATAAATGCAAGTAGCTTTTTTAAAAAGTTACAACATCACTGTTGTGCTCTAAAATAATGAGATTAAAAATAAGTAACAAAACAATTGAAATCAAGGCAATCATCTTTCACCTGTTCAAATGACAAATAATCACAAGCTCAGAATCAGCAATCGGGGGAACAGATGTCCTGGTGCACAGGCAGCAGGGACTCTGGGCAGGGAAATCGGGTGATATTTATCAATACCTAAATGAGCATACCCTTCCACCTAAATGTTTTGCTTCTATGAATCTGTCCTAAAGACATACAAGAATTTTTGAAAAATGTAAATAAAAATGTAAACAACATTGTTTATAATATTGGACAACTAAACACGACATCAGTGCTCACTGGACTAGGTGTTACCCATAGTCATCTACCCAAACAGAGCCAGTCTACACCCACTTAAATGATTGCTGAGACATTTTACTTACTGAAAATGGCTTGGTTTAGAACCGTGGCATTAGCAAGAAACAATATGTACCCTAAGAGAAAAACAACACAAATCCGAACACAGCTGAAGCTCCATTCTGAAGGAGTTCTCCTCAGCTGCCATCTCCTCTCCAGCTCCCCATTCCCTCGGGGCAACACAGTTAGTGTTCTCTCTGACCCCTGAGGGGGGGGCACACTGACAACTCTGCTATCCTTTCTCTGGTCTTCCCTGCCTCTGCCTCCACAAATTCAACTCGCAGACCCCTTCCTCCTCCTTGGAAATCTGTTCTCTTATATCTTTTGTTGTGATGCCAGACTCTCCTTTTTTTTAAATCTCCTACACTTTTGGGGGAAAAAAAAGGTCTTAGGATATTTCTTGTACCACCTTTGCAGGCTCCTGGACTTCTCTTGCCAGCCCCAGTCATGGTATGTACCTGCCAAGATTTGCTAAAAATGGTCTGCTTCCTTCTCATATTTTCAACTTCAGAATATACTTTCCAGGACTTGGCCTTTAAGCTTCTTGAGAACTCAACTGAACCTCTGTGTAGCCCCAGCCAGATATTCCAGTCCCTCCATCATTAACTTTTCATACTCAATCCATGCACCCACCATAAAGCAGGTTAGTCACCAGGAGTGGGAGTCTCCATCTTGTCAATACCTATGAAGATCTCCCTCCTTCTTTTCCATTTGGCTGGTCTTTATTTCAGGACTCTGGTTGGCTCCTTCTCCTCTTTTTGACTTTATGGAAAGTAGGCTGTGCCCTGCTCTGAGTTATGTCACAATGAATAGAAGAGCTAGTTTTCAGCTTGTGCCCAACCCTGAGTTATTCCATTTTACAAAGCAGTAGTTTGCCATGAGTTACTTCATTGTGAGATTAAGTGCTGAGGCAGAATGACTCTACCCCTTGTTTGTACAAGTAAACGACCACCATCGGCTTAGCACAAGCATGAGGTATAAATCGATAAATAAATCAATTGTACTAAAAATGATACTTGTGAATTACTAAATTAAATCAGAAGCACATGGATACAAGGGTGTGTCAACCCCATATCAGAAAAACCAGGCCCAGGGCTTATTAAATATATCAGATCTCGGAATGAAACAACCCCCTCACCTGAGACCTGTGAAAAGAGGAGCACTCCAAGACTGGATAGAGCAGCACACACCAACCCAATCTGATGTAGGGTCCGTGGGTGCCACCATAACCAGACACAAGATCAGCAGGCAATGAACTTCCAACTCGGTTCCTGGGTTTTAGCTCAGCTCCATCTCCCTGCTTGATGTGGCCCATTCTGAAACTGCCTGCGATCCAGATCCTGGTCTAGAAAAAGCTCTATGTTCTGATCACTGAACACCTGAATAAGTTCTTCAGCTGGTTTGTAATTCTATCTGACATCTACAGTGACTCTTTCTTAGTCTTTCTGTAATATGTGTGTGTGTGTGTGTGTGTGTGTGTATTTAATGTGTAAAGTGTGATTGTGTCACTTGAGTGTTGTACATAGTAGTGGTTAAGATTAGAATAAAAGAACTTATGATTGCTCAGTTTATGACTACCAGGTGACCAACAAGTACTTATTCAATAGCAACTGATGAAAGTGATGTAGCTTTGTGAATTTGTTGTTATTCAATAAATATGACACTATGAAAAGACAGAATGTGTTTGGTCCATGTTAATGGCATAGCTTACTCAGGACAGTCTTCTAGGCTTTGGTATATCCAAGCCTCCCCTGGGATGTCTTTATTCCTCTGTTCTTCCTCTTCCTAGGTGATAACCATTTCCCAAAACACCAAACACTAATGTTCACTTATCTGCTCAACATGTCCACGTGGACAGCTAATATATCTAACAAATGCATCAAATTTAACATGTCCAAAGAAAATTATTTATTTTCCACCCAAACCTGTTCTTCCTTCATTTTCCCTTATTTTGACCAACAGCAGAACCCAAATTTGAAATATTACCCAACTTTTACTTAGTTACTAAAGTTTAGTTCATCTTTCAATTTCTTCATTTGTAAAATGGGATTCCAGTAGTGCCCCCCTCAGGGAATGGTTATGCAGACTGAGACTGACTTACCATGTGCCCACAGAGTCAATTCTCAAGAGATATTATCATCATTGCAATTATTTTTTATTTCCCTCTTCTCATTAACCAGCTTATTTCAATGACTCTACTTTGAATTCCATCTGCTCTCCTTGGTCTCTAACATCACTGATCTAAGCCCCTGTCATATGACAGCCTGTCCACTATGAGGACCTCCTAACCAGTCTCCCTTACTTCCTGTCTTCCACCTACAATCCACAGTCTTCAAGGAAGACAGGGAAGGTTAACGAAAAAAAAAAGTTAGATTGTGTCACTCTTTGATTAAAAAAAAAATTTAGTGTCTTCTAATCAAACAGAATAAAATTCAAATTTAGACAAAGACTACATGGTCTTACTCATGCATGGAGTCTAAGAAACGTTGATCTCATAGAAATCAAGAGTGTAATGGTGGCTACTAGAGGCTGGCAGAGCAGTAGAGTGTGGGGAGAGTTGATCAAAGGGTACTTAAGTGAGTCATAGATATGCTTACTCTGATTTGAAAAATCCCTTGCCCTACTGATCTCTGCCCTCCAACCCCAGAATATTACCCTGGTCCTCCCTCACCTTCACCCACTCTGTCTGGTGACGTGGCCATGCCATGATTCCTCCTGTTTTAGGTCTTTACACTATCTAGTCCTTCCATGAGGAATTCTTCCCTCTTCCCTCAACTGTGACTGGCATTTCTGGCTCCTTCTTAGCATTCAAATATAAATTATTGTTCCTGTTCAGGGAGACCCCCCCCCCCAAGCCACCAAACTTCAAGGGCCCACCAATCACTATCTCTCACTTTACTCGATTTCTTTCAATAGTGTTGAAAGTCCTTTGTTTGTTTGTTTTTTGGTACCAGGTATTAAACCCAAGGGTGCTTAAGTACTAAGCCACATTCTCAGTCCTGTTTATTTTTCATTTTGAGACAGGGTCTTGCTGAGTTGCTTAGGGCCTTGCTAAGTTGCTGAGGCTGGCTTTGAACTCACAATCCATCTACCACCTTCCAAGCCTCTGGGTTTACAGGAGTGAGCCACCACACCTGACTGATCATTTTTTAGTAGTTCTTTATGAGCTGCCTCCAACCATAGTGAAAGTTTCACAAAAGCTGGGGCTTTGTCTCCTTCCTTGCTATAGCTCCAATCCCTAGAAGAGAGCTGGAGTGATACTCAGTAAGTGATGTGGAGGCAATGAATGAATAAATTCTCTTCTGATCAGCTACAGCTACAATGGCCCCACTGAACCAGGGCAAAGTCAAAAGAGCCTTAGCATTACAGGGTCTGTAATGAGTTGCTGCTGCAGCTCTTTTTATCTGAACGATACAGTAAAACACACCAAACACTGATGCCAGTCCTTCAGTGGCACCCACCCACTAGCTTTTCTATTTTTTTTTTTTAAAATATGTATTTATTTTTTTAGTTGTAGGTGGACAGAATATCTTTATTTTATTTTTATGTGGTGCTGAGGATCGAACACAGTGCCTCACGCGTGCTAGGCGAGCACGCTACCACTGCGCCATAACCCCAGCCCCATAGCTTTTCTATTTTATCCATTTCTATTCTTCTTGTTTTGACTCTTGTCATTTTGAAATATGTTTCACATGTCATATGATGTAATGTGGACATGTATGTAGTGGTATGTATATGTATATATTATGTATGTGTATATGGTAGTATGTTATATATGTGTATATTCATCAATTGATTTTCAAATGTTGTGGCCTTGCATATTTAGGAGAAATTCCACTTGGTCATGATATAACTTTTGGTATATGTTATTGCATTAGGCTTGTTAATACTTTGCTGAAGATTTTTTGCATCTATATCCATGGAAGGTATTGGTCTTGGGTTTCCCTTTCTTATGTCTTCTGCTATTATTGGCATTAGAGCAATGTTAGCACCAAGAGTTTAAGTTAGGAAAAGTTCCCTCTGTTCCTATATTGTGGAAGAGAATGGATATGTTTCCTTTAAACATTTGGTAGAATTCACCAGTGAAAACATATGAGCCTGGTACTTCCTGTTTTGGAAGTTAATTATTATCTATTAACTTCTAGTTCATATTATCTATCTTTCCTTGTAAGTTTAGGCAAGTGATATCTTTGAAAGATTGTTGTATTTCATCCAAGTTATCAAATTTATGGACATAGACTTCTTCATAATATATCTTTATTATTCATATGACCATGGAATCAGTAGAGGTGATCCTTCATTTGTGGTATTAGTAATTGTGTTCTCTATTTTCCTTGTTTATCTTAGCTAGAGTCTTACCAAAATTATTGAATTTTTCAAGGAACCAGCTATTGGCTTTATTGATTTTCTTCACCATTTTCCCCTTTTCAGTAGCATTGATTGATTCTCTAATTTTTATTATTTCTTTCTTCTACTAGTCTTGGAGTTTTATTCCTCGCCTTTTATTGCGCTATTTTCTCCTGAGAACTTATCCAGTTGTGCGTTATAACTCTGTCAGTTTGTTGAATATCAATTATGCTTCAATAACACTATTTTTAAAAAGACTGGTATGTGATATGTACATTGGAAAAGGGAAAGAGTTTGCTTCATGACTGGCCCCCTGACTCTAACTAGTTTTAAAACCAAGGAAGACATGTTGGTGAGGATTTTTTCATACAGATATTTACATCACCATGGAAATACCCTCCTCCATCTCCAGAAAGTGACAATGTAATGATCAATATTATAGCATAATTGAGACATGGCCAATCCAGACTAGATTCTTAGCTGTGAGTATTTATGGAGACAACAGGAGCTCTCAGAGGAACTTTAGAAAGATGGATTAATGCCGGATTTAGGAACTCCTGTTCTTTGAGGCTTACTTATGCAACCTCAAAGGAAAACAAGAACTTACTTGTTTTTGTTCACCAAGGTGTCTCATTTGCTAGTCCAAGAGCTCTCACATCTTAGATCTATTGAATGAAACTTCACTCTAGCAACCAATTAACCAGGTATCCATGAATTAAATTAATCTTCACTACAGCAGGCAGGCAAACAAATACTCATGAACTTTAGATATGTACCTACATAGAGTTATCTAAACATGTCTTCCAGGTGCCTTATTGCAAGAAGGCAACAAAGTTTTTCTCCCTTTGTAGCTTCCATTCAGACTATTTAAGGTTCAGTTAGACTCAGTAACCACTGGCTTTTAAAAGGTAAAGGCACACAGTTCTTAAGTAATCCATCAAAGCCAGCCTCAGCAACTTAGTGAGACCCTGTCTCAAAAACAAAAAAGAAATAAAAAAGGGAGGGGGGAGATAGGGACTGGGGATGTGACTCGGTGGTTAAGCACACCTGGGTTTAATCCCTGGTAATCCCCCCAAAATAGAGTCTGGATGAAGAAAATGTGATAAGTATACACAATGAAATTTTGTAGAAGATACAGAGACATACCCACATAAACATCATTATTTCATACTAGACAAAGGCATCATAAACATATGTTAGAGAAAAAATAGCCTCTTCAACAAGTGGTGCTGGGAAAACTGAAAATTCGTATGTAGTAGAATGAAATTGAACCCCTATCTCTCATTCTGCACAAAATTCAACTCAAAGTGGATCAAGGACCTAGGCATTAGACCAAAGACTCTGTGCCTACTAGAAGAAAAATTAGGCCCAACTCTCTATCATATTGGCTTAGGAACTGACTTCCTCAATAAGACTCCTAAAGCACAAGAAGTAAAATAATGAATCAATAAAAGGGATGACATCAAACTAAAAAGCTTCTTCACTGCAAAGAAAAAAATCAAGAATATAAACAGAGAGCCTACAGAATGGGAGAAAATCTTTACCACCAGCACCTCAGATAGAGCATTTATTTCCAGGATATACAAAGAACTCAAAAAAGTTAACACCAAAAAATAAATAAATATATAACCAGATCAATAAATGGGCAAAGGAACTGAATAGACACTTCACAGAAGAAGTATGAATGGTCAAAAACTGTAATTAAAAAATGTTCAACATCTCTACCAATTAAAGAAAGATAAATTAAAACTACACTGAGATTCTATCTCACTCTAGTCAGAATTGTGGTTATCAATAAATGTTTGTGAGGATGTGGGGATAAAGGTACTTTCATACATTTCTGGGGCAACCGCTATGGAAAGCAGTATGGAGAATCCTCAGAAAACTTGGAATGCACCCACCATTTCATTCAGTTTTCCTACTCCTCAGTCTACACCCAAAGGACTTAAAATCAGCATAGCACATTGATGTGGCCACATCAATGCTTATAGCAGCTCAATTCACAATAGCTAAGCTATGGAAGCAATGTAGGTGTCCTTCAACAGATGAATAGATAAAGAAAATGTGGTATACATACATAATGGAATATTACTCAGCCATAAAGAAGAATGAAATTATGGCATTTGCTGGTAAATGGATGGAGCTTGAGAATATCAGGCTAAGTGAAATAAGCTAGTCCCAGAAAACCAAAGGCCAAATGTTCTCTTTGATATGTGGATGCTAACTCACAACAAGGGAGAGTGGGCAGAGGAAGAATAGAAGTCCATTGGGTTAGACAAAGGGGAATGAAAGGAAGAGAGCAGGTCAAAGTAACACCACATCATGTACAACCACAAGAACAGAATCCTAAATAGAATAAGTTACACTCTATATATGTATAATATGCCAAAATACACTCTACTCTCATGTATATCTAAAAAGAAATAAAATTTAAAAAATGAAATTATGCCATTTGCAGGAAAGGGATGGAACTTGAGAGCATCATGTTGAGCAAAATAAGCCAAACTCAGAAAGTCGAGGGTTGTGTGTTTTCTGTCATATGTGGACACTAGAGAGAATAAGGGGGGAAAGGAGGAGTCTTGTGAAAATAGAAGGGAAACCAGTAGAGTAGAGAAAGGCAACCAGGAGGAGAAAGAGAGGGAATGTGGGAATACTGGGGAACAAAATTGACCAAATTATGCTGTTATATCATGTACATTTATAAATAAATAACAATGAATACCACTATTATGTATAATAATAATAATGCACCAATAAAAGTGCACAAATATCAAAAAGAAAAAAAAGAAAAGAAATAGTATCCAAGGGTGATTCTGTGAGCAAGGTCAGAGATTTATTGTCTGTTTATAAACCCTTGCCCTTATCTCACAGGAGATAAGAGACCAAGAAGGAACACAATAAACTGGGTAGTGACCAAAAGTCAGTTAGTGCCCTAGTAACCCTTTCCTTCACCTTCCTGAGAGTAAGTCACACTCTATACAGTCACAATATACTTGAGTTTATTCATGTATTAAACTAAAAAAATAAAAGGTTCATGAAATTTAATCTGTAAAAAAAGGAACATGAAGGTTAACACTTGTTAAATAAAATAAAAAGTATCCTCTGGACATAGGAGGCAGAGGGTCAAAGGTAAGGAGGCCTGCTGTGGACTATGGTTTCAGGGATAAGGAGATTGGCAAATAGATGAGAACTCTGCAGAAACTAACGCTTATCAGTCACGTTGACATTTACCTTCTGTCACTGCCAGTGAAATCAGTCTTCATGATTGAGACAGAGCAAATTAGATGGGTGGGACAAGAGGTAAGGACTCCTTGCTGCTCCTGATTCCTGGGACTAAGTCACAGGAAACACACATGAACACTTGACCCAAAGGAACCTACTAGGATTCTGACTCTGTGCTATAAGATACTCTGGTTTCCCACAAGCTTGACTTATAACCTCTGACTACAACTAATTAGTCTCCTGAAGCATCCATTCCCTCTTTTCTTTTTCCTTTTAGTACTGAAACATTTTCAGATGGCCATGTGGCTGCCAGAAAAAAAGATACATTTACAAGCCTCCCTAGGTGTGGCCAATCCTAGCCAATAGGGTATGAATGGAAATGATGGTGACAATTTCCAGATCACCTTCATCTTATTCCACCTTCACTGGCTGTGGTCCAGGAGTGA
Organism: Xerus rutilus; assembly: GCA_028644305.1. Lineage (NCBI taxonomy): Eukaryota > Metazoa > Chordata > Mammalia > Rodentia > Sciuridae > Xerus > Xerus rutilus. Next base: position 44,129,428 of record CM053400.1, on the reverse strand, counting down.
CTTCAAGAACAAAGACAGCAAGAAGCAAACTGAAGCCCTGGAGGCTTTATGAAATACCACCACCTGCTCCATTGGCTGGAACATCTGCCTGGTTGGAATGTTCTGCAAGACACGGGCAAACTTCAACTTTGTTTGCATCACATTCATTTGAGATCATGCTAAAGCAGTTTACCTATGCCTAAATAAATATTTATTGCTTTTTATTACTTTTGAAAAATAATCAGAGATACTCTGAACAAAGGTCAGTTTGTAGCTAATTATGTACGGTATTGTGATCTTAATAACTGAACATTTATTCCTAAAGTTAGTATTTTATGTGCTTGGCATCTGTCTGGCCAGCTGATAATGCTTTTGAGAATCCATTCTGGAGATTATGCCACCAGGGAAGATCTGATCTGAAACTGACCACTATAGGGACAAAGGGCAGATGCAGGCCTGGGCCTTGACTCATGGCCTGACAGCCTTTAAAAGATAGTCTAAGTTTTTTTTACTTTTAAATTTTTTTCCCTTTGCTCCCACCTTAACTCATAGCTCATGAGGTGTTGGAAGCCTTACCCATCCCCCTTGAACAATCTTAACACCTTCAAAGACCAGGGCCATCATTAGGGCCAGGATGCTCTTGTCATGTTTCTTTTTGTTTATTAATTTTATTTATTTATTTATTTATTCTACTTAGGTATACATGATCGCAGAATGCATTTTGATTCATTGTACACAGATGGAGGACAACTTTTCATTTCTCTGGTTTTATGTGATGTAGAATCACACCATATATGCAGTCATACATGAAGCTAGGGCTATGATGTCCATCTCATTCCACCATCTTTACTGTCCCCATGCCTCCTCTCCCCTGCCACTCCTTTGACCAACGTTCCTCCATTCTTCCCGTGTCTTCCCCCTATTATGGATCAGCATCCACTTATCAGAGAAAACATTCAGCCTTTGGTTTTTTGGGATTGGCTTACTTCATTTAGCATGATATTCTCCAACTCCATCCATTTACCTGCAAATGCCATAATTTTATTCTCTTTTATTGCTGAGTAATATTCCATTGTGTACATGTACCACAGCTTCTTTATCCATTCATCTATCGGAGGGCATCTAGGATGGTTCCACAGTTTAGCTATTGTGAACTGAGCTGCTATATACATTGAAGTGTCTTGCCATATTTCTGAGGATAAACAACATAAAGGATAAAACTATTGAGAAGCCATCAGAACAGCCAATTCCCAGGACCCTTAACTTGTTACTTCCATTATACCACCATTTTCACTTCTCACCCATGTGTGTCATCTTAACAATCACAGCAAGTCCTCCCTGTTACAAGACAGACCTGCTTAGACAGGCATGGCATCGACATGAAAAAGTAACATTGGGCATCATGACATCTGGATATGAATGGAAGTAATGGGGACAATCTCCAGATCATCTTTTTTTTTTTTGGTACTGGGGATTGAACTCAGGGATACTCAACCACTGAGCCACATCCCCAGCCCTATTTTGTGTTTTATGTAGAGACAGGGTCTCATTGAGTTGCTTAGCACCTCGCCATTGCTGAGGCTGGCTTTGAACTCGGAATTCTCCTGTCTCAGCCTCCCTTAGTGCTGGGATTACAGGCTTGAGCCACCGCGCCCGGCTCAGGTCATCTTTACTTCTTCCACCTTCACCCAGAAGATGGCTGTGGTGCGGTGGCCCAGGAGTGACCTTGAGGAGGCTGGACTGAATGTGCATTCCTCAGAATTAAAGTGCTCTGTAGGAAAAGAAAAACACCCCTTTGAAATGTACCCAAAGACAGTTAAACCTGTTTGTTAACATTGCTAAACCTTGTCCCCACTCCACCTCTGTATGTAGCCCATTCACTTGAATAAAACTAGCTCTCTCCCTCTGTTCAGAACGGCAGAGTGAGACTCTCCTGACAGTGCCATGTCTCCCTTCTCAAAGTAGAAGCCCCAAGGAAAGCCTTGCCTGCCTGCCGCTCACTTGACTTGTTTCTCTTTCCATCATCACCAGGTCAAGCTCCTGGGTCCAGCATCAGTCCTGTGTCTTGGAACAGTTGCCTGTAACCCCGCCTGTGGTGTTTGGGCAGGATTTCAATATATATTCCAGCTAGGGAGAGCAGCAAAAAACAAAAGCAAATCATTAGGATAGAGCTAGGTACAAAAAGGCCTAAAGTCATGGAGGAGATAGGACTTGAATGGGTCCTTAAAGTTGAACAGGACTTAGATGAGCAGAAGGATTAGAGAGGGCATCCCAGGCAGGAAGTCCAAGGATAGCATGTCTAGAGATTAAAAAAAAAAAAAAAAGCATTTATTGTTGCTGAAGGAAGTAGAGAGACAGGCCTGCCTGTGGCCAAAATGCATCCTTCAAAATAATTAGGTATCTAATTAAACTGGTTGGGTAGGGAGGTATGATTTCAGAGGCAAGCGTATTTACGTGTGACATAGAAAATAAATTCACTCTTGACTTTTTGGTTCAGAAAAACAGAGCTAATTTTGCTCTCAAGAAGACCTGGTTTTTTACTTTGCTACTCACTGACATTTCAAACAAGTGATTTCATATGCATAGGCTTCAGTTTCCTAGTCTCAAAAACTAGGACTGTTCCAAGGGTGTTGGGTTCGTTGTCTCCATTCAGCGAAGAACTGAATGGGACACAGACGCAAACAACAGGTTTATTGCAAAAGCCACGGTGACAGGGTTCTCGAAAGAGAAGGGGCCCTGGAGCTGGGAGTCGCTGAGGGAGTTTTGGCTTGTTCTTTTTATGGTCTCTGGAATTTCCTACTTTCCTTATTTCCTCCCCTGTCCAAGCTCTCCTCACTATTATCCATTTGTGTCCCTGTATCCACGAATGTATTTTAGTTTTTATAAGCTCCTGCTTAGGAGCACAAGTACAAAAGTATCTGACTGATTGGATCCCCTGCTTGTGTCCAGGAGCACTTCATCAACCAGGAAGTTGACCTCATTGGAAGACCCTCTCCATGCTCCTGTGGTCTGACCCAGCCCCCAACCTTCTCACCGGGCATCTTGCCTTGGCTGTCCACACCCTTTTACATCTCCCTCAGAACAACAGCACCTACATCTATGTCTATTGTAAAAATTAAATGAAATAATTAATGTAGGAAGCCCCAATATGCTGTCTGGCACACAGGCAACCAGAGGATTAAATTTCTATCTTGGGTGTAAGAGAGATTCTATTTAGAAGTGACCTTTCTCCAGGCTAAAGTTGAATAGCCCAGAGCTACTGTTTTTATTTTATTCTGTTTGCATGGGATATCTAATTGTTCCCATTGCATTTGTGAAAAGGCAGTTGTATTTGCTCTTTTGTCAAAGGTGAATTAATTATATTTATGTGGTTTTACTTCTGGGTCCTTTGTTCTGTTCCATTGATCTATTTCTTTATTCTTTCACCAATATCATATAATCTTGATTTGTGTAGCTTTCCAGTAAATCTTGAAATTCAGTAGTGTCGCTTCAAATTTGTTCTTCTTTATTGTATTTGCTATTTTTGGTATTTTCTTTCCATGTAAACTTTAGAACTGTTGATTTGTTTTCAAGTTTACAGAAAAAAAATTGAATGGAAAGTACAGAGTTCCCATACACTCTTTCAATGTATCTCCCTCACCCCACACACAGTTTCTACTATTATTAATGTCTTGTATTTATATGGTGCATTTATTATAATTGATGCCTCAATATTAATATATAATTATTTAATTAAAGGGTGGACTCTTTTTTGTTGGGCATTTTATGCATCTTTTGCTATTCTGAGTCTTTTCCTAATTCACTTTTGTTCACTGATAATTTTTACAAAATAACTTGTTAGGATTTTTATTGGGATTTCATAAATGTATGAAATATATATATATATATATATATATGCTGAGGAAAAACTGACATCTTTGATAGTGAGTTTCTCTATGCATGTAATGGAATATTTCTACATTCATTTATATCTTTGCTTTCCTTCATCAGTGTTTTACAGTTTTGCAATTTTCCTCATCAGTGAAGCTGATGAGGAAAATTGGCAGCTCAGGGCTGCCCAGATTTTGTTAGATATATAAGATTCCATTTTCATTTCAGATTTTGTTAGATATATACTTTTTTCTCCTTTGGTAGGTGTTTTTTTTCCCAACTTTATTGAGGAATATTTCGTAAATAAAATTTGTATACATTAAAAGTGTAAAATTTTGTGTTTTGATAGTTGGGAAATGATTGGCCCAATCAAGCACAACCTCACATGATAACCTGTATGTATGTGTGCACGTTTGTGAGTGAGCATATGATATGAATACTCCAGATCCACTCCCTTAGTAAATATCAAGTGTATTATTAACTATAGTCACCAAACTAAACATTAGTTCTCCAAACTCATTCATCTTGCAACTACAAGATTTTGCACTTTACCAAATTTCTCCCTGCTTCCCCACCCACAACCCCTGGTACAGCACACTTCCACTCTCTGTTTCTATGATTTTGACTTTTTCAGTGAGACCATATAGTGTTTGCCTTTCTGTATCTGACTTAACTTCATTTAGGATAACGTCCTCCAGGTTCACCCACATTGTCACAAATGGAAGAACTATCTTCTCTTTTAAGACAGAATAATATTGCACTGCACATATATTCACATTTCCTTTGTCCATTCATCTGTCCATGACCACTTATGCCATTTCCATATCTTGGCTCCTGCAAGTAATGGAACAGTGAACTGATGGTGCAAAGCACTTTTCAAGGCAGTGATTCATTTTCACTTGTATATTGCCAGAGGTTTAATTGCTCAACTATATGGTAGTTATATTTTTAATTTCTTGAGGAATTTCTATACCATTTTCCACAGTGTTTGTACCAGTTTACAGCCCCATCAATAGTGTATAGGATTTCCTTCTAGCCACATATTTTTTTGAGGGGGGTGTCCCATTGAACCCAGGAGCACTTAACCACTGAGCCACATCCCCAGCCCCTTTTAGTTTTTCATTTTGAGACAGGATCTCCCTTAGTTGCTTAGGGCCTTACTAAGTTGCTGAGGCTGGCTTTGAACTCACAATTCCCCTGCCTCAGTCTCCCAAGGCGATGGGGTTGCAGGTGTGCACCAGGCATTCCATCTCTTCTTTAACACTCAACATCTTTTGACTTTTTGATAGTAGCTGTGCGAACAGATGTGAGCTGGTATCTCATTATAAGATTCCATTTTCATTCCTCTTAAATCAAACATATTTCTTTTTTTAACATTTATTTTGTGATTGTGCTAGAGTTTGCATATTATACCTTTCCAACTGAGTGAAATCCACTTTCAAGTAGTTACATTGCCTTATGGGTAGTTCTAGTACCTTATAACAGAATTTTCCTAATTTTCTCCTTCCATCTTTTATAACATCGTATCACCCTTTTATTTATTTGTATTCTACAATCACTGAAAACATTGTTCCTATTTTTAATTTCTTAAATCAATAGAAAAACTAAAGTATTTTACTATAATTTATTGCTTCTCTGGAGCTCTTCTTGGCTCTATATAGATGTGATGCTCTAACCTAAATATTTTTTCTCTTTCCAAAAAACTTCCTTTAATATTTCTTGCATTATGTCTATTAGTGATGAATTCCCTCAGATTTTGTTTGTTTAAGGAGATATTTCTTTTATACTTTTTAAAGCTTAGAAATTTATAATTTACTTTTATAAAAGCACATTGACAAATATTAAAATGTTATGCTTGCAATTCAAACACAGTAATATAACAAAACACAAAGCACCTCATATTTAATATTGATTTTTTATGCATGCATGACTCCATCTAGATATTGAGTATTCCATGTTTTATAGAAAGCAACTTTCAGAGTTTTGTCAATGTAAATATATGTACTATTATTCCTCACCAAAACTTTCACAAAATCTAAAAGGTTGGTACTAAAAGTAGTTCTTTTTTTCTGACTAAATTTTTAAAAATATGCAATTTAGATCAGCCTTCAGATATTCAGCACATTAAAAATATGCAGAGTACCTAGGAATATTTTTAACACATTTAGGTTAAGTTTGCTCACAGTTATGACAAAAATACTTTTGACTTTCAAATAATGACCAAGTCCTAAGCAAGCATAAAAATTATGATGGGCTAAATTTATTTGTATTAAAAATAATAAAACATATCAATTTCTTTTAAGACAAAATCCTTAAAAGCATTCCAATAACCACAGTTATATTTCTTATTGTCTTGGCTATTTATAAAAATCCTCTCTGTCTGTAGTGTCCAAAATAACTATTTTAACAATCGTTTGTCTGTAAAGTAAGTGTCCCAGAAAGACTGCGGGGCTTCTTTGCTACCGATGCCCCACATTAGGGATCCTGTGTTATTAACCACTGGTGCTTCCACATTACTTCATGCTGAAGTGGGTATATGTGCACTTCACTTATAGAAAATGGGTAAAGGAGACTTGCTATCCCTGCATTATCTAATCCAAAAAAGATATCTTTAATTGAATAGTCTCTCCCTAGGCTGGTGATGAAAGGGGCAGCTGGCACCCTTCCAGCCACATGGGACGCCTGGTCTTTCCCAGATTAGACTGAGTGGAAGGAGAGAGTCACAGAGCCCACAGTTACCCTCCTTACTAGGAACTGAGGAAGGGCAGAAGCTCAGGGCTGCCCAGTCAGACACAAGGCCCAGCACTCACCTGGCTTGTACACGTGGCCACTGCATTATGATGAGCCTTGCAGGACACCATTGTCCCCAAGCTTTTATGGGGTCTGTCCACTGTGGAAGGATAATTTCATTGAAAACAGAATTCTACATTGGTGAGTTTTTCTTCTAACAAATTAAATGTTTCACTCAACTCTTGTTTGATGGTTTCTAAAGTGAATTCCAGTGTAGTTCTTATCCTTTTTTCTCTAAAGGTAACTTTTCTCTCAAACATCTTTCAATATTTTCTCTTTGTCTTTAATTTTCTGCAATTTGAATAAGATATTCCTAAGTGTAGGTTTTGTTCTTTACCCTGCTTGGAGTTCTATGAGCTTTCTGAACTATGATTTGGTATCTGAATTAATTTTTAAAATCTCAATAATTATTCAAATATTTCTTTCTTTTCCTTTTAAGATTTCCACATGTATATTGTACTTTTTACAATTATTACACAGTTCTTAAATACTCCTTTTTTCATTCTTTTTCTCCTATTTCCACTTCAGTTTTGAAAGTTTCCTTGACATTTCTTCTAGTTCATTGATGCTTTCCTTTTCTTTGCTCAGCCCATTGATAAGCCTATCAAAGTTGTTCTTGATTTCTGGCATTCTCTTTTAATTCTTAAACATTCTGTCTCTCTGTTTGTTAGTCATTCTTTCTTTTATGTTGTCCACTTTACTAATATGGTCTTTAGAATATTAATTATGGTCATTTTAAATTCTAAGTCTAATTACAAATTTTCTGTCATATCTAAATTTGGTTCAGATATTTATTTCTTCAATTTATGTTTTCTTGTTTGTTTATGTTTATTAGTATGCCTTATAACTTTCTGTTGAAAACTGAATGATGTACTGAATAACAGAAACAAAGGCAAGTATGCCATTTTTATGAAGTTTTATGTTTCACTGGCTAAGAACAAGGCTGTTCTTGCTATTTGCTATGGTATAGATGTCAGATATTAAAGTTCCTCTGCTGTTGTTTTCATTTCCCCTGTTGTGTTTAGGTATCCCTATAAACTTCTTAAGATAGACATGCAGTAGTTTTAGTTCTATGCCCATATTATTATAGAGGAACTTCTCTGATGTTATGGTAATATGTGCATATTAGCCAGGGTTCACAGAGGAACAGAACCGACAATCTAGATACACAATTAGGAAAGGAGATTTATTGGATTATTGTGGAGAATATTCCTACAAAGACTGTCTTCAAGCTGGAGAGTTGAGGTAACCAGTAGCTGATCAGTCCAAGAAGCTGGAATCCTCAGAACATGAGTACCAATGATGTCACCCCAGTTGCTGGTGTGAATCCATGTTCAAAGGCTACAGAGGCTGGTGTCTTCAGTCCGTGGGTAATGACAGCAGCAAAAAAACTCACCTGCTCAAGAAGAACTGAGTTTACACATTCAGACAATCATTCCCTATCTTCCACTTCTGTTCCAGCTGGCCCCCATCCTATTAACCTGTACTTCCTACATTCAAGGCAGGACTTCTCCTCTCAATTCATTGATCCTTGTGCCAGTTGTCCCCGGAAACATTCTCATGGACACACACAGAAGTGTGCTTTACCAATTTTCTGGGTATCTCTCAATGTAGTCAATTTGACAGCCAAAGTTAACCATCACAAGTGCTAAAGGGGAAAGCATTCTATGGTCCCATAACTAGGTCTTCCTTTCCATGATCCATTTTCCTAGGATGTGACCTTCACAAGTGCCTCTCAGTGCTCCCCCACCTTAGGTAAGACAGGAAGGTTAGAGAGTGTTATGGTCATTCATTTTCCTTCCCCAGGGTGAGTTTAACTCTGGTAAAATAGTTTCCCTTAAATCTGGGACTTGTTAAAAGGATAATGCCCTGAGAATTTTTTAAAGGGGCTACTTTCTTCTTCCCCTGCTAGAAGCTCTATGATATTTACTGTAGACTTGGTAGACTACTGGGAGTGAAAACTTTAAAAAGTCTGGGGTCACCCTAAGACAAGGCTTACCTGGAAATTTCAAACCCTGAAGTTTATCCACACTGTCCTCCAGAAATTTGTCAATTACAGTGTAAATTTACAGTTTAAATCTTTATTTAAATTACTGTTTAAATTTGTTTACCCTAGTACTTGTAATTTTTTGCTCCTGGGCTTCTGAATCATTAACCTTTAATTGTATTCGCCTGTCCGTGTGTCCAATTTTGAGGGTAGCAATTACCCTGTAATCTCGATTCCCTGATGGCTCTAAGAAGAGTTGTTGATTTTCATGCTTTTTGGCTTTTTTCTTGTTATGAAGAAGGGAATAATGGCTACCACGTCCCTTACATGCCGGACTATGATATTCACTGTGGAACTCAGTAGAGTGCCAGGCATCTTTACAGATGCTTTTTATGCTAGTTAAGAAGAAAAAGAGACGAAATTTGTATTAATGCTCTTATAATTAATGCTTTTATAATTGCATCATTACCTTTGTAATTTGTATTTTCATGTGAATTCTAATCACTGCATAGGGTCAGTTGTTTTCAGTCTAGGGACTTCAATATTTCTTATAAACTGCTTCTGCTAGCAATAAATTTTTTCAGTTTTTTTTTCTTCCTTATTCTGGGGATGTCTTTTTTTTGCTTTTATTTTTTAAAATAAAATTATGCTGGGTATAAATTTCTTAGCGTGTGTGTGTGTGTGTGTGTGTGTGTGTGTGTGTCTTTCAGCACTTTGATTATGTCATCTCACTTCCTTCTGGTCTCTATTTTTCTGGTTACAAGTCAGATGTTAATCCTATTAAAATTCTCTTGTATTATTTGAACTATTTTTCTCATGCTATTTAAAACAACTTTTCTCTTTTTGTTTTCCAGCAGTTTTAGTATTATATGTTTAGATGTGAATCTCTTTTTATTTATCCTACTCAAAGCTTGTTGAGTTTCTTGGAGAAGTAGATTAATATTTTTCATTGAATTTAAGGAGTTTATGGCCATTATTTCTTTTCATCTAGTTCTGCTCTTTTGTCTCTGTCATCTTCTCTGGTAATCTGATTACAACATAAACGTTGATGTGTATAATGGTATCCCATATTTCTCTGAGACTCTTCATAATTCTTCATTCCTTTTTTTCTGTATTTTTCAGGTTGCATAATCTTTATCATTTGTTCTCCAGGTTCACAGATTCTTTTTCTAATTTTAATTAACTGCTGACCCCCTCTTGTGATTTTTATTTGTTTCAGTTTTTGTATACATTTCAACTGCACAATTCCATTTGGTTATTTTTTTATAATTTCTAGTTCCTTATTAATATTCTGTATTTGATACTTTACTTACTTAACCAGAGTCTCATTCAATACTTTGGACATATTTACAAGTAAGGTGCTCTATTCTCTTTGTCAGTCATATCTGACATCTGGCTCGCTTATAGGCTGACAGTTGCTAGTTTTCTTTCCTCTGTTGGGGTTACATTCTTTGGTTTCTTTGTATGTCTCAAAATTTTTGTTAAAAACCATATATTTTAAATAAAATATCAGTAATAGTCGCAGGTTTCCCTCCAGGTTTCTTCTTGTTGTTTGCATTTCCATTTAGTTAGTAACTTGGTTGGTCTGACTAATATAGTGAAGCCTACTTCTCCTATAGTTGTAAAGCCTCTGATGCCACTCCTCTAGGGTATAGATTGGGTGTTCTCAGTCACAAGATGACATTGATTTAGCAGACCCCTGTTGGAATTTTTTTCTTTTTGTGTTAAGCCAACTGCTTGTTTGCAGTACACTCAGTTGCTAGTCTCAATGACTTCCAGCTGATTGCTCTATTATTTTCAACAATGCCCTGGAGAACAAATTGTATTACACTCTGACCCATTTAAGTTTGGAGTCCTTCTCAGGCCAGTCTTTGAACTTTGTTCTGGCCTCAAGAAGGCTTTTAACTGTCTTTTCCCCTGATTTACCCTGGAAAACTTCTAGCTAGCCGGTAGTTTGGCTATTGTTTTCATGGAGCTACCAGTCTCCTCTTTGCTCACCACCCCAGTCTCTATTGTGTAGGGCATTCCTCTCTGATCTTTGTGGCTACCCTCTCCCATTGTCAGAACTATGTTGTATAAACAAGATGGGATGAAGCCAATTTGGCCCAGTAGTCTCATCCTTCTGAGATAAAATTCCTGCCCTACAAGTGAGGCCAGAAGAAGAAGGATATTTCCAGACCTCTCTGTCACTCTTGCCTAGAATAGAGTTTCTACAGTGTGGAATTTGGGGGAAGGGTATGAGAAGAGCTGATGGCCTTTCCCTCTCAGGGAGATACTGTGTCTTTCAACTGGGATCTAGGGAAAGTGTTCTTGGCTTCACATGCCTAGAACAGAGCTTCTGGCACCCTGAGATGGGGACTTGGGAAGAAAAGTATTATGGCTTAGCCTCTGGCTGTTTTTTGCAAAGGTTTAGTAGATTTTTAAAAAAATAACTTTCTTCATTTACTCTATGCCCTTAAATTAATGTTAAGAGACTTAAAGTGGTTGAGATTTTATAATTTTTATTTTTAAAGATTTTAATTTTAAAAATTAAAATTAATTTAAAATTTTAAAAATTTTAATTTTAATTTCAAAAATTTTATAAATAATTTTTATAAATAATTTATGATTATTTCCATAGGAAGAGGGTCAGGAGAGCTCCTCAGGGTGCCATTATGGAGTCATTCTCCTGCAGCATTGATTGTAATGTAAATTAATTAATTAATTAATTAATTAATTAAATAAAAAAGAAAGAGTGACAAACTTAAATTCCCATTGATATGGAAACAAAGAAATTGTGATGTAGCAATGGAAGATTGCCTAGCTATCAAATTGAATGAATTAATTTCATATGTAGCATTCAGGATAATAATACATAATACAGAACTTAATATTTAAAAACAATTGTTGAAAATTTCTTCTAACATACATAAATATAGAAACATATGAATGCATAGCAACTGTATTAAAACAGGAAATTTTGGACTGGGAAGATACAAAGTAAATTCTAGCTACCACCCCAACTTCTTCTCCATATTGGAAAGATGGGAAATTCTCCTTTGTTTTTTAAGGAAAAAAAATAGAACGTGTATTTTTACATTTAGTACGTGAGTAGTATTCCAGAATTATGCTTCAGGTTTTGAGTATCTCACAAATGGTGAGACATAGGTAGGTACCACTGGATGACATGGAGGGTTGATTCCTGGAATCCTAACACTCTCTGGGCTTCTGAGGGATCTTCACAGAGCAAACCAAAAAGGACTAGGACTGACATTCCTTAAACAAATATAAATTAAGCTCCTACTGTGGATGATACGCAGTGCTAAGAGCTTTGATGTAATGCTTTTTAATCTTCAAAACACTTTCAAATACAGGACCTTGCTTAGATGTGTTTCAGACCTGTAGATTCTCTTATCCACCATGTACTTAGTACTTAACCTTAATACTTACTCAGTTTCCTCAACTGCATGATAGAACTAACAAGATCATTTCCTGCGTAATTCTGTCAAAACAAAGTGATTTATGTAAAGAGTTAAGTGTGCTTTATGGCATATATTAAGAAGCCAAGAAATGTTGGATGCTGCTGTTACTGCTGTTTACCATACATGGTTCTGGTCACAGGATGGGAGGGCGTTTGGAGAAAAGCAGCTCAAATGTTTGTGGCGTTCTCTGAGATGCATAACCCGAAACAATCATAACCCAAGAACCTCAACGGTGTCCGAGAAAGGAAGACTTTCTAAATCGACAAGAAACCGGTCCTAGCCGAGTGTTTTTCAAGCATGTTTCGGCCCAAGAATCTCAGCTCCGGACATTTTCACTGCTGAGAACTGGGCGGGGAAAGGACGGGGCGAGTTAACCAGGCAGGGCTTGGCATGAGAGAGGTCTGGAGAGGAAGCGGGTGGAGGAGGTCTGGGAAGGAAGGGGGCGGAGGGCCGGGGAGGGGCGTGGCGGAGGGCCGGGGAGGGGCGTGGCGGAGGGCCGGGGAGGGGCGTGGCGGAGGGCCGGGGAGGGGCGTGGCGGAGGGCCGGAGAGGCCAGGAAACTGCCGGGGCGGAGAGCCGGGGCGGGGCCGGCTACACTGACAGCATCCCGCGACGACCGGAGCGGAATAGTTTGTTTGGGTCGCAGAAGAGCCCGGAGCCATCTGCGCCATGTTCGCGGCGGTAGGCTCGCTGGTGACCGCCTTCTGGGCAGCGCTCCAAGTCCGGACTCTGCTGCTGGGTGCTGTCGCCTTTCTGTTCTTTGCTAACTTCAGAAGCCGGCGCCCAAAGAACTATCCGCCGGGGCCCTGGGCCTTGCCCTTGTTTGGCAACTTCTTTCATGTGGACTTTGAGAGGTCGCACCTGGCGATTCAACCGGTAGGAAGGGGCGAAGGTGCCCCACTGCGTTCCATTGCTAACCCTGACCTGCAGGACAGGGGACATTCTGGGGACCCAGGGCGAGAGGATGGGTGGCTGGGCAGCCCATGCTGCTAACTTGCTAAATCCCACTTTGAGCTTCGTTTGCCTTACCAGTCAACTGGCATCGTTCTACCTTCCTGCCCTTTCTCCTGGCGGAGGAGATTTAAATGTTTACTATTTAAGTGTGCTACCTATGTTACCTTTCTTAACTCGTTTCTTTTCTTCTTAAGCATTATTGAAATCCTTTTTTTTCATATAATGTCCTTCTTTATCCCTGGTAATTTTTCTTTGCCCTAACTTTATTTGACATAATATAGCCATGTCAGCTGTCTTTTGATTAGTGAGTAGTATATGCTTTTCTATTGTCTTACTTTTAGCCAACTTATATCATCGTATTTGAAAGGAATTCTTGTAGACAACGTATACTTGATTCATTTTTTTTATTATGCCTATCTCTGTCCTTAAATAGGTGAAGGTAGGACATTTCTATTTAATGTATTTATGGATGTATTAGGATTTAAGTCTACCATTTATTATTTGTTTTCTGGGTTATTTTGTTGTTGTTGTTGTTGTTGCTCTGTTTTTCATTCCTTTTTCCTCTTTCCTGTCTTTCTGTGGGCTACTTGGACATTTCTCTAAAATTCAATTTTTACTCATCTGCAGTGTTTTGGAGCATCTCTCTCTCTTTTTTTTAACGTGGTTTCTCTAAATATTATGAGCTAAGTAAGTAGCTTATTGAATTTCACCAGTGCCAGAATTTTCCATTTTAAGTGAAAGACAGACATAACAATTTAAGACCCTTTACCTTCACACTTTATAATCTTAGTAAATATTATATCTACATGTGCTGAGAACTGCATCAGACAATATTACAATTTTGCTTTCAAATATCAGGTGCAATTTTGAAAAAACCAAAGCAAGAACAGTCTACTGTATTTACCCATTTATTTACACAATTTGTTGCTTTTACTTCATTTCTCTTGTTCCAAGTTTATAATTTCCTTTATGATGTGAGGAACTTTCCTTAGCTATTCTTTCAGAGCTTGGCTGCTGGCAAATAATTCTCTTAACTTTCCTTCATCTCAAAATGTGTTTATTTCATCTTCATTTCTGAAGTATATTCTCACTGGACATAGGTTGACAATTTCTTGGAGGAACAGGTTTCTTGGAAAATGGAGACAGAAGGGAGGTACCCCTCAGAATAAGATAACCTCTCCCTTTCTTCAGAGATAGAAGTCAGAAGTCTGCCCACATCTGTATCACAGGGAAGAACAACTCCTTATTACTGTAGCAGAAGATGGAGATTAGACTTATGTCCTGTAGGGAGTCTTTACTGCAGTTTAGGGGTGAAAGTCACAATTCCGCAGAGAAAGGACACAAGGAGAGGGTGAAAAATGAGGGTGCACTGTGCTCTCCACTGCAGCTACACCCTTCAAGGGCAAGGAAGGCCACACCTTCATAATGTTTGCTTGCAGGACATAAAATTAGAAAGGCTCAAAATTTTCTGTCCTGTTGGGCTCCTCTTCCTAGTCTTTTGGCTAAAGACAGTAGGATTTTCTTGGAGTTTTGTCTGTGTTAATTGGTCTAGATTAAGAAGTTTGATCTATGTCCTTCTTTTGATAGATGGGACTAGAGAGGTTAAATGGTTATCCTAATGTCACAAAACTGGCTAGTGATGAGCTGTAATCCCGCCTACTCAGGAGTCTAAGGCAGAGGATTGCAAGTTCGAGGCCAACCTGGGCAACTTTATTTATTTTTTAAACTTTTTAATTTTTAAAATTTTATTTATTTATTCTACTTAGGTATACATGATAGCAGAATGCATTTTGATTCATTGTACACATATGGAACATAATTTTTCACTTCTCTGGTTGTACGTGATGTAGAATCACATCATATATGCAGTCATATATGAAGCTAGGGTTATGATGTCCATCTTATTCCACCATCTTTACTGTCCCCATATCCCCTCTCCCCTCCCTCCCCTTTGACCAAAGTTCCTCCATTCTTCCTCTGTCCCCTCCCCCATTATGGATCAGCATTCACTTATCAGAGAGAACATTCAACATTTGGTTTTTTGGGGATTGGCTTACTTTGCTTAACATGATATTCTCCAACTCCATCCATTCACTTGCAAATGCCATAATTTTATTCTCTTTTATTGCTGAGTAATATTCCATTGTGTATATATACCACAGTTTTTTTATCCATTCATCTATTGGAGGGCATCTAGGTTGGTTCCACAGTTTAGCTATTGTGAATTGAGCTGCTATAAACATTGAAGTGGCTGCGTCACTGTGGTATGCTGTTTTTAAGTCTTTAGGGTATAGACTGAGGAGTGGGATAGCTGGGTCAAATGGTGGTTCCATTCCAAGCTTTCTAAGGAATCTCCATACTGCTTTCCAGATTGGTTGTACCAATTTGCAGTCCCACCAGCAATGTATGAGCGTGCCTTTTCCCCCACAGCCTTGCCAACACTTATTGTTGTTTGTATTCTTGACAATTGCCATTCTGACTGGGGTGAGATGAAATCTTAGAGTAGTTTTGATTTGCATTTCTCTAATTGCTAGAGATGTTGAACATTCTTTCATATGTCTGTTGATATGTTCTTTCATATGTCTGTCAATCGATTGTGTATCTTCTGAGAAGTGTCTGTTCAGCCACTTAGCCCATTTATTGATAGGGTTGTTTGTTTTTTTGGTGTTAAGTTTTTTGAGTTCTTTATATATCCTAGAGATTAGTGCTCTATCAGATGTGCGTGTGGCAAAAATTTGTTTCCAGAATGTAGGCTCTCTGTTCACTGCATTGATTGTTTCTTTTGCTGATACAAAGCTTTTTAGTTTGAATCCATCCCATTTGTTGATTCTTGATTTACTTCTTGTGCTATAGGAGTCTTGTTAAGGAAGTAAGGTCCTAATCTGACATGATGAAGATTTCAACCTGGGAAACTTTAGCAAGACTCTGTCTCAAGATAAAAAATAAAAATGGATGGAGATGTGACACAGTGGTAGAGCACCTCTGGGATTAATCCACAGTGCTACAAAACCAAACCAAAACTGACTAGTAATGAAACTGAGACTAGGATATTATTCTCAGCCTAATGATTTTTTATCACAATTTAGTTTTTATTTTACTTAGGTTTGCTTTTTTATATTTCTGATGTAAAACAAATAAAATTAAATGGCATAATTTAGTAATAGTATTATTAAATTAAATTTAGTAATAGTATTATTAAATTTATCTTCGTGCAATTTATCCTCGTGAAACATTAATTACTAACAACCTGATAGGTCTTTTTTTCCCACATTTTTTATTGGTGCATTATATAGTTATATATAATAGAAACTGATAGGGCTTGTGTCAGAATTTTTATGTTCCTCTTTATTTAACCTTTATGATAGGTATGGATGTTAAGTATCATCTGCTGATATTTCCATTTTACCACTGAGTAAACTGAAAACAAACAGTAATGTGATTTTCCCAGGTTATTCAGAGGATAATCACAAAGCAAGGACTTGAACCCAAGAGTATTTGACTTAAAACTTATTCTCTCCTATGCTAGCTGACTCTGCATGTCAGTAGAGAATAACTGACTTTTCATGACATACTTAGAAGCTATTTATTTGTATACGTATTTTGTTAACAAACATTTATTAAGTACTTACCTTGCCAGGCACAGCCCAAGACAGTGTCTGATGAAGAGAGTTGTATGAATTCTGGTGACCCAAATGGATACTAGGAAATGGGATGACTGTGGGTGGGAAATCCTGGAGATACCCTTTTGTGGAATGTTGGAATAAATGGGACTGAATTTCAAAGAATTTTTGGCAGGTGGCTGAGTGGATTAAAATGATAGGATATTTAAAATGGGGAAGTAGCATGAACTAAAACACAGTGAGAAGACTGTGAAGAAACTGGCCTGTTGGCGTGACATGTGTGGAACTTTGCTTTCCCTCCCCCTCATACTTTGTAAACTTTCTCCACCATTGCTAGATGGCTTATTATTGGAACCTGTATTTAAATGAAAGAAAGTCTTACTGGGCTAAAGTGGAAGAATTGTACATGAGACTGGTAAATTTATTAGTCAGCATGCACAGCAAGCTGTTTATAACAGACCTAAAATACAATGGTGTAAACAGGATTGAAATTTATTTTTCTCTTACAAAAAAGTCCAGATATAGACAGGAAGTCCAGGATAGAGTGGCTGCTTTGTACCACAGTGTCATCCAAAATCTCCAGTTCCTTCTGCACTTTTGCTCTGGTCCTTCACCAGCACCATCATGGGTGAATTCTGGCTCATGAGAAGGGGAAATGGAGGTGGTGAGCAAGCAGCTGTCGTTGAAGGCTTTGACCCAGATGATGCACACATAACCACTACTCACATCCCACTGGTTACACCCAGAGAGGCTGGGAGATATCATTTTGATGTCAGCTAAAACCTAGGCAGCTCCATCACTCAGAAGAACAGAAAGAAAATATCTTTATCCATTCACTGAAGGATGAGACCTCCAGTGAGTACTGTAAAGAGCTCAAACTTTATGCCCGCTAGCTGTATGCTAAATCTCTGTGCCTCTTTTTCTGAGAACTAGGGATACTTTATGGGATTATTATAAGTATAAAATAAGTTTATGAAAATCAAGTCATTGACAGGATGCTTAGTACATAGATGTGCTTATTTCTGTATTTCTATATTTTTTCATTCTACCCTCTTCTTTAAATGCTTATAGAAAAGCCAGCGGTTGGTTTAGGCTGGGCATCATTTCTCTGGCCTGGTTGCTGGATGAGTCCCATCAGCCCCTCTCTGTCCCTCTATTCCTCAGTTGCTGTCATTACCAGAGCCCTCTTTGTACCCCCTGAAATATCCATAATAATAGTTTCATTATGAATTTTATTATCATGATTACTTATCACAATAATCCTAAAGATGGGAACTAGTAATATTCCCTATTTTATAGAGTTAGAAACCAAAACACAGAAAAGTTAATTTGTCTCCAAATTACACATGAAATAAGAAGCAGACCTGGATTCAAACAGGTTGCGTGATTCCTAAGTCCAGACTATTAGCACACTTTGCCGCTCCTACTCAGATATCTCTAGGCTTCTATTGCCAGATAAGACCCAAATATTTAACTCCTATATCTAAAGATTACCATCGCAATACTGTTGCCTATCTTCCTTGACACCTGGGAAGAAACTCTTTTCTCTGTGTGCTTCTGAACTTTCCCCCATCAAATAACTTATGGACAGAATGGTAATAATAAGAATTTACTGTTTTTATCTGTATACTGCATTAGGTTGTGAACTTCTTGAAGTTAAGGACTTATTGAATCCTCCAGCACTGGGCCTAGACCTACAACGTGGGTCCTGCTCTTCAATGAACCTTTCACTCCAGTCAGACAGTGTGACTCCTTTTTGTCCAGACACCCATATTTTCTGCCTTTGCATTTGTATGTGCAGTTCCCACCACGGAAAGTGTCTCTGCCCTCATAATGCATGCCCTTTTGCTGGTATACTTACCTTCACTGAAGATCTGGCTCAAATACCATTTTCATTGCCTGGCTCAAGTATTCTCCAATATCTGCAGTGGAAATTCATCTCTTCCTGAAATACTTCATACCCCTTTCTGCCACCATTAGAGCATATGTCACCTGCTATGCACTATGCTTTTTTTCTGTATAGTCACCCTTTCTCAAGAGGTGACCTGTGAGACCATTATGCTTAGCAAGAGTATATACAGTCACGCACAACTATATTCATGTGTACAGGGTTTTACATGACATACGCTAGATTTTCAAAGATTCCACACTCAATCAGTTAAGAACTACTGTTATAAAATTTTATTTCTTATTTCTTTACGTTTCTCTTTTTTTCTTTTCTGTTTTTCTTTATGGGATAAAAATGTTTTTTAGTTGTAAAAGCAACACACACACACATTGAGAGAACATTGTAAAAACACAGCTTAGCAAGAGTGAGAATCTTATCCCTTGTTGTGGCTACTCTGCCGTCATCACTCATACTCACACTCACACCTTCACATACACACACTCACACAGACACTCAGCAATACTTCTATAGGACTTTAGTGTATGTATTTCTAGATTGACACCTAATAAAAATAAAATTATATTTGTAACTTTTTACTAGAGATTCTATGTATCAATAAGAAAACTGTTGAATACCCCATACAAAAATATCTGAAAGAAAGCTGGGCATGGTGGCGCACCACTGTAATCTCAGTAGCTCGGGAGGCTAAGGCAGGAGGATCGCGAGTTCAAAGCTAGCCTCAGCAAAAGTGAGGCACTAAGCAATTCAGTGAGACCTGTCTCTAAATAAAATACAAAATAGGGCTGGGGATGTGGCTCAGTGGTTGAGACCCCCTGAGTTCAATCCCCGGTACCCCTCTCCAAATATTTGAAAGACACAAACAGGTGATTTAAAAATACAACATGTAGATAGAAGGAAAAATGTTAAACCTGAGAGAAAAACAAGAGCAGCATGCATTTTTAGATGATACACACACACACACACACACACACGTACACACATGTATGGCTCAGTGCTAACAAGAACTCAAGAACAGACCCTCTTGCCTTCTGCTGCTTAAAGTGTGAATTGGTACACTGGTCCTTTTCTTTCTTTTCCTCTTTTTGTGTCTTTGTTCTGCTGTCTCTTAAGTTTAAGAACTTAGATTAAGTAATTCAATCCCTTATCTCACTAATCCTTCACTTTAATTTTCTTTATTCTACACATTCATTTTGCTACACCATATTTTTTAAATGCCTAATTCTACACTTGGAGTTTTTATTCCTACTATTGAATTTCCTATCCCCATTGCTTATGTTTGCCTTTTATAGAGTCTATTTCAATCCTTTTCTATTTTCCTTTCTCATCTTAAGCCTACTTTAGCCTTCTGAACCATCTCATTAATTTTAACCTCTTTTGTTCCTTTACTCTCTGGTTTTTAAATTTTTTAAATGACTTGTTTGATGATATCCATTGAAAAGTTTGTACTGCCTTATGAAATTTCAGATGCTCTCTGGATCCTTAATCCATGTATTGAATTAGCAGAGAGATTGGGTACATTTAAAAATTGCTAGACACTGCCATAATTAGTACTAGAGCTCCAGGAGGTCATTTGACCTATCCATGTTTACATGATTGATAATGCCATAAAAGTTTTTGATTGAGTTCTGATGAACAAAAATATACATGGGCAGACAACTGGTAAAAAGGGAATGTTGTTGTTCATTTCAGTAAATAGTATTGGAGGGCTGAATCCCTCCAAATAACAGATTCTAAATGATATACATTATATTCAGTTAGGAGTCATTTAACTTGAGATTTTCTGCTAACCCTCCTCTCCCCCCAAAAAAATCTTAATTGAAATTCTAAATTAGTCAGAGAATCCTTGTAAGGTTTAAAAACTTCATTTGGGCTTTCATCAAGATGAAATAAAAAATTTCCTGTGTGGATCATTTCTGCCATTTCTTAGAAGTAATGGCTTGTAATTGTTGGTTTTTCCCTCACTAGCAAGACAGGATAGACTGCTAGAAAAGAAGAGAGATTAATAGAGGACTCTTGATCCAAAGAAAAATGGAAGCACTAAACTCAGGTTTTGTCTTTGAGGTGAACACAGGATGGTAGGATGAGACTGGATCCCTTGAGTCTGCTCTGATGGGGCCAATACAGGTCCAGGGCTCTAAGAGCATCATGGTTGAATATGTGTGGGGATGGAGATGGAGAGGAAGGCCACAGAGAATTTCAGGAATTGAGCCTTACTGCCTGGTACCACTGCTGCAGCTGGATACAATCCAGGAAGACAAAAAGCACAGGGTTAGGGTCTACTTAGGGCTCATTCTTGAATAGATAAGTTGAAAGGAACTTTGATTAATGATCATATGCGATCGTCCAACCCATATTTGCATAAACTTGCACACTTGTGCATATTCATTCCAATCTAATATTCTCTTTTCCTCTTAACCCTTACCCCGCATCTTTCCTTCTTACTTTCACTTTCTTACTCCTACTAAACTTTAAGTTCCTAGAGCCATCCCAAGTTCACATCTCTAGCCTCAAATCTTACAAAATGTTTGGCAAATTCTCTCTGCCACTAAATAGCTTTCTCACCTTGCTATGTCATTTCAGCTACAACTCATTTTTCTCTGCCTAAAGATGAGGAAAGTCCTTACTACCATAGAGTGACCATTAGATTAGTGAGATGAAACATGAAAGGTGCCCACCATGGCACCCAGGGAACACAGCTGTTTCTGACCACGAGCGCCTTCTTCTTGCATCTTAGTGTGCTCCTGTCCTCACTGTCACCCTGAGGGTGCATCCATATTCCTTTGCACACAGAGCCCATTCATTTCTTGGAGACTTGCTGGGTGGCTATGTGCCTGGAACCAGAACACAAAGTGCCTTTCATATTGCTGCTCTCATTCTTCCTCACAGAACTTTGGGAAGGAAGGTTAATTTTCTCTTTTATAGCTGGGAAGCTGAGGCTCAAAAAATGAAGCAACTTTCCCAAGAGCCGACAGTTGGTGAACCACAGAGCCAAGACCCTCTCAGAGCCCCAGAGCTGGAGCAATTTCTCCATATGTGGCCTGCACCCTGTAGTGCACTTCCTGTTATCTAGCACCTGTTGAGGAAGAGGCTTGTTGTAGAGACAAACAAGGCAAGACACCGGATGGGAAACAGGAAGCAGGTTTATTTGACTGCAGTCAGTTCAGAGGGTACAGCTTTGGCTGTAAACAATGAATTCCCCTAAACCCTGAGTTCAGGAAGTTTCAGAACTTTATACTCCATGTGTAAGGGGAGGAGCTCAGAAGTTCACAGAAAAGCAGCTTTCTCTTTTACTGTTCTGGGCAAGTTAACACTTCAAGGACAGCACCTGAGAAGGGGAGAGCTTCTTCACCCTTTTCTTTCCTTCCCTGCCAGTTGTTAAGGTGGAGCCCAATTAGTAACATCTCTTATCTCTGAAATGTAAACATCTCTGTGAAGCTCAGGCCCAAGGCCAGAGGTCTTTTTAAAGGATCTGTCCTTCTTATTACACTTTGCATTTACAAACCTGTTTTCCACTTAAAAAGATTTATGAACCATTATATTGTTACTACACTAGATAGTTCAAAAATGTTTCTTTTGAAAAATTAGTCAGGGGACGTTCAGTACCTGGAATGCTGATCTCTTTCCAGCTGGTGGCCAAGCAAGATAAAGCAACAAGAAATAGGAACTTTAACTACATTGAATTCTTTTTTAGTGACTCTTTTGATGATACTCCTAAGATCAATTATGGTGCAGATTTCTGGAGAAGCTTAATTAAGATTTTCTGTAGAGGAGGGGGTGCTATTACACTCTGGTTATAGATATTTTGATTTATCTTAATAAAAGGAAAGAATATTTACCTTCCTAAATTTCATGTTTGCTACACCGGACTTACATTAAACATACCCAGCTACTTTGGGAGGTCAGATGTGCTATTTTCTGCCTTAACTAGACTCTCGGATGCTTCAGGTTGGGGACCTTGTTTATTTGAGTTAGCCATATCCTTATGCTTTCTTTCGGTGACACATGGTAGATTTTCGCTCTATTCATACTGGTTGAATACATGAGTATATGTTCATAAGGAAACTTCCAAGCCTGCAGTAAACTAAATTTGAGTTAGCTGAGAAGGGAAAATTCAGAACTATTCCCATCAGACCAAGGTGTGTGTGTGCACACCCATGCCCTCCTCAATATGAGTCTCTTTAACTTCACACATGCCCTCTGTCTCCAGACATACAGATAAGTGCCTATTCAGCTGTGACTGTAACTCTTTTTCAGTTGGTGAAGAGATATGGGAATGTTCTTCGCCTGGATTTTGGTAACCTGTCTACAGTGCTCGTAACTGGATTCCCCTTAATCAAAGAAGTCCTTTCCAAGACAGAGCAATATTACCTGAACCGCCCTCTAAGCCCTTTCCGAGAACGTATCTTTAAGAAAAATGGTAAGTAAATTGATGACTGTAAGGTGTGCATTTGAAATGCTGTGGTTTTTTCACCATGCCTCTATGCCTGTAATTTTCTGACACTCTCAGAAGTTAACCTCATTATGAAATGCCTGCCATTATAAGAAGCAGAATGCCCACATTTCCTGGTTGAAAACATCCCCTTCTAAAGATTTGTCTGGATTGGCCCTGATAGAGATTTGGGAGAAACCTACATGTCTTGCACAAATCTGGATGCTTTGATAATGAAGTTACCAAATCACCCAATTATAGCAGAGGAGGAGGCAGTGTGTCCTTCCTGTTTTCCCATTGCAAACCTCCCCCCTTAGGAAAAAGGATGTGGATCTGCTTCTTTCTGCTGTTTCTTCTTCTTGACTCTCATTTTTTATGCCCTATCATGAAGGCATGCCACAGAGGGTATCTTGAGCCTTCCAGTCCTTAGTCAAACAGATAGGCATAAATACTTAAAATTAACATATAACATAACATGATTAACATAAAATAAATATATAAAAGTTGAAATCAAAACCTCAGATCTATAAATGACCTTGCCAGTTTTTACTTGCTTCCAAATTCCTCTTTGATATTCTATCAATTCTACATCTATCCACTGTATTATTTGCCATACAAGGCACAGTGTTAGGCATAAGTCATATAACGGTGAGAAGAGCAGACAAAATCCCCGTCATTATGTGATGCGTTCAGAATGACAGTATTGTTTACCCATAATAATTAAAAGCCTTTTGTGTTATGACAAGTGCAGGAAGCACTTATTAGAAGTATCTAATGTAGTCCTGGGATTCAGGAAAAGCTTCTATAAATAAATGACAATACATTTAATAACATAAAGAAACAATCAGTCTAAGGGAATAGAACATGAAGAATCCCTGTTATGGTTTAGATGTGGTGTCCCCCAAAAGCTCACGTGTCAGGCAATGCAAGAAGGTTCAGAGGAGAAATGATTGGGTTGTAAGAGCCTTAACCCAGTCAGTGAGTTAATCCCCTGATAGGGATTAACTGAGTGGCAACTAAAGTTGTAGGGTGTGGCTGGAGGAAGTGAGAATTGAGGTATGGCTTTGGTTATATATTTGTATCTGGTGAGTGGAGTCTCGCTCTGCTTTCTGATCACCATGTGAGCTGCTTCCTTCTGCTACACTCTCCCACCATGATGTCCTGCCTCGTCCAGAGTCCCGAGGAATGGAGTTGGCCTTCTAGGGACTAAGACCTCTGAAACCATGAGCCTCAAATAGCATTTTTCCTTCTCTATAATTGTGCTGGTTGGGTCTTTTAGTTGCCACAGTGAAAAAACTGACTAAAACAGTCCCCCAAAGTGAGAAGAAGGACAGGAAACACAAGGAATCGAAAGGAGTCTAATGTAGCCAGCAGAGGGATTTAAAGGAGATAATTAAATGGAGATGAAGCTGCTGAGATTGGCCAGGAATAGCTCTTGCAAGTTCTCGTTGAAGATGTTGGTTTTTATCCTCACAATGGAAACTCTTGAATGGTTTTAAATAGAGAAGGATATTGTATACACTTAGGATTTATTTAGGATGCTGTATAGTAATGGAATGAAGAAAATAAGAAACTTTTGTAGCATTTTAGATTAAAGAAGATGGTAGCTGGGATCAGAGAGGTGGCAAGAAATGACAGTAGGTTAGACCCGGGTAGGGGCAGTGGGCTACATGGAATCAAGTTACTCAGGAGGCAAACCTAACAAGACACTGTGGCCCAAATGTAGGGAGAATGAGGTATTGAGGTGACTCCCACACAGGTAGATGATGAACACAGGAAGATGAGGTGTTTGGCTGAGTGTGGCATGGATGGGAAGTTGTATGGATAAACTCATGTCTTCAACCATGGATTTTCTGAGTCTGATATTGTAAAATCCTAACACAAAATGGAGTCATTCTGGCTCAGGCCTGCATGTATTTGCTAACCTGCTCTTTGTGCTTCTGTGATTAATGCTTTGCTATGCTTGCTTCTCACGGATGGGGGTGCAAAACCACAAGCTGCCAGACCCCCTGGCCAGTTACCTAAAGTTCCAGGAACTGAAAGGAAACATAGGAGGCACTGTCACGGTTGAACTGTAAATAACTATAGGCTGAA